>CM076580.1:351301056-351657027 GCA_034641835.2 Pinus albicaulis
GAGAACTACTTGAAATTAATTGTTATAAATTTCCTTCTTAACATGGACTCTTTCCTTTCGAAAAAATTGGCTGTTGATTACAACACAATCATAACTCAATCTTTACTGTTGACTTTGGTATATATTGTGGAATATATAACATTAAGTTCATGCTTATAAATTGATAATGAATATATTGTAATGTCCCTCGGTTAAATATCCATGTAATAAAGGAAAATAAAGGTAAAATAAGATCAAGGTCATGGGACATGTATTCCAAGTTGAATGTTGGGAAAACATTATAGTGGAAATCCTTGTTGTTTATTAATGGATATGGAAATTGGAAAAGGCATTGGCAAAGGAAAAGAGACAAAAAATTGGCATATAATTATGAAAAGAAAGGAAAAGAGGAGAAAATGAAGGCAGAGAGACACAAATATACATGTAAGGGAAATTAGAGTAAAAAGAAGGAAAATGAGACATCACTGATAAAAATGCATCAAAGAAACAAATCACATATTTTTTCAGTTTATACTTATTTCTCTTCATATACACTCATACACCCTTGCACACTTATATCATATTGGAAACTAGATCACTACTTAGAGGGCGAGGGGGTCAGTCAGTATCGTGGCACTTATTAAAAAAATTGCAATTACTTAATATTTATACCATGCACAAACTAAAACAAAAAACATACATCAAAGCACAAAAAACCATAGATCAAAGCACCTAAATTAAATATGCAACAATAAAAAAAACCACATTTTGGACACAAAGATGTCTGGTGGAAAACCCTCTTAAGGGAAAAAAGCCACTCGCTGCTACTACGTTGCTCATATTTTACTATGTCAAACAATTATTTACATAGAGTTACACATATGGCTACTATCAAATGGAGATTGTTTCTCAAGTGGATCTATGGACTACCATCTATTGAAGGCCACCATGGCCAACGATCCTCACCTGGTTACTCCTGAACTATCAATGACTCTACATACTCCAATCTGGTGGAAGCTACCATGACCAATGAGCCTTTCCTAGTTTCTGATGAAATATCCAACCATCATTGGATTTCAGAAACCTACTCACTTATATTGATTTCACTGAAGTCCTCCAACTCTTCTCCTCTATGTGGTTCTTGTTTCAAATTGTTTCATACTGGAACCGAGAGATAATCAACATTAGCTTTGTAGCAACAAATCATCAAATCACAAACAAAAATTTGAATCTCCAAACTCCAAATATTGTAGAATCAACAATACAATCACCAATCACTATACCAATCAACGCTGCATCTTCTCACTTAACAAAAAAAAATATCATGGTTGAAACATATTTCTTCTATCTACTTCTACAACTACAAACTACTTTAGAAAATTTTCGCTAGAGAACAACTGCATCTTGTTGACTCTTCTCCTCTCACACGCTCTCACAACACCACTAGACAATCAACCATACTATCAATGAGTTATCTCCAAGATGTAGATGAACTCAAGTGCTCAACTCAACAATTACTCAAAACTATTGATCATAAAAAATATATTCATATGCTAGATTAGATCTAGATTCAACTTATTGACTCAGTCAACCACTAAGTCCATTAGCATTCTTGATATTTTCAACTTTAATTAGCTTATGGAGGTCCCAAGAACTTTTCCGACCACATGTTGAAACGTTACGATCAATAACAACGCCACAAGACAAAAATTAGATGATCAGTGCGAAGAATGCGGGGAAAAACTTGTGAAATCGCTTTGACCTTCCCTTATCATTGTCATCCATGTAACTATGCTATAATCACTCCCTTGATCTTGTCTCCATGCGACTATGGATTTTCAGCCGCTCTCTTGGCTCAGCATGCATGCGATTGGGGATTAAGCTCAGTAAAAAAATAAGTAATTTATTCTCAAACTTATTCCAAATGATGGACCATATTCTTATGCTCTTTAACACTCCTACAAGCCTCTACAATATGTTTGTAAGATATGAAATATGATAATAACAAGTTATTTACATGCTATACCTATTTTTCCAACTTTAGCACCAAGACCAACACCTCCATCTCCTCAAGAAGAAACCTTAACATCTATAACACCTCAAATAGTTGTAGCAACATATCCATCTCCTATAGAAACAACCTCAACACCTACAGTGGTAGCATCAAGGCATCTAAGCATCTCCAACACTGGTAGAAGCACCTCCAACACAAGCAGCCATGACTGAACACATACGACAAAAATCCAATGTTTCCAAGACATGTAGAGACATTCAAAACTTACCTTCGGTAGCAACATCATATCTAATAAACAAAACATGAGAAACTATCCAACCTCCTACAACAGCAACATCTCCAACCAACACAACATTCCAACCTCAAACCAATACACATGTGGATCCATCTCCATGTCAGCAGCCACAACATCATCTCCAATGGGTCTAGTCATGAGGATATTGACATCAATGCTAACTAACAAGACCATCACCAATCATCCAACACCAAGAACTCATCACACATGCATATGACCAACACCATGAAGATATTGTTGACATCAATTCCAAGACTACAATGCCAAGAGATCATTCTAGAAACATTTCAACATTCACTTGGATTTGGATAAAGGAAAGCAAGCAAGAAAAGGAAGGAAAATGACACTCAAAGGAAAGTGAAGGAAAAAAAGGAGAAGGTTGGATCAACAAATTTAGCAGGAAGATATTGTAGTTTGTGATTTCGTTGCTGGGATGTGAATCCCTAATAGATGAATTTGTTTATTTGGTTCATTTTTTGTCATTAACGTGGGTTTTCCCTAGTTTGAAAGTGGTTTTAGCCTTGATATTCCATTTCTTAGATAATCATTGAATGATGGGATTCATTCTTGGTTGAGATTTTGATTTTCAGAAGGTTTTGGAACCAGGTGAGGTGGTATCAGTAAAATACCAAGGGTTTTTGATGGAGATATTTTTATCGGGGAATCCCTCGACAAGTGGGCAGAGGCAAGAAAATTCCTCAAGGTATGGTGAAGGAATTTTGAAGCATCCAAACATGTTTTGGTTTTGTGATATTGGGATCGGTTTAGGTGAGAACATGGTAGCTTGAGGGTGGAGGTGGTTCAATATTTGGATTCCTTGTTTGGTTATGTCTTGGTTTATCCCATGATATCCCACATTCATAATCAGAATATGGCACGAGGGTGTTTGGATGAAAGAAAGATTGGGTTCATCCCAATCTATGATTGGGTGGTACATGGAAGTCCATGAATTGGTTGGATTTTGCATAATTTAATATGAATTATTATCCTATTATGATCTATGGGCACTTGTACTTGTTATTATGTGGATTTTATGGTTGATTTATCATGGTTTCTATTTTCATTATATGTTCATTATATACTTGGTTATATGATGTGCTCTAGCTATGGATCTCCTTTATGATTTCATGTTTTATTTAATGGTTGATGAATACATGAGATAGCAAGTGTTGTTGCAGATAGCTTAAGAGGGCATTGAACCCTCTTGGTGTCTCCCAGATATGCATTCATGACCTATAGATTATATATTTACCATATGATTTACTAAATTTATATCATGTACTAGGCATGTGCTAGTCAAGATCTTGTTCAAGTTTTGAATGGTTGGCCTTGTCATCATGTTATTAATGATTCTATAAATTTACATGGGTTTTGGGCAGTGGTTTGGAGGCTTACCTAAAAAAGTGGCATATATCTCGTGATCTCATGCGTAAAATAGGGAATTTTTGGTCACAACTGCTGGCATACATGCTTATGGGTTTGGTTGGAGCCACATAGCACATGCACAGTGTGTCAAGGGCACGGTTGGGGTGTTAAGTCAATGAAAAATAGTTCCAAATCATGGATTAATCATCTCGGGTGGTTGGTAAGCTCCTGAGTGATTTGTAGTCTTTGAGGAATGTCAGTTTGTTTCTGGTTTGTAGGCCCCACTTCCATTACTGGAACTTGGAGGTGGGGTCATGTCATAGTAACACTCAAATAATGTTTAACCTAAAGGGCTTGTAAAAGTGGGTAAATGTGGGAGGGGTGGTCATAAATTGGTATCAGAGCTTCCAGGTTCAAAAATTTAAACAAGATGGGATAAATATGATTTTTATGCATGAATTTTAGTTGTATATGTGCCTAATATGTATGCATTGAGATGGTGACAATTATCTTGCTTGTGGTTATTATTGCAGTCCTGTGTCATCATCTGTGATGTTGATGTGTTGATGTCAAGATATATGTATATGTATCATGCTAATCTAGATTGATTTGTGAAAATGTGATAGCCTCGCCTAAACTTCACTAGGATATGATTTAGATTGTGTTTCTATTTTATTTATCTAACATGGCATGCTTGTAGGAAGAAGAAGATATGAGATGATGAGTAGAGTGATGGATTATAGTTCACGTGAATCTCCTTATAGATCAACTTAGTAGCAAGGAGATGAGTATTCACTTAATCTAGTAGATACATTGAGAAGTTTGAGGGCACATCAGAATTTGCAAGGCAGATAATAGCAGGTTGATTGAGACATGGGAAAGGCTTGCGAGAGCTCAAGAAAATAAAGTTGAGATTAATGAAATGATCCTTTAGAGCCTATAAAATTTTTAGTGATAGGGACAATTAAGGACTAGTCATGTAGAGGAGGAAAGGACTAATGGGGCATATGGTAGTAATTTTCGATCGGGATACATGTTGGACAAAGATGATACAGCCAGAGGTGGTAGATGGTTGGATACACTTGACATGATAGGTAGTGATTATGGGTTCTATTCTGGTTTTGGTTCTGAGATACATCATTCTCGTCACCTCCATCATCCTTATAGGAGGAGTGGGATCTTAATTTTCTCCCAAGACACCCTACCAAATACCAAATTCCTTATGAAGTTGTGGCAAGGGTCTTCCAAGAGAGGGAACGATATTTTAAAACAACTGGCCAAAATTGATTTGGAATCACATTGACAGTTCTTGATTAAGCCTCACAATCAATGGATCATTCTCCAATGTTTGTAAAACACCACCACTCAAATGTTGTCAGTGCTAAGGGATGTTGTTTTCACTAGTCAGATGCGGATCCAACCCATGTCGCCTCTTAAATTGAAAATTCCAATTGACATCTTTGAATTGAGGAAGTGCGTAGGAGGAAAATCGTCCTCCTAAGCTTGGAAATTTGTTGTAACTACATTCTAAAGTTTGAATTTATTGTTTTTTTCTTACTAGGAAATATTTTAAAATTTCTTATATATTTCTATATTTATCATTTTGTAAAGAAACTATATATTGTCTCTCAGCAATAGAGACATGGTTCTCAATTTCGTAACACAAAAAATTTAAGTTGCACTATTGTATCTTATTTTTTCTTAATCTAAAGTTGAACCACCACCTTTCTATCATGATCAGAGAAATGGTCTATCAGGTACTAGTATCCCTTTTCTATTTATTTTCTTATAGTAGAATGGTATTTTTATATTATTCAAGATATATGATTGACACGATATCTCATAATCACTATTGATATTTCTAATTGGAATCTATTAACTATATGTGAATAACGAGATATATTTGTGTTATGATTCAATAACTAATTTAATTAAATTAGTCTAATTTCTTTGATTTATATTCATAATGATATGATAATCTACATTGTCATGTTAATTATGAAGTATTTCTAAAACACATATTTTATTCATCTTTCCCAACATAGATAAATAAATAGTTAGTAATAATTTCTATTTCTGTCTTTAGCCATATTATAGTAATACATCCTTAATAAATTTATCCTTCATTACCTTATAGAAATGGTAACTGGTCCCATAACTCGAGTCAGAGCCATCATCCAAAACAGATAAGGAGTTTCTTTAAGTTCCTGACTAGATGGTTTCCCCAATGTTGATGCATTCATTTTTTGGTGCTAGAAGGAGGGAAATAAGAATATGAATGACAAAAAAGTATTTTTCAAAAACTAAAGGCCATCCTAAGATTTAGAGTCCCTAAAAATCCCGACCAACTTCAATAACGCACTCCAAATCTCCGAGTTATAGATTTGAAGTTTTTCAATCAAACGCTCAACCTTCTAGTCCAATTCCTAAACAGATCGGGCAGACTTATACTCAGCCAAAACCACCTACAGGACAAGAGTGATCTCCCTAGTATCCTAAGGATATCTAGAAACAAACAGACAGATGTAAACCATTTCCTCTAGACTATTTTGCTTAAGAATTACTCATTAACTACGGATAGATACTCCTACTTGAAGTCCAATGCTTTCTCGGTCTTGAATCCAGTCGTTCCAGAAGGTATCGATCAATATATAAGATCTACAATCAAAGACAAGAAAACAAGATCAAAAGCATTTGCAAAATATGATAATTCGAAAGCGATAATTTATCTTAGTGATCAAGGAATCTAAGAATTAAATCATTAAAAAGATAAATGAACAACTCAATGAGAAAATAGAATTCATTTTTATTAACTTCGAATATAAAAGAAGAAACATTACAACCTTGACACCTTGATGTTTGTATAGGTTCTTCCGGGGTCCCGAACAACCGTTTTCCTCAGTTTGACAAGACTCCAACTCTCTTTATCAGCATAAGGCTATGGCTATGAGTATGTAATCTCTCTCATGCCAATGATGCAAAATATGGAGAGTATATTTATTCATCAATTCCCCTCAAAACTATCAAGTTCTAAGTACTCTCTCCAAAGCAAGAAGCAAGTACTCTCTGAACTCTCTATGTACTAACTACCCTTGAGACTAAAACTTGGTCTCAATTTATAGCAGAAGGGAGGTAGTTTCAGCTCCAAAAAGGAAGGGATAAAGCCCTCTCATCATGGGATTTCAGCTCCAAAAACCAAGGGATAGCTCCATCTATGAAGGGATAAAGGTTCATGAATGGAAGGGGCGAAGCTCGACCATATAACACTTCTAGAAGGCCCCAGCTGGGAGAATATTCGACCAAATGGGATTATAGAACTTATTTTTCTTTTTATTTTACCTTTTATGGGGGTCCACAGTTTTAATGAGCAGAATGTGCGGGATGTGCTGCAAATTTTATAGCAATAAATCGCCGTACCGCAGGAAATGACTAGGAAAAGTGCGGAGTTAGGCTTTTTAGGATTTTAAAGAGATTTTCTCCAGTTCCAAGACTTGATTTAGGAACTTTATGTTTTTAGACTTCTAAGGAAGCAATAAATAGGTAATGATGAACCCATATAGATAGCTCAATGTCATGGTGACAAATTTCAGTGTGACAGATTTCCCCCTAAAGTGCGAAGTCTGAAGAGTTTTTTTTGAACAATTCTGAAGAGTGAAGTGTTTTATCATTCTGAGGATCGGGCTGTCGGCACATCGGTCGAAACCTGAAAAAACATTCAATGCAAGAATATATATGTATATCATCGCTGAGGTAGGCATTCCCATACTTAGATAAAAAATAACTACATGTTCTGATACATAAATGATTTTAGAATTACATGAAGTAGTAGACACATCATGGATGCATCCATCTGTTATGAGTAGTCTACTGTATGATGAATAATAAAACTCCTCGCAGTTGGTGGAAACTAGATCCATGGTTTTGATTTCCGCTTCTCGAACTAGTACAATTATTTCCATGCAATTGATTGTGTCGAAGTCGAACATGGTAGAAACCACTTGATTACCAGTCAATGATGTGAACTGTTAGCAAGTGTGAGAGAAACCACTAATAATGACAATGGTTCTCAAAGTACTCAGTACAATCTATGAAATGTGAATTTGTGATCTGAAGTTGAACATTTCACAGAATCATTCGATCGAAGGTCAATGATTCAACCTGTAGTCGAAGACGAGAAACCTGCCATTAGGGCATGCAGATCCCAAGGTACTGATAGGATTCTAGATCAACTTTCTAGATGATGAGCCGTCGTCGATAGAAAGTGACCCGTCCTTGGAAATCCCATGACACAAAACCATCAGATCAGGTTTTGAAGAAATATATAGCAAGGACTGACTCAGGGATGATCAACGAAAGTGGAGACAAATGTTTGCAATGAATGGTTTATTTAACTGATCTCTTGAACACATAACGAAACTGCAGATGGTTTGGTGACGATTGACCTAAAGCTAATACCCAGAAACCGATTGAAGACTTTCAATATAGTTTTATTAACTGTTTGGCCAAAGGATTTTCCCAACCCAGGTATGAGTGTGAAAAAATTGTCATGTTCAAGAGTGGTATACTGCTTTTTGAAACAAAGTGTAACAATTGGATTCATTTTCTCTCTTCCCCCCCACCATTTCTGGAAAGTACCTCTTTATTTTTTGACAAGCTTGAGGAGGAAAACATTTTCTTGTTATGTAAGCTCATCCTTCGAATGTCGTTGAGAAATTGCAGATTATAAAAATTTAGGGCCATTCAGGCATGAGGGCATAGGTAGAGCTAATGACCTGGCTAGTGAATAAATGGGACGTTCAGGAACAATGCTTTATCATTAGAGATCACAAGCTAGAAATTGAGCTTGAAGACATCTACTTCCTCACCGGTTTACCAAAAAGAGGTGAACTAATCTCTTTGTTCGGGGCTAGGCAAGGTGGCCTGCCTATCGCTAGCTACAGAAAAGAGTTCTGTAACGAGGAAGCTGATCCCAAAGACAATCGGATAGACATAAAAACTATCATACGTCTTGATCTGAAAGTCATTGCTTTCATTGTTACCAGATTATGTGGGAGTGCACCTCTACACGTGGCTACCAAGTCACAAATGCGGACAACTATTGAATGCTACAGAGGTACAATCTTCAATTGGTGTGAAGGGGTGTTGACTAATATGAAGGGTCAACTTACTAGAGCGAAGAAATCAAAGTTGAAAAACTTTGGATATTGTGCCATATTAGTATCTTTCGCTTTGGAGAGAATTCTGTCTCTTGCCCCCCAGCTGATTTCTGTTGACCATGGTGAACCCAGAGAGCCTCGTATGGTACGATGGGTGGCACTAATGGCTCACCATGGTGGTGATGGTTGTGTGATAGTCTGGTTTGCCCCAGCATATTTTCATTGGTTGGAAAACCAAATTTTTTCTATTGAGGATTTTCCATATGCAGGCATAGACTTTTGAGGAGATCCCGAGATGTCCTTACCTCCAGGGACACAATGGGATGAGTCAGGTAATTGAATTATTTTGATGTGTTTTAATTCTAATTTTTATTTTTATTTTTAATCGTTCAGTACTAATAACAAAAATTCAAATGCAGATGTTGGTCCACGAAGACTAGCCAATATCCGTCGCTTGGAGAGGAAGCAAACAGATCTTATTGCACAGCCAGAGAACCAGGAAGCAGAGATTCTCACTGATTTATAGTAAAACTTGGAGAGGTTGACTAGAAACATTCCAGAGACTACGATGGATGATATTCCTCTTCGTCTCCAGAGGCATGTCGCTGGTGTTCCTGGCTAGTTTCGGAGATACCTGCGTAGAGTGGCATGGGTGATAGTATATTATCATGATCATCACCACGGATAGTGGATGATTATCGCAGACTATTGTATTTTTGTTTTTTATATCACTATCTTTCAGATCATAAGGTGTTTTAAACCTATGGTCCTAGACGATGTAATATTTTTTGAAACACAAATTCTATCTATGATATGACTACTTTCAACGGCTATCTTGTTCAACACTTATCGAATGTTTTTTTAATTCACTATTTTAATGTCGTAAATGTCTATTTATAACATTATTATCTAATGCATCAGCCAATGTATTTAAAATTCTCAGAATGTGTTGATATTCGATGTAATCAAATTTCCTTTCCAAGAGACAAACCTTCAAGAATAATCTCAGTAACACTGGATTTTTAATTGTGTATACTCTGTTTAAATGCAATACAATGAGTTCTGAATCTAACCTAACGATCAAATGTTGAATGACAAATGAAATGGCATCAGATAATAAATCAATCACTGCGCTATATTTTACAACATTATTCGTTGTTTGACCAAGGCTTACCCCATGCATAGAAACTAACTCATTGGTGGGTGAATAGATAACTGAAGTTGCGGAAGAGATATTATGTGTATTGCGACAGGCACCATCAACAAAACCAATGTACGCTTGAAGGGACGTCGACATCTGCAATATCAAGAGTAATCAAGATAAGCAGGGATAGTAGTCAACGCAAACTTAAACTAGACACACTTATCTAATATAAAGCAGCTAACTTAGAAAAATAACTAATGTACAGGTGAGATCTTCACATGAAAAATCAAGCATAATATATCTTCATATAAAGTCCATTTCTGGGTTTATCTAAAGAGGCTCTGTCATAATTGATCAATGCATAAGCCCCTTTTGCAAGCATTTTCTTGACAATATAAGGACCATGCCACATAGGTTCGAAATTCCCAGCTCCTAGTTTATCATTAGCTTGGTCATATACCAATACTAGGTCACCCTCTGAAAAAACACAAGGTGTAACACTTCGATCGTACTGAGCTTTAACGTGTTTTTTATGAGCTTTGGCTGCTAATGCAGTGATGCCCCGAGTCTCATCTAATTTTTCCAGGTACAAAAAGCATATTTCCTCCTCAGAGGTAGCTAGTAGTAATTCTATGGCTAATTGGAGTGACGTTATTTTGCATTCAATCGGTAACACATCTTCTAAACTGTAGAACAGTTTAAAAGGAGTGAAACCTGTTGCGGTTTTTGTTGAGGTTCAGTATGCCCAAAGTGCTGAGAAAAGCATAGTATGCCAACTCAATTTATGAATTCAAATTATCCTTTTAATCATAGTGGTTAAAAATTTATTGACAGCTTCAACCTGACCATTAGCCTGCGGGTAATATGGAGTAGAGTTATCATGGTGCAGGCCAAGTTGGTTGGAAAGTTCGATCATCATAATGTTTCGAAAATGGCTCCCATGGTCAGTAATGATAGCTTGGGGTACACTGAATCGAACAATCACGTGATTGAATACAAATGTAGCTGCATTTTTTCCATCTGTCACAAATGTAGGCATCACCTCGGCCCATTTGGTAAAATAATCTACTGCGAGAATAATATACCCATGCCCCCCAGCCGAGTGAGGGTTACATGTAATGAAATCAATGCCCCATTTTGTGAAAGGACCGACAACAACTATGGGGTGAAGAGGAGCTGGTGATGCACGCATTTTTCGATCAAAAATATGACAGTTGTAGCCTTTTCGGACCACAAGAATGCAATTTTTGAATAACGAAGGCCAAAAATAACCAGTGTGCAATATCTTTTGGGCTGTGGCATACCTAGACATATGTCCGCCACACACTCCAGAATGACAGTAATTTAAAACTCGTTCAGCCTCTTCATGGGTTAAACATCATCGAAATACAGAATCCGCACTGCAACGATAAAGCGTGTCTCCAACAATATTGTATTGCTGAGACTGGTAACGGATCTTTCGTCGATGTGAATGTGAAATTTCAGGCCAAAAAGTTTAGGTTTGGAGATAAATGATTATATCTCCATACCAAGGATCTAACGTACTGATAAGAAACATAGATTCATCAACGATCAAATGTTCTACCACAATTTATGTCTCAGTATTTGGGAAGTCACACATAAGTTCGGCAAACACTGGTGATTTCTTTGATTTGGATTTTTCAAATTCTAAATCAAACTCCTGAAGGATAACTATCCATTTAGAGTATTTTCCTCTGAGCAATTGCTTAGTCAGAATATACATCATCGGGTTGCAATTAGAGATCACAGTTGTTTTTCATAACAAAATGTAATGACCAAATCGTTGGACAGCTTGAACTGCTGCCAAGGCCAATTTCTCCACATGCGAGTATTTAACCTCTGTTGGATTGAGATTCCGACTGAGATAGTAAATCGCATGCTTGTTTTGGAATTCATCTTCTTGAAATAATACCATTCCAATAGTGGAATCAGAGGCTGCTAAGTATAAAAAGTAATCCTGGCTGTAATTTGGTGGATGCAATAACGGTGCATGGGTCAACACGTGTTTTAAAGCATCAAAATATTGATCAGCGATCTCATCCCAAATAAAAGGAATATTCTGTTTCAAAATCCTGGTAAAACCTTTGGTTAACTCAACATAGTTCTGGATAAATCTACGCTGAAATTTTTCTTTCCCTTGCAAACTTTGGAGTTGGTGGAGTGTGGAAGGAGGAGGTAAATTGATAATAGCCTCAACCTTCGAAGGGTCAACACAAATGCCTTCTTTCTAAAAGACAGAAAACACACTTGTGTGGATTCAAGCGAATCTTATAATACCTACATCTCATAAAAATCGCTTGTAACTGAGTAGGGTGATCTTCCCTGTGTAATGAATGAGCAGGTAAATCATCGAGATAAGGTTGCACAATGTGTTTAATTTCATGAAAAGCATAGGACATTGCCCTTTGAAAATTTTCCCCAACATTCTTCAATCCAAAAGGTAGTTTACAATAAGAAAATGTTCCCCAAGGACAAATGAATATTGTTTTTGGTTGGTCAGCAGGGAGTGTGTTGATTTGATTGTATCCGGAAAATCCATCCATAAATGAATACATTTCATTTCCGGCACAATCGTCAATAATTTGGTCAATATAAGGGGTTGGAAAAATTTCCTTAGGACAAGCTTTGTTAATATCCCTATAGTTGACACATACTCATATTGTTCCTTGTTTTTTAGTAACAGGAACGATATTAGGTACCCAATCCGTTAACGGGATCGGATAAATAAAACTTTCTCTCAGTAATTTCTCAACTTCAACTTTGATAGCGGTAGCCTTTCGTGGATGTATCGGACGTAATTTTTGTCTGATCATTTTAGCATTTGAGTAAGTTTTGATTTCATGAACGACAATTTTGGGATCAATTCCTGGAATTTCTTCATAAGACCAGGCAAATATGTCACAAAATTCTTGAAATAGGGCCTTATATGTAGCAATTTCATCTAACGTACAAGAGGTACCTATATGAATGTTTTCAATAATTCCGGGTTTCACTGATATGTCAATAGGAATCGTGGAAGAAATATTCCCCAAATTTACCTCAGAGTCCAAATTTGTGATCGATATTGGACTTTGAGGTTCCTTGACATAGTTAATTGTAAAAATAGATGAAAAATTATTTTCGAATTTATCAAGCTCAGGTAAAAATGATGACCTATGATGGAGATCATCCCATGGTAAATCATCTGTAGACAAGAATTTTCAAATGCTTTCATCGGTATAAAACACCTCTTTAAAAGGATCCGGAATTGATGTTATAGCTGAGTTTGATGGTGAAAACGATTCTTCATTGACCACATTCATTGGATCAGAATCAGTTGATGGTGAATTGGAAAATGATTGTACTGCTTGATATGCTAACTCAAATGGACTCAAAGGCATCGCGCCATTATACGAATCCAGTTCTAATTCTAATGGCACTACCCAAGGATCATCAAATGGAATAGTGCTTGATGTAATCATATTGATATTAGCAATAGTATGCAGTACATTAGTTGGAGGCATAGAAAAAGTTCCCATCAAATCAGAATCTTTAATTAAACCTACTCCTACATCCTCATAAGGGATAGTCGTTTTTCCAACGTGTTGAATACTATCCGTAGAAGCTGGGTCAGACAAATAATATGAGAGATGGTTGATTTTCACAATATTTCCTTGATGAGGAAACATGATTAATCGAAAGATGGATGACACGACAGCAGTCATAGCATAAGACCAACTTCGACCCAGAAGAAGGTTGTAATCTAGAGGGGCATCAACTACTTCCACATCTAAATTAATGGTGTTACCTTCGACCTATATAGGTAGATCTTGTAAAATTATGAATGGATGGAATCCTCTTCTGTTAAAATCTTTGAGGATTGTCGATTATTGGTTAAGTGTCAGAGAACCAAGTGATTTCCAACAGTTTAACGACATAATACACGTAGATGCTCCTTCATCAATAACAGTATGAAAGCAATGCCTGTTTTTTACTAGTACTGGAATCTGAAAAGAAATTTGATGAGGGAGCCGTGGTGTAAAATTTTCTAAATCAAAGACCATAAGGTTTGAATCCTGAAGATCTACAGCTCCAATTGCTGATAAGAGTAATTTCCTTTGTGCTAGGCATGATTGCAGCACTTCTAAGGCCAACATTGCTGAAGGAGATATTGTTAAATCTTCAACAATGTTGTAGTTTTGAGCAACTCTCGCATGTGGATTGAAAGCTGATTTACGAAGTACACCTTTAGCAGGTGGTTTGATTACTAGATCAGGATTTGGTTTCTCGGTATTAAGTGGATTAGAAACCGAAGGAGATGTAGCTGGTGCAGAATTAGAATTTTCTACTTCTTTACCAGTAACAGGATTTTTACTACCATAATCTTTCGATCAAGTCGCAACCATTACTTGAGACATCATCAAAATATCTGCTGATGTATTAGAATAAGATCCAATCATTTTGCTATCTTGAACAGGAAAAGGATTCTTCAAGACAGCGGGGGTGGGTGAACCTTTGACGAACTTAGATACCTCAGCCCTATGCAGACATTCCTTGGTGAAATGATCCTCATCACAGATAAGACAAGGATAACGAGGTTTCCATTTATCATCAGTCAATTCATTTTTATCAGTTTTTTCCTTAGGATATGAAGTTTGTTTACTCTTATTCTTCCCTTTCTTCTTGTTACCAGATTTTGACTTCGTAGTAGATGAATCTACAATGTGAATATCGGCAGAAGTTTCCAAGGAAGATTTTGCTTTCGGTGAATCAAGTAAAGTTATTATATGAGAAGTAACCTTTGAAGATTTCCTCTTACTCTTAGTCGTACTAACTGAACAGATTACACCATCAGTGGCATGAGACCCTGAAGGAGTTGTTGTTATCTGACCAGGACGCGGTAAATCAAGAATTTTCTCATACAAAGTACCTGACTGGGTATATACCAAGTCAAGATACTGAGCTTGAGCAATAACTTGTTCTTCCGTAACAACTCCTCCTTTGGCTACATCTTCAGTGATTTTTGGTAGCAATGATTTGATAAACCATTCTGCCAATATTTGATCTAGGATAAAACTTTTACCAAACGTCTTCTACGTCTCCATTCACGTATATGATTTGATATGTACGTAGACGTAGATTGTTTTCGTGAAGTTAATAATTCCATGTCGTTGTCGTATCTGACTGGAAACTGAAATTGAGTTAATAAAGTAGTTTCTATAGCGTTGAAATTGTTAAATGAGCCTCGTGGAAATTCAATTTACCACTTGGAAGCTAATCCTATTAACGTTCTCTGAAAAAGTCTAAGTCGAATGGAATCGTCGATTAATGATTTGAATGCACACCAAAGTGGTAAGTCATGACATGGTTAGAAGGATCCTCTCCTGATTTCCCTTCAAACTTTGGGATATCACTGGGAAACTTATTTGGCATTGGCTTCCAATACGGATGATAATAGATGGGATCATTTGGAAGGTGGGATAAATTAGGTAAATCTAAAGTTGCTATTAATGGCAATCAACGGGTAGGGTCTTGTTGATAACCTTGTGAAACTAAACTAGTCCCAGGAGGAGGATATCCAAGATATCCGAGAATAGCCTGTGCATTGGGAATCAGAATACCCCTTGGATAACCAAGAATGACTGGACCGTTGAACAGGTGTCTGATATGTATAACCAAAGATACAATTGTTGCGGGTAAGCTGGATTTTGTGGAACAGGTCCATATTGGTGCAGCCCCTGATACGATTGATAAGTAAACTGAGGTTGACTTGTTATAACTGTACTTGTACCAGGTTTTCCTACAGGTATCTGAACAGTAGTCTGAATGGTAGGTACAGACTGCAGAATAGAAACCTGAGTTATCTATACTGATGTTTGAGGGGCAGAAGTAATAGGAGCTTTAGACACTCCAGGAATAGGTGTGGTAGGTTGAACAGAAGTCTGAGCAGCAGTTTGTGGCAGAGTCCTAGGTGTACTCGAACCAGGCTGCTGAACAAGACCAGATGCAGGTATTTGAATTGTAGGTTGGACTGGTTGTTGGGGTTGATTATGACCAACTTGTTGTCCAACTTGATAATAAGATACTTGCACATTTGGTTGTAAATTCTGTTGGACTTGGGATGGATCCCACACCATTCCGGGATATGAGGGTCCCAACGAAGGTTGTGCATAAGACGGACCATAACTCGGTTGAACATATGGCTCATAATTGGTTGGATAATTCCCACCTCCTTGTAACATTTTTTGTTCTGGATAGAACTATTGTCCTAAAGGAGGTTGCAATCCTTGAGCTAGGTACTTCCCTTGAGGTTGATATTGACCTTGAGGCATATACTGTCCCTGAGGTTGATATTGACCCTGAGGTATGTACTGTCCCTGGGGTTGATATTGACCTTAAGGTATGTATTGTCCTTGAGGTTTCCCCCTAGGCTGTATTTGACTACTTTGAGATTTCCCCCTAGGTGGTAATTACTACCTTGAGGTCTGAGGTTTTGAATATTTCTAGACATCATATAAACTTGCTCATTGTTCAAAGTTCCAGTATTTGATTCATTTGGGCTAGATGATGACATCGGTTTGTTGGGAAAAGGATATGCTCTTGAGAATGTACCAGAGAGCGACTAATAGCCTGCAGGAACAGACGAACCACCATACAAAAATGTTTTTGGCGATTCAGTAAACATAGATGACTCACTAGACATGTTTAATGGAGGTCTATAACCTATTGGCGTAGGGTAATAAGGAATTCAAGGTGGTGAATAATTCAGACCAACATTTTGTAGAAAATCTGTTAGTGAAGAATACCAAGTGACTTGTCTAAAAGGACTGTAAAAAAATTGATTCACGTTCTCTAAGTTCTAAAGTTTCCTGAGTTGAAGGAAGAATAAGTTCTTCTTCTATGTTAGTAACTTCTTCAATACTAACGAGACAAGGAGGAATATCTTTTGTAATCTGATCCCCCACTCTGGGTGAATCAGGATGACCAGGAGTTGGAGTAGCGAACTCTAAAGTAGGTTCAGATGTGGTAGATTCGGTTTCTGGCTCAAAAACTTCAAGTTTAGAAGGTGATAATTCACTTGTTGTAGAGGAAATTTCATCTAATTCGGAAATAGAAATTTTCTTAGGAGTAACTTCTCCTGTTTGCGGCTGGTCTACTTCGTAATTAGGATGAATAATAATGGATGTTTCTTCCTATTCGGTTGATCCAGTTCCCGATGTTTGTCCCTTTTCAGTTTTAATCTTTTCTAATTGACTCAGTGTATATTCAGGGGGTTTCACCTGCATCCTACGTGATTGTCTCGGTAATTCAGCCACGATTAAAACCTTTAACACACAATCAAAAACCCTAAAGTCGCTAAGGAAACAATAAAATGAATCACATGCCAATAAAAATCTAAGAGATCAATCCACACACAAATAGTAGATCCTCGCACTAAAAACATTAGTTGGTGATGAAATCCAACATCGTAGAATTTTAATGCAGAAATGGCGGTTGGAACAATTACCCTAACAACCTGCTTAATGAAACAGACCAGTGCAAGTTTCTCCACTTAAACCATCTCAAGTGAAGATAACCCTCCGAAGAGTCCAAGTGAGTCTAGCTGATGTCTGCTCTAGGTACAATGGGACCTCCCCTCGATCGTCACCTTGGGAAATAATCCTAAAGTTTATAGCCACTAAGGTCACCAATGGGAACACATATGCCTTGGGGAACAGTCTACGATCTGATATACACACAAGGGCAGAGTAACAAGCTCACTCTCCTTGAAGGCTCCTTGACATAATCCAAGGTTTACCGACAAGTGACCCCAGGCTCCTCGACAATGGTCTATCCGAGGTTTACCTTTTTTAATACGTGCACATCTTCTATCGTTCCCAATGAGATAGGTATGATTACCTCACTGGTTCAGATATGATCTTGTGCTTGAATCCTTTAGGAGGAGCTTCCCAGAGCATACATGCTACAATTGAATTTTCCTATCGCAACATCGACTACTTGTTTGTTTTTACTGTCTTGGAGATTTAACTAAAACCTATTCCAAGACACTAGCCTGAGCTATATTGGTGGAAAAGAGCCCTAGAAAATATATAATTTCTAGATTTATTTTAATTAAACGTTACTTTTAATTGGCAGTTTCTTAGGACAATGGGTATATAAATGAAACTTTGATGATGTTTTAATGACCTGACTCAAAATACGCTACAATGCATCTATATGATAAACAACTCATTTCTTTTCAATGAAATCTAACTAGAGGAAAGAGTTGAGAGATTTCAATAACTTTCAAAATATCAATTCTTTCTTTCCTACATGAGAAACTTTGAAAAGAAGATAATTCAGAGAATTCAATTTCAAAAATATCTTTTACTCAAAATGAAATTCCCTATATCATTTAGATCGGAAACAAAGACAAACTTCTTCCAAAAGAAAATTGAAAGTCTTAAAATTATAAAATTCAAAACTAAAAGAAAACTCTAATCTCAAATTCTATCTAAAAATTGGAGGATATTTAAGCTTGGTTTGTAATCTAACCAAGAACTTTCTGCTTATTCCAGCAAGAAATTTAAAGTATCTAATAGATTTGAAAATGAAATTCAAACCTTATCAATCCAAAAGGTTTTGTAAGTTTGCAAATGAAAATATAATCAAATTTTCAGAAGAGTAACAATTGCATGAAGTTCAATGGCTCAAAAAAAAATCAATGAAATACCAAGTAGCTGAGGTATACAAGAGTTTCTGATTCAGAGCAATGGGAGGACTAGGAAGATCATTTACTCATAACATGCAAATAAACTGAATAAATAATTTCAATGCAGAAATCGCTGAAAGAAACCTTTACAGATATCTTTGACAATCAAAACATATTGGGATAATAACAAGAATCAAGAAATTGGATTTCAGAAAGTAGAATTTCTTATTTTTTCAAAATTTTCCAGAAGTCCACAGTTTCTAATGGAACAAGGTGTTGTACCACACTTTATTTCACTAAAATAAGCGGAGTCTACTGCTCTATTTTAAACAAAAAGTGCGGAAGGCTGAAAACTACGGAAAAAATAAAAAATATAGATTTCCAATCAGGAATTCTATTGAGTTTTGTACCCAACTCAGTTTCAAGCTAATCAAAGTCAAAGAAATATTGAAGAAATCTCAAAAATCAAACTAAAAATAAACAAGAAAAACTAAGTTCATATTTTTAATCCCTAGTGGAGTCGCCAATTTGTTAGACGGACAAATCACTCTTGCGGACAAGAGCAATCTCGCTAGTATCCTAAGGATATCTAGAAACAAACAGACAGATGTAAACCATTTCCTCTAGACTATTTTTCTTACGAGTTACTTATTAAATACGGATAGATAATCCTACCTGAAGTCCAATGCTTGTATGGTCTTCAAACTAGTCATTCCAGAAAGTATCGATCAATATATAAGATTTGTAACCAAAGACAATCCTACAAGATCAAAAGCATCTGCAAAATATGATAATTCAAAAGCAATAATCTATCTTAGTGATCAAGGAATCTAAGAATTAAATCATTCAAAAGATAAATGAACAACTCAATGAGAAAATAGAATCCATTTGTACTAACTTTGAATATAAAAGAAGAAACCTTACAACCTTGACGCCTTGATGTTTGTACAGGTTTTTTCGGGGCCGCGAACAGTCGTTTTCCTTAGTTTGGCAAGACTCCGACTCTCTTTATCCGCATAAGACTATGACTATGAGTATGTAATCTCTCTCATGCCAATGATGCAAAATATGGAGAGTATATTTATTCAGCAATTCCTCTCAAAACAATCAAGTTCTAAGTACTCTCTCCAAAGCAAGAAGCAAGTACTCTCTATGTACTAACTACCCTTGAGACTGAAACTTGGTCTCAATTTATAGCAGAAGGGAGGTAGTTTCAACTCCAAAAAGGAAGGGATAAAGCCCTCTCATCATGGGATTTTAGCTCCAAAAACCAAGGGATAGCTCCATCTATGAAGGGATAAAGGTTCATGAATGGAAGGGGTGAAGCTCGACTAGATAGCGCTTCTAGAAGGCCCCAACTAGGAGAATAATTGACCAACTAGGCTTCTAGAACTTACTTTTCTCTTTATTTTACCTTTTACGAGGGTCTGCAGTTTTAATGAGCAGAACATGCGGGATGTGCCACAAATTTTATAGCAATAATCAGCGGTATCACAGGAAATGACCAGGAAAAGTGCGAAGTTAGGCTTTTTAGGATTTTTAAGAGCTTTTCTCCAGTTCCAAGACTTGTTTTGGGAACTTTATGTTTTTAGACTTCTAAGGAAGCAATAAATAGGTAATGATGAACCCATATAGACAACTCAATGTCATGGTGAAAAATTTCAGTGTAACGGGGAGACTTCTACTCGGACGGAGCCACTTTCTGAAAACCCCCTAGGTTGCAAAATTTAATTTAGAGATTGGAACGAATTTCCAAATATGAAGGAAAATGTTCTTAGTTTGATTTATCTTAAGGAAGTGTTACTTTATCCCTTTGATCTTCTAGAGTTTTAACTAGATCTCAAAGTGAAAAGCTTGGAGTCAAGCCATTTGAATTTCCATTTCCCACTCATTGAAGAAAGAAAAATACTTCGTAAATAGAGTCTTCAAATAGTGGGATTACCCATCTTCTCCACCTCATACCCATTCTATCAACCTCGTTTCTTCTCAATCTCCTTTACCTTCTTCCTATCGTCCTTTATCTCCCTCTCTCACTCACAGTCCTCTTTCACGAAAAAGTAGTAATATTATAAATAGTAGTACTACAAGGGGAAATTCTTCCACTGTAAATCTTTCTAGAGCCTCTACACCAAGTACAACTTCTTCTAGACCTAATACTCACATAATGGCTAACAGGTCGTGGAATAATCCATGACAAGTTGCAATGACACTGCCTTTACGTCCTCTTCCCAAACATCCAGAAATATGGTTGCCTAAATATAAACCATATGATGGTTTAATTGTAGAGGAATACATTTGAAACTTTATGCTGGAAATTAACCTTAATGGAGTTTATGAGAAAGATGTAGTGTGTAGACTTTTCCCCTATGTATTTGAATTATCAACGGGGTCCCGGTATTTCTCTTTACCAGCTAGATCAATCACATACTGGGACAAATTTGAAGAATAGTTCTTGAAAAAGTTTGGTGACGATCAAACTATTTCCACTTTTATTAATGATTTATCAAATCTTAAAACTACACCAAATAAAAAAATCAAATATTTTAATTCAAGATTCAACAAATTGTTAAATAAAATGCAAGCTAATTCCATACCTAGTTTATATGTTCAGGTTGAATGGTATATCAGTGCTCTTCCTTCACATAGTTCCACTTTTGTAGATAGGGATAAAAAAAAAGTAATTCTAGACAGCATGAAAGAATCTCTATAAATTACGAAGAGAGTTATAGCTCTTGAAAATAAATCTTCCATTGAAGAAAGGAAACATACCAAGGAAGTGACCTTCAAAAAATATTCTAAGAAAAAGGTTTATAAATACCTGAATTGGAAGGATTGCAAAGAAAGTACTCAAGAAAATTTCCAATAAGATAGTTGAAATTAAGAAACAGGTGGTTAAATCCTCTAGAAAATATTTTAGCATTTTAAAAGGAATTAGCCTTCAAAATCTCCACCACTGGTTGAAATATCAAATGCAAAGTCTGATGATGATGAAGAAGAGGAGGAAGCATCTGCTTCTACCGATGAAAAATAAGAGTAAATACTTGAATCCCATGGATTATGTGTCTTTACTTTAACCACTTCAGAGAATGAAGCTGAATAAGAAGCTCTACCTATAAGTACTAAAAGTAAAGGATCAGATGAAGCTGCTTCATCAAGCAAGAATTAAAAAAAATGTTTTTTCCCCAACCAAAGAGAAAGGAACATCTACGAAGACTCCTTCTCAGTCTTTTGATCCTTCTCCAAGTACTTCTAAGTCTCCTACACTTACACCTACATCCTCAAAAACTCTAATAGTTTCTAATATCATCGAATATAATATCATTGAGGACATGAAAAATACTAAAGAAAACATTTATTTATATGTGTTTAGTAGACTTAAAAAATAGTATAAATTACTACCTAATGAACTTATTGTAGTTCCTTCATCTCAATTTCCTTCAACTATTATTACTTCAAGAGCCTTAAAAGGAAAACATAAACCTCTGAATGTCCCTATTGATAAAGTTGATCATTCTGATGCAATTTTAATTGGAGATAGACCTAATTCTCATAAACCTCCTTTATTATTAACTTTTGAAATCATTAATAAGGATATTCACAATTTTTTAGTAGACTCGTGAGTCTTTTCTAATATTATGCCCTATTCAGCTTGTTTGAAATTGAAAGTTACACCTCAAAAGTCTATTGTACCAATTGTCCAACTGGACAAAATGAAAGTAAAAGTATTAGGAGAAATGAATGTTGTTCTATTATTCAAACTCAAAGGTTTTTTAAATAATCAATATGTTGGTTGCCGATATCCCTGAGTTTTATGGTTTGATCCTAAGCAAGGATTGGTCTGAGAATCTACATGGTTACTTTACAACTGACTGGTCACATATGTGGCTTCCTTATAATGGAAAGCCCAACCAAATCCTCTTGGATAGGGAAAAACACATGAAATATTCTGTGACTAATTTGGATGAGAAAAATGAACCAATAGTTTTCACTAATAATATACTTGGAAATTACTCTTCAGAATCATTCTTTGGCAATTTCCCGGTGTTAAACTCCCCTTTCCCAGTTGATTCCATTTTATCTCAACTTGAAAATTTCTCTCAAACAAACTCATCAAAATGTGTTAATATTGTAGATAATATTGTAAATAAGTGATATGTTCGATGTCAAATATCTTAAGGTTTATGGTGATTCAGAAATTGTAATAAAACAAGTGAGGAATAACAACCATTTTGTTTCCATTCACCTGAAACATTATCAAACTTTGATTCAAGATTTGATCAACCATTTCACTACATTTAACATAATTTCAATTCCCATATTGCAAAATGTTAGTGCTGACATTTTAGCCAGTGTTGCATCAAATCTTATTCCATCTTAAGATTTTAGTCCTGATAGGTTTTCAATTCAGTTAATATTTTGACCCTCCATTCCTAATAATATTACTAATTGGCAAGTATTCAATGATGATAAGGACATCCTAAGTTTCTTATATTCTAAAGGTTCTTATTCATATAAGATCATAGATGAGGATGAACATGATAAGAAGCTTAATAAGTCTTCTAAAGAGAATTATTTTCCAAATCCCATTCTGAAATTAGAATACTTATATGATTTGAAAGATAGATTCAAAAAGTTTACAAACTGTAAACTCCAGAATAATACATTAAAATTTGAATTGGTTAATCTAGTGTCTAATGAGAAACCCCAAAACATAAATTTAGGCCTTGTACTTTCATCTACGAAAGATTTTCTTTCATTCATTTGTTAACCAAATACAAGGATTTTATTTGCCTAGAACTACAATGATTTGAAAACATATGATACATCTATCATTTAAAATACTATACCTATGCTTCCTAATACAAAACCTGTCCAATAAAATATTAGGAAGATTCATCCTAATCTTGAAACTTAAATTAAGATCGAATTAAAGAAGTTGTTAAAAGATTTTTTTTTTTTTGGTTAGATATTCAAAATGGGTTTCAAATCTCATTCCAATTAAGAAAAAGAATGGAGAGGTTATAATTTGTATTGATTTTAGGAATTTAAATAGAGCAAGTGAGAAAGACAATTTTCCTTTACCACCAACGGAGAAGAATTTACAATCTGTTGTGGGTTCTAAACTGATGTCATTCTTAGAAGGATTTTTAGGATATAATCAAATTTCGGTACATCCTGAAGATGGATTAAAGACCACGTTCAGGACCAAGTGGGGAACATATGCATATCATAAGATTCCTTTCAGACTAATAAATGTTGGGGCTACCTTTCAACAAGAATGGATATAGGTTTTAGAGGTTTGATTAGCAAATTTGTTGTGGTTTATCTAGATGAAATCAAAATATATTGAAATAAATGCAACGGTCATATTCATGATCTAAAAAAAATATTTGAAAGATGTATAAATTTTGGGAATTATTTAAATCCTAAGAATTCATTCTTTTCTCTTAGCGAGGGAAAACTCTTAGGCTTTGTTGTTTCTATGGAAGGAATTAGTATAGATCCATAAAGAGTGAATTTTGTTTTTGAGATTCCATTACCTCATAATAAAATTAAGTCTATGTAATCCTTTCTTCGTCAAATTAATTTTGTTAAATATTTTCTCCCTAATTTCTCACAGATTGTTATGCATTTACAAAGCATGATTAGAAATATAAATTAAATTCGACTAATCTGCATGATGCTCGTGGTAACAAGTCACTACTCGAATGAATCGAGTCAGCAACCAATGGATGCGGCCTGACACCCCTACAGTATGCCTCTAGTAGCGACAGGGGGTGTCATGAACATGAGCATATTCCAGAATCCCAATGGTCAAAGCATCTAGGTTTCGGGTGATTTCCTCTTCAGCATCTACTCCCTCCTCATATGGAGCAGCCTTGAATTCCCTAGCCACTCTTCTGGCTATAAGGGACATTCCAACAGGTCTCTTTGCATTCCAACATCTGTAACACACAATTTTAAGCATCATAGCACCTATACAAAATATTGCCAAGCACTTTTCATTTTCAACTTGTTAACGTGAACAAAACTTCATTTACCCAATATACATTTACCCATTTTTCGGGCTGGGATAAATTATTTACGAAAAATAAATACCTTAGTCAATTGCGACTAAGAGGATATCTAGAACTTTGTTTTCTACCTTTTCAGATTCGATTGACTATTTATGAAAAGGTCCCTGTTGAGTTTTCTTTTCACCTCTTTTCAAACTCTATAAACATGAAAAGATGTCAAGTTTCACCTTTGTCAGACTCGTGAAAATTTAATGACATTGGACTTGTCACCATGACGATATCGAGTTCCTCCTTCCTAGGGCTCGTAAAAAGTACTAGGATGGATTTGTCTAAAGGAAAAAATTATATGACAAGCATATGCTATCCCCTTCAATATTGTATTCAAAATAATTGGGGTACTCGCCAGAAATGATGGGGGAAATTGGAAGTATTTATCAGTTGCATCGGCAGTATGTCACTCTTGAATATGACACATCCTCTTTTTCGTGTCAGGTTGGGAACATCCTAGATTCATCACTTTACCTCCATGGGTTTAGGAAATATGTTTGCCTCTTATTCAATTACCAATTTTATCAACATG
The DNA here is from genome assembly GCA_034641835.2 of Pinus albicaulis. NCBI lineage: Eukaryota > Viridiplantae > Streptophyta > Pinopsida > Pinales > Pinaceae > Pinus > Pinus albicaulis. Next base: position 351,326,299 of record CM076580.1, read on the forward strand.
ACCTCTGATTCCATTTGATTTAAACACTGCCAAACTCCAGATTCGTGTCACTGAGATCCTTCTCCAGTTTATTCATTACATATTCTTTGTTTAGTCTTTATTCACAACTATATTATTTCCTCTATCTCATTTCGATGATGTGGGATACATCATGGCCCTCCTTCGACAGGTCGCTTCCTGTCGACTTCATCTCGTTATCTAGGAAGTTAATCTAGAGACTCCTTTTCAGTACCTTTGAGCCTGCATGCCCGAATGGCAGGTTGTTTGCATTCAATGACAGGTTTGCATCATTGGCCTTCAATTGGATGATTTCACGAGTGTTCGACTTCAGTCCCTTTTTTCACATCTCATGGATTTTACTGCTAGTACCTTGAGGGCCATTGTCATTATTGGTAGTCTCTCTCACACTTATTAATAGTTTACATCATTAACTGGTAATCAGGAAATTTTCTTGCATGTTCGACTTCAGCTCACTCATTCACATGCCTGAAATTGTACTTGATTGGGTCGTGACTGAGCACAAGACCCTAGATTTAGTCTTATAAAGTCTAGATTGTGAGGCGATATGTGTTATTCATGATTGTACACATGACTCTTCTATATGGATGGCTGCGACCATGCCTGAGTCTATATTTGTGATCCTCCTCATTGTTGGATGGTTGTACCCATGCCATGGATCCTATGACATGATCTCTTTTACGGATGGTTGCGTCCATACCTTATGTCATGTGTTTATCTCAAAGATTTCAGTTATGTATATATGTGCTTGATTCGCAGGCTTTCTGACGATGACACCTTGGTCTTGGCACGTAATCGTAAAACCTTTCGCCCCTCACTCTCATTCAGACTTCATGATTTAAGGGGAATATGACACAAAATTTTGTCACTATCCCTATACTCCCTATTTTAAAATCATGGATGACTTTTACAGTGATCCCCATGTCCCTTTTCCATCATGAAAATATGCCATTTCATCCCTTACAGTCTGAAGAACAATTTCTTTGTTGATCATTCCTAGAGTAGATCCTTAAAAACATACTTATTTGGAGATGCGCAACCCTTATATGTCTCACCAGCGCTGATGGCCCATCCTAAGATTGTCAGTAGCACTGATCGATGCTAGTATGGACATCACACATGGGCCAGTCTACTTCTAGAATTTTTTTTTAAAATGGAAATGAAGCTTAATGATCTAGAAGCTTCGAGTGCAGAGAGATGGTTGTTTTTTGATAAGCATATAATCGAGCATCTCCCTTTGTGCCTCTTGTTCCTACAAAAGAGGAATTAGCCAAGGAGATAAGCCATTTTCTCACCTTAAGTAGATCCATGTCCCCTCTCCCATCAATATAAGTGGACATCCTCTCATGCCTCTGCTAGTTAGAATAGATATAGAAGAGAAGAACAATAGAGAGAGGTTTTTCTATAGGCATTGAAGGAGATACTTGAGACCTCTGGCCTTCTCACATTGATTTGAAAAGAGTGCTTTGGATATGTGCCTAGATTCGGACCCGTTGAAGGAGAGCTTTGACATCAAGGTGTAGGTTCTAACTCCTCTTCTTATAATAATATGATACAACTAATACTTACTTCCCATTCTTATCCATGATTCATGATAAGATTTCTAGTATTCCTTGATCAGCTAGATAGTTTTTTAATGTTATATGCATATTGTCCTTTCACGTTTCTTGTTGCTTAATCACTTGCACAAGTAATTGAATGATGGTGACAGTGGAGATCAAGCTAGGAAGAGAAAAGGATATAAAGGATTTGGGCGAGGAGAAACATCGCAGAATTAGATCGAGGTAGGCCATATCCATCGATCTATGTTCATTTATAATCTAGGAAAGTACGTGTTAGATTTTTCCCTTTCTTCCTAGACCCACTCTAGGGCTAGAGGGATCATCTTTGTCCACATAGAGGATTTACCTACATAACACTTGCATATTTTCCCATACAGTACCTCAAAAGGACTCATTATCAATGATTCATGGTAATTATTGTTATATGTGAATTCAATTAAGTGGATATATTCTTCCCACTTAGTTGGTTGTTTCATAACATACATTCTTAACATATCTTCTAGCGCCTAGTTGAAATGCTCTATTTTCCCATCATTCTGAGGGTGGTATGTGGTGCTAAACTGAATTTGGGTACCCAGACCTATAAAAAGGGGCTTCTAAAATATGGAGGTAAATTTTATATCCTCATTTGATATCACCACTTTGGGTATACCATATATTCGAAATACTTCTTTCATAAATATATCTACAATTTTGATTGTTTTACATGTAGATTTAACTAGTATAAAATGGGTTGTATTGCTCAATTTTTATACCACTATGATGATGGAATCATTATTCCTTTTAGATCTATGTAGGACTATAATAAAATATAAAGTAATCATATCCCATTTCCACTTCAAAATAGGTAGTGGATGAAGTAACCCCACAAGGTTTTGGTGGTCAGCCTGAACTTGCTGGCACTCCAAGCATGGGCCAAATATTTTGTAATCTCTATTAGGGTCCTGTGATTTGGCTGATTGGCAAGCAAAATGACAGTGTAACATCAAACCAATCTTTGGAGCCCAAGGACCTAGCCTTCCTGGACTCAGAGAGGGCTCTCTCTATTTGTGTAAGGGATATCTGTGTGTTTGCTTATAATGTTCTGATTTTATGCTAGTTATGAAGTAAATTTTTGGTTTTGGTTTTTTAGGTTGTGAGCGATGAAACTGATCAAAGATATAAGATAGGTAAAAAGATGTCAGATCAATTGGGCTATGGGGTCGAAAAGGTCAAGAAAGCTATCAGATGGTGATACAAGGCTGTTGAAGGGCCGATTTGATTCGAGGTAGAATGGATCTTTGGGCAAAATGGAGTAAAATGGACATCAAGTTTGTGAACAACAAAGGATTTCAAGCATAACTAGTTCAATAGCAGACATAAACATGGTAGGGAAAACCATTAATCATGCAAAATGTAACTATAAGCTAATCAATACAGAGAAATAAACATTCAAGCCATGCATAGAGGTATATAACTCTCTAACTTTGGGAAATGGCTATCAGACTTTGGGGAAATACACTTAAGACAGACAAACAACTCAAATCACTATGCCGGAACGCCTAAACACAGCACTTCAAGTTATTGGGCACTTTGAAAACAAGATTTTCATAGTCTTAGACAAAGGGCTAGATCGGAACTAGGCCTCCTTGGTTCAACAAAATGATAATCTAATCAGTCAAAGAGAAATTTCATGGATGGAGCTATAACTAGCCATAGGTAAGCAGGGCATACCGTAAATCATACTTAGCATGTATAAAACCATGAATGAAATAAGCAACAATATCCTTAAGTTATTAAAGAGCAATCAAGAATTCTTTAATGTGACTAAGGAAGAAGAAAACATGGAAGCTATGAAGAAACATGAAATTTGAGGTGCCTCCAAGGGCATGTCTCAAATTTTTTCTCTACTGATCTATAGGAAGCAAGAAACATGTATTCATGAATGAAAACTAGAAGAAAAAACAAAGAAAGAGACACTATACCATTCTACCAAGTCATGGAATCCGACAACAATCCTCCTTCATTCATCCAAGAACATCTAAGAGGCAATCCAAAAGCATGAGACAAGTATTTATTCCAAAGCTTATATGACCATATATTGCTTCTATCATCAATTTCAGCCTCTATTTTACAATGAAAGCCTTTGGAATATATAGGCTCAAGTGAGGAAAACCTCTTAGTTCAATTTGCACTCTCATTGGCCTATTCAAAATATCTAAACTTGTCCTTGAGGCTATGCAAAGCCTAAGACACAAAATATCTCATAAAGTATCTAAAAAATTCTAAAAGAGGGGAAAATATTGACTTTTCATCACTTCTCATGTGCAAAAATAGCTAAACGCACATGAGGAAAAAGCAATTTTTAAAGGTTCAAATTTTACAAAAATACTCAAAAATTACATCAGAAAAAGGTCCCTTGACTAGCCCGCAACCTTTGGTAGCCTTCCTGATGTCGAAATCAGGCTCATGATAGCTCATTGGAAAGCTATGAGTGTCTAATTTCTAAAACAACTTGAATTTTCCCAATTTGATGCCTGAAAATTCTCAAAAAATAGGACTGTGTGTAAAAAGCCAAAAAATTAGCTTTGCTGATAGACCGGGCAGAATGTAGAAAAAACAGGCATTTTTCGCCATTTCGGAGGAGTGAATGATCTTCAAATGTCCTGAAAATCGCTAAGTGTGTGCTCCTAAAAATATGGCATCCGATGACACCATTCTCCTCCTTTGATGATCCTCCAAACTAAAATGGCGAAAAACATGAGTTTTGGGCAAAAACCCAAAAATGCCAAAAAACCAAAACATGTCGAATTTCGCTCAATTTTGGTGAGAAAGTCCTTCAAGGATTTTTAGAAATATGTCTAAAAACTCGGGCCAAAATTCCAAGCCTAGAGGTGTCTTTCTCCTTTTTTCTCACCGAGCGCCCTCTTTGGGCAGTTTTGAGCCTTTCTTGGTTTTCTTCTTTGTTGCTTGGCATTCTAGCTTTGGTGAAGAAGTCATGGCCCCTTGCCTAGGAGAGGTAGCTAGCACATGCTTTTGAGAATGCCCTTCATGATATTTATGCTACTGTTATGTCTCATAAGGCTGCCCCTTTTCCTATCCTTGTTCATCACTGTTATGCTGCTCCTGCTATCTTGCCTGGGAGGCATCTTGTTCTAGATGCTCTCTGCAAAACTCAAGCTACCTCAAAAGGTTTTTGAAATGTCCTTTCAAACACAACACTATTTCACCTCTCAATCACTGTTTTAAACAAGGAAAAAATTGGTTTTCAAATGCTATGTGAGATGCCCCTTTAACACAGAAATCTCTGGTCTTTCCAAAACAATGCTTTTCCCTTTGTATGCCACTGAACAAGTAGACTCAAGAAAAAAAACACAATCAATAAAAGATACACAGTCAAAGGGTCACTGTGATAGTGTAAGGTCACAAGCTCCTTGAGTTTTGGTGCGAGCATAAACAACCCTGTAGCAGTCAACAGCAACAACTCCTCACAATCAACACACTGCTCTTGTGTTCATTACTCCTTACACAGATTTTGACAATACCTCCAAAACGAAAAGATAACTTCACTTACTGACTCTGCTTCATGGAATGAAAAGGAAAACACTGTTTATTGCCCTTTTTAACACATAGAGGAGACCTTTGAATGGAAAAAACCTTTACATCATGATCACTGATATTTGGAAATAGACCCATTGTTTCACCTTTCAAAACCCTGTCTCTCCTTTTGGACGCTGTCTTACACCTTTCAAAACTATTTGAGGGCAGCTTGTTAGGTTATTTGAAACATCAATAAGAACACATCATTTAGATATGCTCATTGCTGGGCAATCATAGTTATTGCAAGCCTTGATTTTTAAACAACACCTTAACCCTCCTTAACACTGTTTTTATGAAGTCACTGTTATTTTAAAAGATTGAACAAAACACCCTTTAAACTGATAAAAACACCTTTCCCAATCAATATCTTCTTTTGTGAGTTCACTGCTTCTTTTGGCTTTGATGGACATGGTGCTCTTTGAGATCATTGTTTTCAAAGACTCCTTCATATCTGTTAAATACCCTCTACACACATTTTGTTCTGTTTTCTTAGAGATTGTGTGAATCTTCAATTCCTTTAACTGTCTCCTAGCCCTTTATAAACATCCAACAAGCCATTACCCTTCTATCACTACTTCTCTTTTTGATATCACTGTTTTGATCAAGGAAAGTTGGTTTCAAATGCTATGCAAAATATCTTCTTTGGTATTAGGTCCCTGCTCCTTCAAAGCACTGTTCTTCTTCTTTTGTATGCCAACCAACAAGTAAATTCAACAACAATCACACAGTCAACTAAAAATCATATACACAGTCAAAGGTCACTGTGTTATAGGGGGAGTCATCAAAATCCTTGTGTTAGTGTGAGCACAACATCCCTGTAGGAATCTAACAGCAGAAACTCCTCACAATCACCACACTCCTTGTATTCACTGCTCTTCACACAAGGTTTGACAATAACTCCAAATGCAAAAGGTAACTTCACTCACTGACTCTGCTTTATGGAATGAAAGGTCAAACACTGTCTTTGCCCTTTTTAACACACAGAGGAAACCTCTAAAATGACAAAAGAAAACCTTACACCATGATTACTGTTGTTTTATAATAGGCCCATTGTCTCATTTTTTTAAATACTAGGTTTTCTGCCTTTAAACAGTGCCTTCCATTTAATAATGTTTTCACCATATACTGAGCTGACCAAAGTTTACTTTTCCCTATCACAGTTTAGGGTACCTTCAATAATTTGACAAAATTCTACTACTAGATATAACCTGGCTATCTGGTTTTGCTTTTAGCACTATATTGAGGGGAGTATCCAAGCCTTTAGGAATTAATTCAAACACAATGCTACTGTTATGTCGATCTTGGGTAGTTAACACCACAACGAAATTTTGAGTTTAAATAGAAAAAAAAAAACAACCCTCCTTTCCACTGTAACAAAATTCATTGAACTACTCACAAATTAATTTTCCACCCCTACCAAGACCTTCACCCTTACATCAACATTTAGTCCTTTGAAAAACACAGCTTTCACCATCTTTTTAGAAATTCAAAAATACCAAGGATGCACCTATAATACCTCAAAACTTCGATGGAAATATTTTCTTGACTGGTTGAGCAGCTCTGGAAAGAGTTTTGGAAGGTTTTTTGGTGAGTTTTTGACTGATGCTACAGGCGCGCCGCGCATCAATACATTCCTTTGGAAATTTTCTGCCTGAATGCGCCGCGCAATTTTTCAAACGTGTCACGCAACTTTGAAGCTCATTTTGAAGGCCTTCCCGGTGTTGGAATTGGGCGCGAGATGGCTTGTTGGAAAGCTGTGGAAGTATAATTTCCAGAAAAAATTGATCATTTGGTGTCCATTTGGGTGTTCAAAAACTGACTGTCCCATCACTGGTCAAAAATGGTGAATGCTGGTGCAGAAAAACATAGCGTTGATTGCAGGCTACTTTTGGATGCCTTCCTGTTGTCATAATTTGGTCCGAGATGGCTCGTCTAAAAGCTATGGAAGTCTAATTTCTAGAAAAAATTGAATTTTTTCATTTTGAGTCCATTTGGTTGTTCAAATTCTGACTGTCCCATCACTGGTCAAAATGATGAATCCTGGTGCAGAAATTCTCCCGTGACATCTGAATTTTTCACATTTCTCACAAACCATGATACCTGTGTAGAATATGAAGGAGTTTTTTCTTTTTAAACCTATGAGGGACAAAAACCTCTTTCACTTTTGTAAATTTCATCTCCGTTTGGTCAGAAACACATTTTGAAACAAAATGCCTGGGCGCTCCTTAACCCTAATTTTACTGTGGCAGAGGTATCATGATTCAACAGCCATGCAAATTTTACTATCCCTTTGTATTTGCTGAGATGAGATATTTGAGCCTCTCTTTGACTGTGGGTACACTGTAAGTGCAAATCCTGTTTACAAAAGGCCTTCAATCCCAAAAACATTAAATTATCTTCAGATTGACAGAATGATCCAGTTTTCAGTTTTAAGGAGATAAAACAGGGATGATGTTCTAGATTTGAAAATTGAACAAGGAAGAGCTACCCTTTAGTTATTCTATGGAGGAGGTCTGAAAAAAGCCTGAATTCTCATTTATTTCACCTCTTTTTGGAGAGCAGCCTCTTTAGAGCCTTTTCCATATGCTATGATTTTCTTTTTGTCTTCAAACCATGATGAGCTCCTTTACTTTGCTTATGAAGGATGCCTTCTTTGGCAGATTCCTGTTTTCCTTTTGAACATGATGGCAGAGGTTGTTTTGAGACCAAGACCCCCTTTGACTCTTTTGACTATCTACTTTCACAGTCTTTCTTCAATGATGATGAACCTGTCAGCTTATAGGTTTTTCCTTGTAATTCAAAAGATAATGAAACTCCTGCAGGCCATTTTAAAAACCCACTACTTTACCTCTGCCCTTTAATCATCATTTTCATGCAAAAAGCCCTTGGTTGTTGTCTCATTGTACCTAAAAAAGTACTCTAGTCAGTGCAGATTATAAAAATCAAATTTTTTCCATTTGCCCTCTGCTTATAGATGAAGGAGGCGCTTTTAACCCTCTGCTTATAGATGAAGGAGGTTTTCCAGTCTTCAAACCCTCTTCTTATAGATGAAGGAGGTTTTTCAGTCATGTCATATCATCAGCCTCTTAACAGTGTTGTCTTTCTTTCACTGTCCTATCAGGCTTTGAATGAGGTCGCAAGAGCTTGATGAAAAACTCTTTGCTCTGTAGCTGCATCCCAGGCTCAAGATCACATTGATAAGTAGTTGTCTTCTCATGTGGAGCAAAAAATTGTCTTCTGAGATGCTGGTATGTTTCCGTCCTTGAAAGATCCATAAAAAACTGTAAAAACACCTAAAATCAGCTTGACTTATGGTCTATGTATTGCTAAGACTTAAGGGTGTATTAGTGGCGCGACCTAGGGCTGTAACCAACTTTATTTGCAGAATGGGAAGGTCTGTTATGACTGGTCAATAGCAGATGGAGGTTCTTTGGCTCTTGGATAGTTTTCCAAGGGAGAAATGCCTTAAAGCGCCACTTCCTAACTTAGGGGAGACTGTTTGAATAGATTTAGATTGTCTCTTTGGAGCTGATGGGCAGACTAGTATGGCTGAGGCTAGGTAGGATTTGATAATGGGGTTTCATCTTGTCATGGGCGGACTGAAAGGTAAGAGGGAAAATTTTTTTATCGGTGTTTTCCAGATGGAAAATTTGACAAATTTTTAGATCAGCTACTAGAAAACTTGGCTGTTACAACTAGTCATCACCAGCAAGTGAAAAAATAATGATGACTAACAATCTCTTTTCTTATACCTAGCCAAAATTAATCCTTATTAATTGCAGAAAATAAATTTTGATACCCGAGATGGGTAGCATATGGTATTTTATGGAATTCATCCATCATGAATTGCTTAACAAACGTTTGGCTAGGAATGTATGTCCTACCCCTAAAGGTCAACACATTATCACTATTTATGCCATAATCATATTTATTTCTATAGTTTTTTTTTTACTGGTCTACTTCCATAGGAATTGATATTCGGTGTCTTTATTTGAAACTTCCTTAATTTCTTCCACAAGGTTGGACTCCATTGGACTCTATGAATCTCATCTACACAATGAAGTTTTTTGCTCAACGAGTTAGCTACCCGATTTTATATCCACTTAATATGTCTTATATCAAAGTCAAATTTTCTTAAAAAGGTTGCTCACCTAGCTTAAAGTGCATGTATATCAGGTTTTTTTAAGAATCTTGTTATATTTTTATGATTTGTCATTAAAAAAAACTTATTTTCCCAAAAAATAATGATGCCATACATTTAAGGCATGAACTATTGCCATTAATTCAAAATGAGATGTAGAATACCATTTCTCATGATATTTTAGTTTGCATGAATAATACACTATTACTCTACCTTCCTGCATCAAAACCCCTCCTACGCCTTCTTGATAAGCATCGATGCAAACAATAAAACATTTCTATGCCTTTGCTAGTTTTAATACAGGGGTTGTGGTCGATAAGTGTTTTAAATGCTCAAAAAATTGTTGACAATTTATTTTCCACTTGAAAGCTCTTCCTTTTCTCTACAGAGAAGTTATAGGGTATGCGATTTTAGAAAACCTCTCAATAAAGTGATGATAATACCCAAATGTCCTGATAAAATACTAAATATCAAAAAAAAAAAATTGGGACATATCACTCCATGATAGTTTTAATCTTCCGAGGATCCATAACTATGCCTTAAAATGAAATGATGTGTCCCATGTATTGGATATGATCTTTATAAAAATCACATTTTCTATATTTAGCATATAGGTGGTGATCTTGCAAGGTTTGCAATACAATTCTTAGATGTTTCTCGTGTTCTTCTAAGTTCTTTGAATAAATCAGAATATCATCAATAAAAATCAAAACAAATTTATTGAAGGATGGAATATACCATTCATCAAAATCATGAATGTCATTGAGGCATTATTAAGCCCAAAAAATACCACCATGAACTCATAATGGTCGTACCTAGTCTAAAACGTTGTCTTACATATATCTTCATCCTTAATTCATATTTGATGATATCCAGATCAGAGGTCAATTTTCGAGAACACATTAGCACCTCTAACTTGATCAAATAAACCTTCAATTCTTGGTAGAGGGTATTTATTTTTTATGGTCATCTTATTCAGCTATCTATAGTTAATGTATAGTCGCAAAGTACCATCTTTCTTCCTTATGAAGAAGATATGAGCTCCCCAAGGTGACACGCTTGGGTGAATGTAGCCTTCATCCAGGAGCTCCTCTAGTTGCATTTTGATTTTCGTTATCTTAGTTATACTCATATAATAGGGAGTCCTTGATACAAGAGTTTCTCCTGGGACTAGTTCTATGATAAAGTTGATATCTCACTTAGGTGGTAGTCCGGTTATCTCTTTTGAAAATGCATCAATAAATTATTGAACCACTGACAAGTTTTCCAAGGAATTTATTTTATCCTTATAGTTGGTATAACCCACTTGCACTGCGTATATTTGGTAACCTTTCCCAATGCACCTCCCTAACTAGTTGGCAGTAATAGGTCGCAACTTAATCACCTTTTTAACACCTTGAATTTATTATCTAATGCCTTCTTCTGTAAGGAAAATAACAATTTTATCCTTGTAGTTCACAAGGGACCAATGTTTTTCTAACCAATCCATTACGATCAACACACCATAAGATCCTAGGGGAAAAAATGTTTAAATTCACCTTAATTTGTTGCCATGTTACTTCAATAGGGAAATTTTCTATCTTGGAAGTCACCCTTCTTTTGGCTCCAGTACCCAATTGCACTAACAAAGGTTTTTTGAATTTAATCTATTGAAAATGACACATTTCTATAGTATTCAGACTAATGTAACTCAAACTTGCACCTAGATCAATTAAAATAGAAAAATAATGATTTTTTATTTTGCCTTCACATTCTATTATCGTAGGTTGGTATTCAACTTGATTTTTGTCCAAAGCTGTGTTAATCCTTGGTATATTCCTTTCCACCTCACCCACTATAGAAGCCTCTTGTATGTTGGTAGCTTCTTCTGTCCAGACATGATGTGGGTGGATTTTATAATAATGGATTTTCCCACATACCCACCATTGCAAAGGAGGTTTTTGTTGCTGACTAAATTTTGGTTTACTTTCTTTTTTCTGTTTGTTTTGCTTCAGTTTGTAATCCAAATTTTCTGTTGATTCTTTCCTAAGAAATTTCTCTCTTGTTTTCAATACATGTTTCTCCCACCAACATCTTTCACATTTTTATTATTCAGGAAAATTTTGGGTCGTTTCTTTTTTAACCCACTTTTACCACCTTCTCCCTTTTGCTTCATTTTTTGATAGAAAATTTGGGCTTTTCGGATAACCTTATCCATCATTTTCGAGTTATAAAATTCCACCTTATCCTTCATGAAGGTAGGTAAAATGCTAATAAAACACTCCGCCTTGGCTTTTTCTTCCCTAATATAGGGAATATGTCTCGGCAAGGATGTGAAATTCTTTTCAAACTCATCCATAGTCAACTAGCACAGTCTTAAATCATGAAATTATTTTTCATTTTCATCATACAACCGTTCAATTAAATATTTTTCCTTGAAATGTTTATGAAGTTCTTTCTAAGTTATTTCCTTCTCCTCAATTCCTTAGACAATTTAATTTTTCTCCCACCATAGGGTATCTTTACCTTGCAATTGATAAATTTACAGCCTTGCCTTTAGATTATGGTCATATTCATAGATCTGTAAATACTTATTCATGTTAATCAACCAAGCCTTAAATGCCTATTTTGATCCACCATCAAATGTCAGAGGTTTAATTTTATTGAATTATACTTGAAGTTCAATTTTATGCCTCTTAGCCCCTTTATCACCAGAGGAATTATCATAACTTCCTTCATCATCATTACGTCTCCCTTCGGATTCTTCATTATCTTCCCTTTGTTGAAATACTTCAGTTCTTTTATCATTACCAACAATTTGATTTGACTCTCATTGATTATGTATGTATGACAAGATTTTCATAATTATTTCTTGTTCCAATTTGAGTCTTTCATTTTAAGCTCTTAAATTAGTCATTTCATCTCACAACTATTGAACTGTTTCCAGTAGTTCTACATTAGATTGATAAGAATCCTCACCCAATTGCACCCACATTTGAGGATTAGCTTCAATGTAGGGTGCTTCTGCTCTTGTCGACAGTCTGGGCCCTCTCTAGATCTTGTCTCTTACTCTCTGTGCACATTAACATATTGGTTATTCTTTAGTTTCCCAATTGTCCATAGTGTTGAAAATGGGCTCTAATACCACTTGTAACATGCACTCCCATAATTCACAAACTACCCTCATTAAAAAATAAATTAATGAATATTGTGTTCATATCAATTTACTATACCCGAGCATATATCTACTCTTTGATCAATGCATATAGAGAGTGGTTGACATAAAAAAAAAAAATTAGACATTTAACTGGAGGCGCACTAGCACTTTCTCCAAATTCACTTTATTAAACAAAATTAGTCGAATACAATGCATTGATACATGCTTGATGGCATTGTATATTTTCCGGAAATATTATTTTGACTATGCCAGTCATTGAGGACACTTGGACTTGCATCCTACGTCCATATACAAGGCTCTTAATCCTATGGTTTTGGTGCTCGAAATATGTTCGAGGTAACTGTTCCTACCCTAGGCCTCGAAGCAATTAATCATTTTGGCCTTCCTTGTTATGGTTTCAACCAAAAATAAATGCACCTTTAGGACACCGTTTTAACCAACAAGAAAGTGCAACAATATTAGTTTCATATCTACCTTATGTGAGTTGGCATTAGGAGGATTTTTCTTGGTTTAGCTCACACTCGGCTCTTGCAAGTTCCTCACTATCCCTTCTAGTGATTTTGGCACCCTTCCGGAAAAAGAAAAAAATAGACGAATTCACCCTCCACCAGGTAAAATGGGAATTATTTTTTCCTTCAAACTAATTTCTCCCCCTTTTCGTTTGGCTATTTGACTAGGTTGTGATATGGTTTACCACCAAGGTTTGGTGATGGACTATTGGCTAAGCCTGACTACACAGGTAATTTTCTGGGTTGTCCCTCTATTATTAATTTTTTCTTAATTTAGAGATGGTATAGGAATATTCAAGGATTTGATATGTTCTTTCATTGCTTGACCAAGTTCATGGCCCCCCAGTACTCCTTTGGCAATGACGAAGACACCAAGCTATTATAACAATTACCACTCATCCTTGTTCGAGGTTTTTACTCTTTCCTCTCTCAACCAGTGTGACGTTTATGTTCTTATATCTATATATATATATATATATATATATACTCCTAATTCAGAAGGAATCCTTCCAAGCGGAAACCTTCCGACCATTTGAGTGGTGTTTTTCTAGTTTCAATTGCTGTTTAATGGTTTTGAGTGTTATGTTAAACTTGAAAAAGAATTGTTTCTATAAAAATGACTTGTTGAATAGTCGGTCTCTTGTTTCATCAGAATTTTATTCAAATTATAGTTTTTTGAATGGTTTACATATATTTATATATTTTCTATCCGTTTTAGGGTTTTTAATTGATATATGGATTCCATATTTTGTGTTTGCGACAACTATGATTTTTCCATGCCAAATTATTAGAGGAACTATATTAATGGAATATGTTAATATATTAGTGGAAATGTATTATTGGAAGTTTTTGTTTTTAGTTAGAGATTGATGGGAATAGGTTTGGTTCCCCTTTAAATTTTAGTCTTGTTTTTCTTTCCTTCTCGCACTTGTCTCATTGGACTGTAAAAATTAATGATTTTCTTTGTGGTTTCTTTTGTGAAAAAAATAATTGGTTATTATTCAAGAAATTTTTATAGGTAAAATCTCAATTAAATGTACAATAATTTTATGTAATTTTCATTCTTTTTTCGAGTTATTTTAACAAGAACTGGGTTGCCTTTCAAACATTGATAACTCTTAGGTTGCTAAGTTATGTTGTAACTCTCTTCTGCAAACTTGGTCATGAATGGAAACTAAGTTAACCAGGACCCGCTCACTGACCTTAAGGTGATATTTGAAGATTTAATATGGTTCCCGACTGCCCCTAGCAAACCTTTTTCTTTCTACTCCCGAGTCTTAACCAAAATCCCAGTTATCAACTGTGTAACTCCTTATTTGAATTTTGTTTAAAGGCCACTAATATCATGCATAGAATAACATGAAAGCAATACTCACATATATACTACTCCTACTACACACATACCCATACATTGTTTCCTAGCAAGATTATAATTGCAGATTCTATAAAATTTAACAAAGTTTCCTCATATATGTAAAATAAATAAGAATTCCCATCATATATTTCTTTGTTAATTTTTCCCTTTACAGTTTTATTTTGTAATTAACACATAGATAACACTGGATTTTCTTTTATTCACAAGAAAATTAAGAAATATTGCAGAGAATTATTTTTTCTTTGATTGTACTATAAAAAAAATTCACCAAGAATATCTCTCCGCCCAACAACGAGACTAGCAATGATGTCCAATATCCCACCGTGATTCTTCCTCTCAAAAAATTTTGATAATCCAATATTTGTGTTAGCCACTTCCTGAACCTAAAGACTACACTAGTCTAGTCTAGTACTCTACTCTCAAGGATATGTCCAAAGGTTTCATTAACTCTAATTACATCTCAAGGACACCTCAGCCTGGCAGCGTCCTGGCAACTTCACAACATCCCGTGAAAGGTATTAGTTCCAATCATCACTTCTCTCTATATCATCTAGCCTTCCATGCCATCCTTGGATCCTTGTTCCACTGAGATGGGGTTTTTCCATCTCTAGGAAGAGAGAAAATAATAATTGTCTCTAACTATCTCGAGGATTAAAGATTCTATTTAATTTTTCTTTTATTTTACTTTTGGTCCACAACTGTGACCTTCCAAGTCATATCACCATTCCTTTATTTTAAATTTTTTATATTTTTTTAAATACAAAGTTTTGTGCTATATCTCTTCCAACAGGTCATAAGTTATTGATTCATGTAAAGTAAAATGTAACTAATCCGTAAAACAAATATTCATAGTACTGGGGTGTTACACCTTGTTCCAAAGGAGATATACCAACAAAGAAAATGATAGCAACATCCCCAATTTAATTTTGATCACAAAAAGTATATATAAGGATGGATTTTATTTGCTTCATATATGAACTAGCTGTGTCTCCAAATTTTATGATGTTATGGAAGAGGTGCCTCCATTGTACCTTAGAGACCTAAAAAAACATAGGTATATCGTCTACAAACATAAGATGAGAGACATGTACCATTTTAGTGAAAAAATAATCCATCAATCTTTGCCATCGAAATTTCCCTACATAAGCAATCAATGACCAAAAGAAATAATATTGGTGACAAAGGGAAACCCTCGCAAAGACCCTGAAAGGCCCAAAAATAATTCAATGGTACACCATTGATTAGTATAACATAACCAAGAGTTGATATGCAAGTCATGATCCATTCAACCACCCCTATCGAAAGTCCAACGTTGTGAAGGATCATATGGAGGAAGGTGAACTCCATGTAATCATAGGCCTTATGTAGATCTAATTTTAAGATGATGGATTTATATCGCTTAACTTTTATAGAGTGAATGTTCTCTTGAGTGAGAGCAACTGCATCCTAAATATATCGGTTGTTTTTAATTTAGTTGTTTTCATGAGAGTTTAAATTGTTATATATATATATATATATATATATAAATTAAATTTTCATAATTCACACCCAAAACTATATTGTATTCTACTAAACATCACATATAAATAATATTGGCTACGCCTTACTACACACGTACTTTTTTGGGTTGTTCCTCTATTATTAAATTTTTTCTAGGGTCTTTATGGGAAAATTCTTTAATTTTTTCAACAAAGTTGGATTCCATTCGACTCTATGAATCTCATCTACACAATGTAGTTTTCTGCTCAATGAGTCAGCCACACAATTTTATCTCCCCTTAAGATGTCTTATATCAAACTCAAACTTGCTTAAAAAGGTTTCCGAACTAGCTTAATGTGCATTTATATCAGATTTATTTAAGAATCCTATCAAATTGTTATGATTGGTCATTAAAATAAATTATTTTCCCAAAAAATAATGATGCCATACTTTTAAGGCATGAACTATTGCCATTAATTAAAAATGATATGGAGAATACCATTTCTCATTATCTTTCAGTTTGCAATAATCATACACTATTACTCTACCTTCCTACATCAAAACCCCTCATACACCTTCTTGAAAAGCATCGATGCAACAATAAACTCTTTCTCTTTCGCTTCTACTTTTAATATAGGGGTTGTGGTCAATAAGTTTTTTAAATGCTCAAAACTTTGTTGAAATATTGTTCTCCCCTTGAAAGCTCTTCCTTTTCTTTGCAGATAAGTTATAGGGTATGCGATTTTAGAAAACCTATTAATAAAGCGACGATAATAACCCAACTAGCCCGATAAAAGACTGAATATCAACAAATTTTTTGGGAACATACCACTCCATGATAGTTTTAATCTTCTAAGTATCCATAGCTACGCCTTCAGATGAAATGATGTGTCCCAATTATTGGATCTGATCTTTATAAAAATGAAATTTTCTATATTTAGCATACAGGTGGTGATCTTGCAAGATTTGCAGTACAATTATTAGGTGTTTCTCCTGTTCTTCTAAGTTCTTTGAATAAATCAGAATATCATCAATAAAAATCAGAAAAAATTATTTGAGGATGGAATATACCATTCTTCAAACTCATGAATGTCGTTGAGGAATTCGTAAGCCCAAACGACAACACCATGAACTCATAATTGTTGTATCGAGTCTGAAATGGTGTCTTACATATATGTTCATCCTTAATTCGTATTTGATGATACCCAGATCACAGGTTGATTTTTGAGAACACACTAGCCCCTCTAAATTGATCAAATAAATCATCAATTCTTGGTAGAGGGTATTTATTTTTTATGATCATCTTATTCAGTTGTCTATAGTCAATGCATAGTCGCAAGTACCATCTTTATTCCTTACGAATAAATAGGGGCTCCCCAAGGTGACACATTTGGGTGAATGTAGCCTTCATCCAAGAGCTCCTCTAGTTCCATTTTGGTTTCCATTATCTCAAGAATACTCATATGATAGGGAGTCCTTGATACAAGGGTTTCTCCTAGGACTATTTCTATGGTAAAATCGATATCTCACTTAGGTAGTAGTACGGGTATTTCTTCTGAAAATGCATCAATAAATTATTGAATCACCGACAAGTTTTCAAAGGAGTTCATTTTATCCTTACAGTTGGTATAACCCACTTGCACTGCGTATATTTGGTAACCTTTCCCAGTGCATCTCCCTAACTAGTTGGCAGTAATAGGTGGTAACTTAATCACCTTTTTGACACCTTGAATTTATTGTTTAATGCCTTCTTTCATCAGGAAACTAACAAATTTATCCTTGCAGTTCACCAAGGACTGATGTTTTTCTAACCAATCCATTATGATCAACACATCATAAGAACCCAAGGGAAAATATGTTTAAATTCACCTTAATTTGTTGTCCTGTTACTTCAATAGGGAAGTTTTCTATCTTGGAAGTCACCCTTCTTTTGGCTCCAGTACCCAATTGCACTAACCAAGGTTTTTTGAATTTAATCTGTTGCAAATAATATATTTCTACAATATTCAGACTAGCTGTTGGCTCAGGGGTTCTCGACCCAGGTTCGGAGGTTAAGGTTTGCCAACAAATCCCTATACTATAGGCCCTTTCGGTAGTGACCTGCTTGCGTAGGGAAAAGTCTCACCCGAAGCAGTATGGGAGGGTGCTAGAACCAGGTTTCCACACCCTAAGAGAGAGAGTAGCTAAGTCGAACCATTCGGAAAATATCAGATCCACGCAGTCAGAGGTCCTTCGCAAGACTTTCAATGATTAACCAGAGTACAGTTTTACCAGATTTAAATAACATGCTCGCATCCACATGCGGACACCCAAGTATAATCATAAAACAATATATTCGTAGCAGACTTAATCATATCGTAGATACAGTTATAATAACACAGATAATTCGTAGCTCATGAACACATATCATTCGCATCTTGTAACAGAATCACATATAATTCAACTCCACAATAGCCATAACCAGATAGATCAAATAAGATATCCGCAATACTTCATATATATTACTTATCAAAAATTCTCTTACATACCTCAAAACCAACCTGCGCACACAGTAGCAGGGTCTACACACAGTAGGAATAAGGATCTCCGCGCACACAGCTAGCAGGAGTCCTTCCCCAATAACCCAATCCCATATCTAACAGTTGACACTTAGCATCAATCTCTATTCATTCCTCTACCCCTCGACTCAAAAAGGTTCTACTACTTATACTATTTTAGCCTATGCATCTAGTGGTCCACAAACTGTGGTTTGCGGACTCTTGGTCTACCCTTGACTCGCTTACAATGCATTAGGGGCTTTGACCCACCCCAAAACCCCTGCATTAGACTAAATATAATAAAAAATATACAAAATGGACCAGATTCGCAGCCTCATAGGAGACCCTGTTCCAACAGTCCCCCAACACAATCTTGTGACTCGTCCCGAGTCACTGAGGTGGTGGGGTCTCCACCTGCGCCTATAATAGCTTAATTGCTTCAGCTAATGGGGGCAATACAACTTCACTTTGGGCAGCAGCAGTTTGGGGGATGTTGACCAATTTCTGTGAGATCGGGCTTTCCGTCACAGTGGTGACACTTTCCAGAGTTTGGTTGAGATGCTTTACAGCTACATCAGCATCCTATGATAGTCTAAGGGCATCAGCAGTCCAAGGCTTCAGGCGGTCAGTGAGGGCCTTCTTCTTCTACTAGAGCACTTCTATTTCAGCTTGGAGGTTCTGGCTGGTCTGTAATCGTGACAGGTGCTGAGTAAGAACCAACGTGGGCATGGTGGCTTCTAGTGTTGCAAACACTTCCTCTTTCTATCGCAGTGTCTGGGTTATTTCACATAGAAGCGGATTGCGTTGGACCTTGGTCCACAGCTGCATGGCCGTATCCAATAGTTGAGCACCCTACGCGATCTGACCTGTGATGACGTTTGCAGCGGCGGTGACCAGCATAGATCGTTGGGCCCGAACTTCTAGAGGTGTTTCAAGCTGCAATTTCACCTACAGATCGACAATCTACTGCTCCATTCGTGACTTAACCTTTGCAACTTCTGTTCGGGATGCCTTCAATGCGGTGACCAACCCTTCAACATTTGCCTAGGGCGTAGCGGTAGCTAGAATCTCTGTCGGAGCTTCTACGCAGAGTTGGTGAATGAAGCTTTCAAGCTCTTTCTACTGCGTGGTAGCCAGGGTGATGGCGGTGTTGTTTTCAATGACTGGTTGCTCAGCCACGCCTAGCTATTGGTGAATCTTCAAGTCCCGGTCCTGAATCTCCTGAAATATACCTCTATGGAGCCCTTGCAGAAGATCTGGAGGTACTCTGGCTAAGTCTAGTTGTACCTCCAGAAAATTATGGACCTACGTGCTAAGGTCGGGCTGACCGATCATGAGGGTAGTGCCAGGCAAAGGGAAAATGTAGCTTTCTGTCGGTGTGAGTGCAGCACTACTGGTGGATGGCAACATCTGTACCAAATTCATACTGGTGTGGAGTGTGTCCATATTTAGTTGTAGCTCGTGGAGCTCGACCTGTAGTGTGACGAGCGCAGCCTTCTGCTACTCTTCGATTGCCTTCCATCAATATTGCATGGCGAGAGAGACTGCATCAGTGATCTGTTCGAGGTCACCATCGATTACGGTGATATTTTCATCATGTTCTATCACCTGAGTGTGCTGCTACTTCCGAGGACCTTTGGCGGGCTTGCTTGTGTGCTTCATCTCGCGAGGGGATGCAGTTCCCTCGGCATCTCCTTCTTTTGTTCCTAAGTCGAGTTTCAAATCTCTCTGTGATGCTCCTTCGGCAGCCTTCTCATTAGTCTTCTTCTGATGCACATCTTTCTTCACAGTCGGCTCTGTGTCCTTTCTGTACTTTTACTGGATCCTCCAATATCCTCACTTGTAATAGGGGGAGTACTTGCATGGTGTTGGCATCTTTGGGGCCCTGCGCCACGGACTTGAAGCCAATCTTCCACTGGGGGGACAAAAGTGCAATTATACTTCCAATCTCTTCATCCACTACCATATAAGGAAGCGAAGTCCACGCTTTATCCTTGTGGGCTCTAATCTGGATGTTATGCATGGTAACCTGGAATGCCGCGATGCCCTTGTATGTGTCATATGCTACTGGGGACAAAAGGGGTCAATAATTGATGACTACAGCCATGTTGCTCTGAAAAAGGACCCAGAAGACCTGATTATCCTCAATATGTTGTGCATCCTTGGAATGCCACAAGTTGGCATAGCATGCTCCTTCTTCCAGTTCTTCCCATGCGACCAATGAAATGAGTAGCATTAGCCATGAGTAAAAAAATGGGCACCCCTACTCCTGAGCTTCTCGGACACTAGCCAAAAACTCGTTAAACAGGTGCTGAGCCCAATTGAAGAAAACTCCTTTTTCGCACTTTCCTGTTGGAATATTCAGAATCTGGAACAGCACAAAAAGCCCATGAAAATAACGCGCTCATAAGAGATTGATGCACATAAATGAGTTTGGAGCCCTTGGATACCTTAGATCAGTAGATCTAGAGTCTAGATCCAAAAGGGGAGCAAAAACAAATCAAACTAGGTGTGGTAAATAGATCTCCCACCACCTAGTATAACTGAAAAACACCCTACAAGAGGGGTTGCAGCTATGCACAAGAAACTGCTTCAGAAATAACGCAGTCTTAGACAGCATGAGCAGGAGGCCATCATATATGATCAATTTATGATCATGCAGCAGCAAATCAGAATTACAATGAATCTCTTTCAATATACAGTAGAATACAGTAGACAAGAGAGCAGGAAATCTTCAGAAAAGAAGGCTACAACACATATATAAAATGTAAAATGGCTCAACAACATTATTTTAATGAGCTACAGTAGTTGAAAATTACATCTCAAATATAGAACAGATCTTTGGATAAAACATCAGATCCATTTCAGATCTGGAAACTAGAAAGACTTATTTACAAGATCCCCTTGGGGTTTTGACCAAATCATGCATTACAAAGACTAGATCTGAATTTTAAGTTGCATATCTGCAATATGATTTAGAAATTTTTTAGGATTATTTTACATTGAAATGGATCAGATCTAAATAGAACATGGATTAGCAAGCTAATACATGGATCACCAAAGTGGAAGGCAAATCCCAGCACCAGAGATCTCTAATCAAAACTGGGATCAAAACACCCTGCAAAGCCTCTATTGAAAATAGCGTGGTACCTCAAGGGAAACTGCATATTTTCTCAAAAAAAAGTGTTGGCTTGATGCCAAGATACAAATTTGAAGCTCAAAAAATGGATGCACTCTTCCAGGAGGTTAAAAGACACACTCACTGAGAAGAGGCTCCAATACAAGCTAGATCTAAACAGATCTAGAGTTCCACTTGCTGCAGCTTACAAAAGCAACCAAACCCTCATTGGATCTGTGCTGCAATTGGAAGTAGAGCTTGGCCCAAAGCCTAATAGTGGATCAAATCAGAAAAAAATCCTCCAATAATCCTCAATGGAAGAGGTGAAATCCCTGCATAGGAAATCCAAGTGCTAAGCAGCACAATTCTCCACTAAGTAGCAGAGAATAGTATTTGTCTAAGCAGACAAGATAGTCAAAAATATAATCAATCAAAAACCCCCTCTTGCTGCCTTCCCCTTCCTTTTATAAGATGAAAGCCTTTGAAAACCCTAAACCACCTTAATGAGTGACCTGCTTTCACATGAGGGGCCTCCTTCTAGAACTGCGTTGTCCCTTCATGAGATACATTGAACCTAGATAGTGCTGTAGATTTGGTCAAGGTTGAACCATTCTCACAGCTCAAACCCCTTTCACACCTACAAGTGATTTATTTACATGGCCCTGATCTATCCTTGTTCACATGGGCATTGATTTATTCATTATTTTAAAAAGTTTTACATGTCCTCCTTTATTCATTTATTCATGCAACAAAAAGTAAAAAAAAATTCATATTCCTCTTAGCTCGGGCTAAATAGGAATATTAAAATCCTCCCCTCCAAAATGTTGCTTGTCCTTAAGCAACTGATAGGGTGAGAGCTGTAGTACTTCCCCTCCTCCATTGATGGCATCATCAATGATCAAGTCCTCATCATAAGCCAAGTGCTCATCAAGCCAATACATCATGAATTGTTCCTCCAAGGTCAACATAAGATGTGCATAGTCCATCCCACCAGGAGCAAGGAATTCAATAGAAATAAACATGGCTGGAGAAATGATCCATCTAAAACATGTAGCATGAGGTATAGGGAAAAGCTCCATCCCATGCGGTACATACACACTGCCCATCCTCCCTCCATACAATCCCATAAATAATACAACTATGTCATCCAAGTATGGAAGCAAGACTACATATATGTAGACAAAAATCTGAGCTTGGGGAGGTGATTCAAAATCCCACATGTAGTGCCAGTGCAGTACATCTCCTGCCTTCATTGGATCAAGGTGTGGCAAGTGGCAATCCCACCATACATTTGCTGCATAAGTTACCTGAACATAGCTGGAGACATCAAATATGTTTGGTTCCTTTGGGAAGCACCCATCATGGAAAGAAATCTCCCTTTGCAAAACAAGGGAGTGGCCAAGTTCCTATTGTCCCTCAAAGACCCATGAGATCCACATGATTTCTCACCCCCTTTAGGAGTCATAGCCTGAAAAAACATGATAAAAGAATATGATAAATTAGAAAATAAATCTTGTTTAGCATGATCAGATCCTTTACCATAATAGTTCTTCATACACATGGAGTTGTGAATCAACATTTCCCTCCTATCAAGCAAAGGAAGAACTGGCTAAAATGACTCTTGCAAAGAGTCCATTGGCTGCCCCAATCCTCCATAGCTAATGCACCCTTGAAAGTGCTGATGTAATTCCTCTCTCATCCTCTCCCAATCAAACCTCCTCATGATCATGGTGTAGATCTTCATAGACTGCATATGACTAAGAAGGAATTATTTGTGTGCCCTTTGTAGTATTTTCTGCTTGAGCTTCGAAGCTCTAGCCAAGAATACCCTACCATGATGATAGATGACTCCCCCTTGGACTAAGTAGCCCTCTTCTTGCTACATGTTATCTAGTATCATACCTGTGTGGAGATCTTTCGAATACTCTTCAAGAAGTTGAGATTTCCAATACAGATCCACAATGTTCAACAATGATAGCACTGATGATACATCCATGGAAGTGTCTGTCATGCTACTGATCTCTCCTTTGACATAACTCATGCCAAATATGTGTGTTGAAAGGCTAGTCCTTCCACTCTTTTCTTCCCATAGAGCAGATCTAGGAAAGAGAGAGGGTGATAGTGATGCAGGGAGAAGATCCCCCTCATTCTTGAGCTGTCCTAAGCCCTCCAACGATGTAGTTTGGTTTCCTATTGCTCCAATCCTCCCTAGATCTAGATTTGGAGCAGCACTTTGTGAGGCCTTCCCCACAAGATCTGAATCTGGTGGTCCGCCAGGTGGACTGCCACTAGATAGAAATGTCCCTTGTAGAATCCTCATGAACATAAGGGAAGGAACTGTGAGATCCTTGCTTCCACTGCGCAAATCCATCTCTGTTGTTTGTGTGGAAGTGCTAGGTGATGGATAAGTATGCATGCCTTAGATCATTTAAGGTTTACCACTCTTCATGTCCACCCACTCCATCTACAAATCTTTCCAATTAGTGGTGACTTTCCCCAACGTAATCAACCATTAGACACCCAAAATGATATTGGTGTCTGGTATGTCAACTACAAAAAAGTGATCCACCAAAGCGTAGGATCCCATAGTAACTGAGAGTGAAGGGAAATATTGCATGCATTGCATGGTCCTATCTCCTGGGAAAAAAATAGAGAATCCCTCAAAAGTGTCAGTGGGGATTTCTCTCCTTTGCACAATATGAGCATCAATAAAGTTGTGAGTTTCCCCACTGTCAATCAGTACAGATACCCTCTGATTCATGATTGAACCTTGCATTCTTAGGGTCAATTACTTAGGCACTCCTATCAAAGATGCAAGAGTCCCACCAATTGGAGCAAAGGCTCCATCCTCATCTCCCGATGGTGTTGGATCTCCCTCAACATCATCAGCGTTGTGACCCCTCCTTGGTTCATCATCATCCTCTTCCTCCTCAAAATCTGAGAATACTTCTATGTAGTGTGCTTTCCCAGCAGCACATCTATGTCTCGGTGCCCATGACTCTTGGAAAGTGAAACACAGTCTCTTCTTTCTCAACTCCCTCCTGAGTTCAATATCAAGAGGCTTCTGGAATGAGCTCTCCTTGGAAGGAGCAACTTTTTCTCCCTTCATTTTAGAAAGGTGGGGGGCATTGCTCTGGAAAGTTGCCTTTGCTTTTGGCAAGGCATCTTGAAGGTATCTAGCCCTCTTGATGGCATCATGCAAAGTGATGAGCTTGGTGGATTTAACCAACCCATTCAAAGGTTCCTCCAGGTCATCGATTGTTGAGATTGAAACAAGATGATGAGCTTAGTGGAAAGAAGTCACCTTCACTAAGTGGGCTTGCAGGGTATTTTTGGTGAAAGGTCTATTTTTATACTATGTCTATTTTTAGACATATGGATAATGTTCTATGAGTTGCAGGATGCTATTTGTGGATGGTTGGTCAAGTCGAAAAATAGATGGAATTATATTTTTAGACATATTGGGCAGAATCTATTTTTAGATTGCTAGTCTAAAAATAGATATGTCGAATATTATTAGCTCTTAATAATATTTGGACTATAAACATTATCTTATCCTCTTGGAGCACTTCAGTTTGATGCCTGGATGTGGCACATGCAGCTGACATAAGGAATTACACTATTGCTAGGGTTTAAGTGAAGCTATTTCATGGAGACTTCAGTTAGATCTTAGGTGACAGAGTTTGGTGGAGTTGATTGAGGAGTTAATGGAGTTGTGTTCAGTTTAACTCAGTTAAACATAGTTGAGCTAGTTGTATCTAGTCTAACTGATTGATACACTAGTGAGAGTGGTGTGAATTAATTATTAATTAATTCACTAATTAATCAACTAAAGAATACATCAGTTAACTTCAGTGCATGGACAGTTTCAGTGGAGACCAGTGCAGAGGTAGGTGAAAGAGCAGGTTGACTATCAGTTGTGACTATACTGGTGCAGGAGTTAGCACCACACATTGATGGAGATGCCAATAGGGATTGCGCGTGCATACTGATAGGATTCGAACCTAGATCTTATTATTATCCATATTCGTTGTGATGAGGAGGCCGGCTAACGGTGGAGCGATTGGAGCTGTATGTTTTGTATGATGCGAGCTAGTTTGTGTGTAACAATTGGAGATAGTGCTGAGAGCTTGTGAGGATTTTGTACTATGTATTGTTACATGTTCTCTATCATTATAATATACAGATAGTTGGGGGTTTTCAGCTGTAAGCTTTCCCCATTACATACTGTGTTATATGTGTGCTTGATTATGTTTTAATGTGCGCATGCGACTGCTTCTAATTCCGCAAATTGATGATCAATGTTAGAAGAGGTTATATGTCTCACTGAGAAAAGGTCAAATAGTCTTTATGATCAAGATAATCTCGGTGAATAATTTAACAGTTATTCAAATTTCTACATGGTATCAGAGCGATATTGATCATTGGAGCAATTGCAAAACATTAAAGCAGTTGAGTTTTGTGCTGGTGGAATTCGAATTTGCAGCAGTGTTTTCTTGGTGTCGAAGTTGATGTCTTTCAACAGATTTCGATTGGAGTATGCACTTGAGGGCAGCTCGAATTATATTGCATGGAAGGACAGGACGAAGGTAGTGTTAGATGACAATAGGTTGAAGGATTTCATAGATGCAGAAGTCCCAAAGCCTACTTCTACCGATGTTGATGTACTTGACGCATGGAAAAAGAAGATAGAAAAGTGTCGAAGGATTCTATTGGAGGGTGTGAAGGATCACATAGTGTGTAGCCTTCATGGTAAGGCTTCTCCATTTTTGATGTGGAAAGCCTTGGCAGATTTATTCCAAAGCAAGAGCGACCAGAGGAAGTTGGCACTCAAGGATAAACTCAGAAACATAAAGATGGAGAAAGGAGACAGTATGCCCAAGTACCTCACGAAGTTCATCGAATGCAAGGATGAGCTGGGAAGTGTGGGGGTGATTGTTGATGATGAGGACTTGGTGAGCTTGGCTCTCCTTGGGCTTCTGAAGAGTTGGCATTCCTATAAGGACTCTGTCAATGGTCGGGAGAAATTGCCAGGATGGGAGCGAATTTGGTCGGATCTTGTGCAAGAGGAGATAAGGTGGAGTACCAGGGACGGATCTTCATCAAATGCATCTGATGAATAAAATTGTGCTTTGGATACCAGAGCAAGAAAGCTTCTCAATCTGGTGCGAAAGGCAAGAAGCAGGACATGTCCAAGGTGAAGTGCTTTCATTGTCACCAACACGGACATTATGCCACAAATTGTCCATAGAAGAATAAAAATAAGCAGGCTGCTGGATCTGCAGCTGGAGAGGCCTTAGCCTCGCAGTTTGAGCTGGATTTTTCGTTGATCGCATGCTTGGTCTCAAGTGTGGCAAGATCAGTTTTGTTTCTGGACAGTGGTGCGTCTTTTCACATGATAGGAGATCGAGATTTGTTTACTGATCTGGATGAGAAAGATCTTGGAGTGCACATCGAGATGGGCGATGACGGTAGATACAGTGCGACCGGTATCGGTACCATTTCCTTTGAGAGGGAATTTGGTAAACCCTTCGTATTGAAGGAAGTGATGCATGTTCCAGGATTGAAGAAGAATCTTATCTCTGTGGCTATGTTATAAGACAAGGGATATGCTGTTGTCTTTAGCAAAGGAAAGGCTTTCCTACGCAGTAAGGAAATTGGTGAGACCTGAAGGACAGGGGTTCGAGTTAAGAACCTTTATCAATTGTAGGTAGATGGCTGCACAGCAATGGCAGGCAAGGTAGAAGGAGTGGTGAGCCGGGATGATGGCGAGTTGTGGCATCGGAGATTGGGCCACCTTCAACATGGAGATTTGAAGATACTGCAACAGATTTCTACTAGGCTTCCTAAAGGTACTCTTGCGCAGTCAGATCAGTACAAGGGATGTACCTTGGGAAAATTTGTGAAATCCACCTTTCATGAGAGCGATAGTCGCGCCACGACGATCCTTGAGAGAATTCACACAGACGTCTGTGGACCTTTCTCAGTAGCTTCGACAGCAAAGCACAGGTATTATGTGATTTTTGTTGATGATTTTTCTCGTAAGTGTTGGATCTTCTTCATGCAGAAGAAGAGAGAGACATACTCAAATTTCTGTGAGTTCAAGGCAATGGTTGAGAAAGAATCAGGGAAGTAGGTGAAGGCTCTTAGGAGCGACAATGGTGGTGAATTCATCTCTTGCGAATTCAAGGAATTTTGTAGCACAAAAGGAATTCGAAGAGAGCTCATAGCACCTCATAACCCACAGCAGAATGGGGTTGCTGAGCGGAAGAATAGAACGATCGTGGGTGCTGCATGGGCGATGTTGCATGATTAGGGCCTACCCATTCACTTATGGGTGGAGGCATGCAATACTGCAGTATATGTGTAGAACCATTTTCTGCACAAGATACTTGGCATGAGTACACCCGAGGAGGCATTTTCTGGTAAGAGGCCTGATATTTCCCATTTGAGGATTTTTGGTTCACCTGTTTACATTCATGTGACAAAGGATGCCAGGAAGAAGCTGGAGCCGACTATAGAGGTTGGGATATTTTTGGGGTACACTGATATGCCCCACAACTATCATGTGTATTTTCTAGACAGTCACAAGACTGTTGTGTGACGGGATATCAAATTTCAAGAGGAGAAAGCCATGAAGTGTTCGTTTGAGAGGGAGCCACACTTGCATGCAGATGAGGAGCTATTAGTTCCTAAGGATGAGCCTCAGGATGTGGATCAGCCATAAGAGGAGGTTCATGGAGTGGAAGAGACCACTCATACAGTGCCAACCATCGGAAGGCGGAAGCGCAATACAGAAGCTGAGCGACTGGCTCAAGATGCAGAGAAGGTTGTAGGAGCACCTACATCACAGCGCAGATAGAGACAGTCACCTGATCAGTACACTGGATACATGGCTCTTATGAGTCAGTGTGTTGTGACAGAGCCATCATCTTTTGAGGAAGCTGTGGAGGATCCCGCATGGGTAGATGCCATGGTGGAAGAGTGTGATTCGATTGTCAGAAACAGGGCATGGGAGATTGTCCCGAGACCGGAAGGGAAATCAGTGGTGGGTTCGAGATGGATCTACAAAGTGAAGCAAGAAGCTGACGGGAGTGTGGAGAAGTACAAGGCAAGATTTGTTGCCCGAGGCTTTTCACAAATAGAGGGGATCGATTATGAGGACACCTTTGCACCTGTCGCAAGCTATTCTTCCATACGGACGATTCTTACTCTCTCAGCGTAGATGGGGTGGCACATTCATCAGATGGATGTGAATACTGCGTTCCTCAATGGAGTCATTGAGGAGGAGGTGTATATAGAGCAGCCTGAAGGTTTTGAGATCTTCAGCAGCGAGTCACATGTGTGCAAGATCAACAGAGCACTGTATGGGTTGAAACAAGCACCTCATGCTTGGTACACATGGATAGACAGTTATTTCACTAGACTTGGATTCTCCAAGAGTGAGGCGGATCCTAACCTATACCAGATTGTGGTGGAGGGTATGTTGCTGATCATTGTACTTTATGTAGATGATTTGATTTTGACAGGTGATGAGCTGTTGATACTCTCATGCAAGGAGGATCTTGCAAAAGAGTTTTAGATGAAGGACTTGGGCCTCCTTCATTATTTCCTGGGATTGGAAATTTGGCAGCGCAGTGATGGATTGTTTGTTTCTCAGGGTAAGTATGCCCGGGAGATACTGGAGAAGTTCAACATGCATGGCTGCAAGCCTGTTGATACTCCTCTTCCTGGTGGTTGGAGGAAGGAGGATGCTACTTCGGTGGAGGTAGTGGATGCCACTGTCTATCGACAGTTGGTGGGGTCGCTTATGTATCTGGTCAATACACGACTCGATATATGCTATGCTGTTAACCAGCTTTTGCAAGCTATGGTTAAGCCTAAACTCTTTTGGAAAATTGGGGCTTATGTATTTCGTTATCCTCAGAGGCACATTGGATATGGAATCATGGTACATACGGAGGGGATGAGTTAAGGCAGCATGGCTTCAGCAGTTGGTATCATCATATCGGTTGTGCGGGCGGAGAGAATCATGTTACTTTCATACATTCTATGGAGGATCGGAGATCTTGATATCTTGACGAAAGGCGCTCACAGGTAACAAATTTAGATACCTGGAGGCGGGGATAGGGGTTAACGGATAATCCATATCTTGTTGAGGGAGTGTTGAGATTGCAACAAGATGATGAGCTTAGTGGAAATAAGTCGCCTTAACTAAGTGGGCCCGCAGGCTATTTTTGGCGCAAGTCTATTTTTAGACATGTCGATCATATTCTATGAGTTGCAGGATGCTATTTGTGGATGGTTGGTCAAGTTGGAAAAATAGATGGACTTCTATTTTTAGACATATTAGGCGGAATCTATTTTTAGATTTCCAGTCTAAAAATAGATATGTCGAATATTATTAGCTCTTAATAATATTTGGACTATAAACATTATCTTATCCTCTTGGAGCACTTCAGTTTGATGCCTAGATGTGGCACATGCAGCTGACAGAAGGAATTACACTATTCCTAGGGTTTAAGTGAAGCTATTGCATGGAGACTTTAGTTAGAACTCAGGTAACAGAATTTGGTGGAGTTGATGGAGGAGTTAATGGAGTTGTGTTTAGTTTAACTCAGTTAAACATAGTTGAGCTATTTGTATCTAGTCTAACTGATTGATACACTAGTGAGAGTGGTGTGAATTAATTATTAATTAATTCACTAATTAATCAACTAAAGAATACATCAGCTAACTTCAGTGCATGGACAATTTCAGTGGAGACCAATGGAGAGGTAGGTGAAAGGGTAAGTGTGACTATCAGTTGTGACTATACTGGTGCATGATTTTAGCACCACACATTGATGGAGATGCCAATGAGGATTGCGCAGTACATACTAGTGGGATTCGAACCTAGATCTTGGTATTATCCATATTGGATTGCGCAGTAGAGGCAGGCTAACAGGTGGAGCAGATTGGAGCATGTGTTTTGTAAGATCTGAGCTTGTGTAGTGTGTAACAATTGGAGATTGTACTGAGAGCTTATGAGGAGTTTGTACAATTATTTTTACATGATCTCTATCATTATAATATACAGATAGTTGGGGGTTTTTAACTTTAATATTTCCCATAAATAATGTGTTTATATGTGTGATTGTTTATGGTTTTAATGTGCGCATGCGATTGTTTATATTTCCGCAATTAATGATCAATGGTAGAAGAGGTTATGTATTATGCATGAAGATCAAATAGTGTGTGATCAGGATAATCTTGGTGAATAATTTAACAGTTATTAAAATTTCTACATCGATGAACATGTACACCCTCTTTGCTACAGACAGATCAGGAACCATGATTGATAATCCCAGAAACTCAAAGATATAAGTCTCTACATTCCCTGATTTCTTTAGCTAGGCAAGGCTTATAAAGGGTGCTTCTGGATCCTTCCTATCAAAATTTTCTACCAGTATTCTAGTAAATTCAGAGTAGATAGTCACATTAGCATGGCCCAATGTAGGAAACCCATGGAACCACCAATTGTGTGCTTCACCTTCAAAGTGCAGCACTGCAATCTTGATGGCTTCAACCTCAGGGAATTTTTTCAACTAAAAGTAAATATCCACTTTTCCTACCCATGCCTTGGTGGAACTGGAGGATGACCCATCAAACTTGGGAAAAAATAATCTTCCCATAGAGTTGTGTCTATCCTGATTATGAAAGAACCCACCATCTCTATACTTCTGCCTTGGTCTTCTTATGTCCTTGAGGTGACAAAACTCTTGGAAGCTCAAGTTGTCTCTGAATCTTTGATTTTGAGATTAATATTCCATAAATTAGTCCTCAAGGGATGCTTTCTCTTGTGGTCCTTCATTCTCCACATCCAAGAAGGTAGGCATAGTGGAGCATTGTGGAGCTTGTGAGGCTTGTGGCTAGTTCACTGGTTGACTAGTCCAGTGATGAGACATGTCAGAGCTTTCCCCCAGATGAAATCTCCCAGGAGATTCCCTCATTTTTTCCATCCTCATCTCTTTGATCTCTTTGGCAAGATCTTGCATGGCTACAAAAAGAGTTCTTGCAAACTCTTCTCCTTCTTTATCACTTGCAGTATCAGGGGCTTTACCCTTATCTTGATCATCAATAATGTAATCAAACTTTTTGTGACTTTTGTTCTGATACCTTTTATCCCTCTTAGTAAGAGGTTCATATTCTTATGAATGCAACATGGTTATGGTTCTCTAATGAAATCACAGTCTGTGCCAAGAAAGGAGCTCTGATACCACTGTAATATTCCAAATTTGGAACAGCACAACAAGCCTATGAAAGTAATGTACTCCTGAGATATTGATGCACAGAAATGAATTTGTAGCTCTTGGATACCTTATATTAGTATATCTAGAGTCTAGATCCAAAAGGGGAGAAAAAACAAATCAAACTAGGTGTGGTAAACGAATCTCCCACCACCTAGTCTAGCCGAAACACACCCTACAAGAGGGGCTGCAGCTATGCACAAGAAACTACTTAAGAAGTAACGTAGTCAAAGATCATGAGTAGGATCCCATCATATATGATCAATTTATGAGTATACAACATCAAATTAGAATTACAATGAAGCTCTTTCAATATATAGTAGAATACAGGAGACAAGAGAGCGAGAAATCTTCAGAAAAGAAGGCTGCAACACATATATAAACTGTAAAATGGCTCAACAACATTATTTTAATGAGCTGCAGCAGCTGAAAATTACATCTCAGATATAGAACAAATGTGTGGATAAAACATCAGATCCATTTCATATTTGGAAACTAGAAAGACTTATTTACAAGATCCCCTTGGGGTTTTGACCAAATCATGCATTACAAAGACTAGATCTGAGTCTTAAGTTGCATATCTGCAATATGATTCAAAAATTTCTGAAGATGATTTAAAATTGAAATGGATCAGATCTAAACATAACATGGATCACCAAAGTGGAAGGCAAAGCCCAGCACCAGAGATCTCTAATCAAAACTGGGATCAAAACACCCTACAGAGCCTCTACTAAAAATAACGCAGTCCCTCAAGGGAAACTGCATAGTTTCTCAAATAACAGTGTTGGCCTGATGCCAAGATACAAATCTGAAGCTCAAATAGTGGATGGACTCTTCTAGGAGGTTAAAAGACGCACTCACTGAGAATACGCTCCAATACAAGCTAGATCTAAACATATCTAGAGTTTCACTTGTTGCAGCTTATAAAAGCAACCAAACCCTCACTAGATCTGCGTTGTAGTTGGAAGTAGAGCTTGGCCCAAACCTTGATAGTGGATCAAATCAGAAAAAAATCCTCCAAGAATCTGTTGGGGTTCCCATGTTTTGTCCAGATTGGCAAGACCAAAAGATGAGACAACATCAGAACCACTTTGGGGCCCTAGGATCTAGCCCTCCTAGACCCGGAGAGGGATCTATCCAAATAGAGCAAAGAATTATATATCTTTGAATATCACAATAAGATATTAGGCTAGGTATGAAGCACAGGGGGGGGGGGTTTAAATGATTTGGTTGGTTGGTTTCTGGGTTGAGTCATGAGATGATAGACTGAGAAGGTGATGGAAGGAAAGGAGCGGAGTAATAGGACGTTTCGGTAAAAGAGGATAGGTTAAGAAAGTGCCATCCATTGGGCTATGGAGTCATGAAAGGGGATTACTTGCAAAAAACTAAGCAAGGCTTCCAGAGGGCAAGTAATCTATACTAAGGGATCTTTTTAGATAGATGATGGAATGGAACAATAAGAGTGAAGGTGAAAGAAGGAAAGAAACCCATTTTCTATCTATAGATCAGGTCAGAGGTCATTTAACTCCAAACCTACTTTGACATACTTAGAGGCAACTCTCAATGGAGGAATAAAGGGGTAGCTTATAGATCGGACCAGAGGTCATTTAACTCTAGGTCTGCTTTAGCATGCTCCATGGGAAAAACAGAGATAATTTTTACACAAGGATAGAGTCTATAGAGAGGAGAAGGACTTTCAACCTTCCCTACTTTGACACCAGCAAGAAGCATCGAAGTAGCAGACTCCAAGTTCACACATCAGCTAGCAATAAATAGCATATGCTACACTGGTTAAACCATGGGGGTCTGCCCTTAGATCTCACTATCAGCAGAAAACATTAAAGGCAGGGAGAGCAGAAACATAGGGTACCTAACAAGGGTAAATCCTATGCCAAATTTCTGATGCATGCCAGAAGAAATGAACAACATGAATAATGTAAATAAACGATGCAAAGAGAGAAACATCACCCGTAGCAATAGACCAGGATCCTGTGAAATTTGCTTGATTAATTGAGGCAAAACCAGTCACATACACTGAGCTCAATGGCTTATACAGTCCAAAATTCCTCCTCCCAGCCTACTACATTACAAAATACACTGCTACTCCCTCCCAAGACTATTCTAACAGTCAAAATGAATCCCTCTAATAGAAATAGCAACAACCTAACAACAGCCTTTTACAATATGTTCTCTGGAATTCTTATAGGAGAAGAGAATAACAGGAGTAGATGATATTCATTAAATGGATCTCATTAAGACAGAGTGGAGAAAGAGTTCATGCCCACTCTGCTTAATGGCAATCTGCATCGCTGTAAGTACTTTTGGTATGGTCTGGGAGACTCTGTCAGGCCAATATTGACCTCGGATGTTTCATGAAGTCCTTCTAGCTGTAAGGCCCTCTGTTCTGTCTTCTGAAGCAAGTAAGGTGACTGAAAGGTTTTCAGGTCTCCATGCTTCCATAACTATAGTCTTGACAGTCTTTAAGAAGTTTCTGTCAAAGTAATTAATTGTTTCTGGGCTCGAGGAGGCATGGAGAATGTTGTAGGAAGGTGTACCTCTGGAGATAACACGTTCTGCTATTATGTAGTGCTAATATGACTTTCTGGTGCGCTCTTTAGTCTTCAAACTGTGCCTTAATCCTTCGAACATAGGATTAGGCGCTAAATATGCAATTAACAGGCCCGGTCCTCTCTAATCCATCTCTGATATTTCACTTTTCCACTGTTGTAATGGCCTCTCTGTGACCCCTGCATGATAAATTAAATTATAAAATCGAGGGACGGTGGCGAAATATTTGCTATGGAGGCCCAGAGGAATGGTGGAAATGGTGGAGGCGCAGAAACAAACACTGCAGTTAAGCGGAGAAATAATTCATTAGCGTAAACCCAAATTCTAACGCTCAGGGGATTTAAAAAGGGAAATGATGAAAAATGAGCAGAAGCGGTGCCTTTGGATGGTGGGACCCGGCGTGGGTGGAGGGCGATTAACTGCGAGCCATTGGATCGCAGGAGGCGATCAATGATGGTGATTGAGCGATGAAGTTGGAGGAGGCTTCGATGAAGAAAGGTGGATGAGAGTGCGATGTGATGTGGACTGTTGATCAGCTTAGATGGATGGTTGCGATGGAATTAGGAGATCGCAATCGGGGGAGACGAAGGGGCGACACAGTTTAAGAATTGCGATTGTGATTGGAGCAGTGGTGCGATGGAGCAACTGTCGTTCGATCTGCAGACAGATCGACGGCTCTGATGAAATCGGAAGAGTGGATGGACAGGGGCGACGGGCGCGGTGCGATTAGTGCTGGACCGTTGGATAAAACTATGAATCAACGGCCCACGTTGCGGCAGGAGCCGATAGAACAACACTCCAATCACATCGGAGAAAAACAGGCGGAACAAAGGAAATGCCCCACGCGAAACCTCTGATTGCGATAAGCACCCAAGGCTTAAGTGCTTGGTCTCGGGCGTGGGCATATGGGGAAATGGTTTCAGGGGGGCTAGCTGAGAGGGGCTAAGCCCGTTATATGAAGAAAAGGGGTATTTTGGCTTAGTTTTAATGCGTTTCAAAGCCAAACTAGGGAAACAATAGAAGGAATAAAGGAGAATGAAAATGATTTAGGGGTTTAATGAGGGAGATAGAGAGGAGTAAAAAGGGAGGAAACAGAGGCTTAATGGAGATGGGATAAGGGGGAAAAGAGGCCTTTTGGGAAATTTCTTCACAAACAGAGAGGCTTTTTAATTGGAGACAACAGTGAAGACTTACCAAAGGACAAGGGCATAAGGAGGCTCCAAGGATGATGTGTTTTCAGAGGAAATTCATTCCTTGAAGGCTCAAAACATTTTAGCCCCCTGTTTGCTTGTCAAAAAATTCATAGGGGGCTAACAGTGGCTCCACATGGGGATGGCTTCTTCTCGAAGGAGTCAAGAATTCAGAGAGTGATCTTTGGTGTAGGCTAGATGCTTGGTACTTGACCCATCCATTTTATTTCTTGGATTGGATGCCACAAATCATGAAGACATCATATCAGCAGTAAAATTCTCCCAAACAACTACCTACCCAGACTATAGTCCCATCATTTTTCTTCTGGGTGCATTTGGACTAGCAGACCCTTTACATCATCAATTATTTCAAACAAAAAAATAAACCTACTCTATTTCTACCCTTATTACTCCATGAGACCAGATTAAATAGTTGGCCTCATAGTTTCTCTACCTAAACTATTATCTGCTAGGATTAAACTGTCTAGCAGATTTCTTCTCTACATTCTAAGACAGAAATTCAAAAACAGTCAAGCCAGGATTAGACTGTCTAGCTTGCTGTGGAGTACTAAAAAGGTATGCTTTTGATCATTATTTCAGTGGCTTTTTAATAGAATTTGTGAACCTTTTTGGATTGACATATTAATGTGAGGTAATTAGAGGTGAAAGAGACCCTTTTTATAGCTCTACACTTGCTATGGGCCATGGCATAAAGAAAAAATTTCTCATGGACTAACACTTGGCAGAAATTAAAAACAACTAACTACATGCTCTCGGCTGGGATTTATTTGAGCTTTCCTACCTACCCTACTCTAACTTGAAATCTTTATATGTCTAACTTATAAACCTTCTCTTCCAATACAACCATTCCATCAAGTGATCCCATGACTGGTTTGTTCTGCTCATTTCCTTGAGAAGGCTGGATAGGCAGGGCCACTCCCATTCTCTTCGTTCCTTAACAGCAGCTTTTAAAATTTTTCTTGTTGTCTGCAACATGCTGCTCCAAAAGACCTTTGATCCTTATTCAAATGCTTGTAGGAAATGAACATAAGGATCATGAAATGATACCTGGTTGTGAATATTTGGCAAGCAGGCTTCAACCAGGATTTCTTCCTCTTCCAATGGATCAAGAGCAAGACTCTCTTGAGAAAGAGAATCTCCCTCATCTTCTTCATCGTCTGAACTGGAGGACTCATCGTATATTGCAGCTGAGTCCTCTTGGAGCTCTGGTACGTTCTTCTCTGCTGGGCCAAGCTCTGTGAAAAGATCTATGTATTCTTGAGCAGAGGTTACTTCCATCGCTTCCTCTTTTTCAAGAGGAGGCTCTTTAATTTTGGTCTGCTCAAAAATCTCTTCTTTGCTTTCTTCCTCATTCTCTAAAAAGGAAGGTTGCTGGTTTCCAGTCTCACTAATGATCTGTGGTAAAGTAGAATGAAGACTCAAGTAATATTCATCTGCTGTTATACTGTCGTAGCTCTCCCCATCAGTGCCATAAATAGGCTGGCTCGACCAAGTCAACCATTCTGGATGCTCAGCAATTCTTTCTTCATTTTGAGCCGCAAAGGAGTTTTCTGGATCTGTATCACCAAACTTACAAGATTAATGAGCAAGAGTGTGTGTTCTATAAAAGATTCCGGAGGTGGACTGCTGGTTTAATATCTGATCAATCTCTTCTTCTGTCAAAAGAGGCATTTCTCTTTCATCATGGACAGAAGAACAACAATCCTCTCTCTCTTGTATTAGCTGATTTGGAGGCTGGATGTTTTCTTGAGCCTCTCCTTCCACATTAGATTTTGCCTCTTCTATGTGGTCTCTTGTTTCCTCAAAGAAGCTTTCCCTATTAGCTTTCGATATTAGGTCCTGATATTCTCTAGTCATTGTAACACAAGACATAGGTAAGCACTCAGGCAGTTCCTGATCACTTTCCTTTTCGTCTTCTATAGATTCTCAAGTGTCATACATGTCTTTCTCATCTTCTAGGTCTTGAGTTTGTTCTTTCTCTGAAGAAGGTATGGGGTGTTCTAAATAATCTTCATTTGCATTCAGATTAGCCATGTACATCTCCAACACTTTACCAAAAATGCCTGCTATTCCATTTAATTGATCACACAAGGTATCTAGCTTTGTATCTCTGTCCATGTCTGGATCCATGTTTCTACAAAGATGGTCACTGCATTTTCTCAACCAGTTCAGAGTCTTCTACCAGTGGATTCATTTGGTCTTCTAGGAGTTATGGAGTGTGGAGTCACCAAGTGGATGAATTTGGATATTAGAAACAGACTGCTGTCCACCGTCAGCATTGAAAAGCCAATCTAAGGCATTGGTCTGAGTTGTTCCCTAGCAAAGTCGCCATTATGTTGGGGTTCCCATGTTTTGGCTAGATTGGCAAGACCAAAAGATGAGACAACATCAGAACCACTTTGGGGCCCTAGGATCTAGCCCTCCTGGACCTGGAGAGGTATCTCTCCAAATAGAGCAAAGAATGATATATCTTTGAATCTCACAATAAGGTATTAGGCTAGGTATGAAGCACAAGGGGGGATTTTAAAATGATTTGGTTGGTTGGTTGCTGGGTTGAGTCATGAGATCATAGACTGAGAAGGTGATGGAAGGAAAGGAGCAGAGTAATAGGACGTTTCGATAAAAGAGGATAGGTTAAGAAAGTGACATCCATTGGGCTATGGAGTCATGAAAGGGGATTACTTGCAAACAACTAAGCAAGGCTTCCAAAGGGCAAGTCATCTATACTAAGGAATATTTTTAGATATATGATGGAATGGAACAATAAGAGTGAAGGTGAAAGAAGGAAAGAAACCCATTTTCTGTCTATAGATCAGGTTAGGGGTCATTTAACTCCAGACCTGCTTTGACATACTCAGAGGCAACTCTCAATGGAGGAAAAAAGGGGCAACTTATAGATCGGACCAGAGGTCATTTAACTCCAGGTTTGATTTAGCATGCTCCATGGGAAAAACAAAGATAAGTTTTACACAAGGCTAGAGTCTATAGATCGGTGAAGGACTTTCAACCTTCCCTGCTTTGACACCAGCAAGAAGCATCCAAGCAGCAGGCTCCAAGTTCACACATCAACTAGCAGGAAATAACATCTGCTACACTGGTTAAACCACAAGGATCTGCCCTCAGATCTCACTATCAGCAGAAAACATTGAAGGTAGGGAGAGCAGAAACATAGGGTACCTAACAAGGGTAAATACTATGCTAGATTTCTGATGCGTGCCAGAATAAATGAACAACATGAATAATGTAAATAAACGATGCAAAGAGAGAAACATCACCCGTAGCAATAGAACAGGATCCTATGGAATTTTCTTGATTAATTGAGGCAAAACCAGTCACATACACTGAGCTCAATGGCTGATACAGTCCAAACTTTCTCCTCCCAGCCTACTACATTAAAAACTACTCTACTACTCCCTCCCAAGACTGTTCTAACAGTCAAAATGAATCCCTCTAACAGCAATAGCAACAACCGAACAACAGCCTTTTACAATATGTTCTCGGGAATTCTTATAGGAGAAGAGAATAACATGAGTAGATGATATTCATTAAATGGATCTCATTAAGACAGAGTGGAGAAATATTTCATGCCCACTCTACTTAATGGCAATCTACATCATTGTAAGTACTTTTGGTATGGTCTAGGAGACTTTGTCAGACCAATATTGACCTCAGATGTTTCGTGAAGTCCTTCTGGCTGTAAGGCCCTCTGTTCTGTCTTTTGAAGCAAGTAAGGTGACTGAAAGGTTTTTAGGTCTCCATGCTCCCATAACTGCGGTCCTAACAGTCTTTAAGAAGTTTATGTCAGAGTAATTAACTGTTTCTGGGCTCGAGGAGGCATGGAGACTGTTGTAGGAAGGTGTACCTCTGGATAAAACGCGTTCTGCTGTTATGTAGTGCTGATATGACTTGCTGGTGCGCTCTTTAGTCTTCAAACTGTGCCTTAATCCATCAGACACGGGATTAGGCGCTAAATATGCAATTAACAGGCCCAGTCCTCTCTAATCCGTCTCTGCTATTTCACTTTGCCGCTGCTGTAATGGCCTCTTTGTGACCCCTGCATGATAAATTAAATTATAAAATCCAGGGACGGTGGTGGAAGATTTGTTGTGGAGGCCCAGAGGAATGGTAGAAATGGTGGAGGCGCAAAAACAAACACTGCAGTTAAGGGGAGAAATAATTCATTAGCGTAAACCCAAAGTCTAATGCTCGAGGGATTTAAAAAGGGAAATGATGAAAAACGAGCAGAAGAAGAGCCTTTGGATGGTGGGACCCGGCGTGGGTGGAGGGCAATTAACTGCGAGCCGTTGGATCGCAGGAAGCGATCAACGGTGGTGATTGAGCAATGAAGTTGGAGGAGGCTCCGATGAAGAAAGGTGGATGAGAGTGCGATGCGATGTGGACTATTGATCGGCTTAGATGGAT
Source organism: Pinus albicaulis (assembly GCA_034641835.2). NCBI lineage: Eukaryota > Viridiplantae > Streptophyta > Pinopsida > Pinales > Pinaceae > Pinus > Pinus albicaulis. The sequence goes on from CM076580.1 coordinate 351,366,264, forward strand.
GGTTGTGATGGAATTAAGAGATCACAATCGGGGGAGACGAAGGGGCGACATAGTTTAAGAGTTGCGATTACGATTGGAGCGGTGGTGCGATGGAGCGATTGCCGTCCGATCTGGAGACAGATCAACAGCTCTGATGAAATCGGAAGAGTGGATGGATAGGGGCGACGGGCGCAGTGCGATTAGCGCTAGACCATTGGATCAAACTGTGAATCAACGACCCACGTTGCAGCGGGAGCCGATAGAACAACACTCCAATCGCATCGGGGAAAAATAGGTGGAACAAAGGAAATGCCCCCCACAAAACCTCTGATTGCGATAAGCGCCCAAGGCTTAAGCGCTTGGTCTCGGGCGTGGGAATATGGGGAAATGGTTTCAAGGGGGCTGGCCGAGAGGGGCTAAGCCCGTTATATGAAGAAAAGAGGTATTTTGGCTTTGTTTTAATGTGTTTCAAAGCCAAACAAGGGAAATGATAGAAGGAATAAAGGGGAATGAAGACAATTTAGGGGGTTAATGAGGGAGATATAGAGGATTAAAAAGGGAGGAAACAGAGGCTTAATGGAGATGGGATAAGGGGGAAAAGAGGTCTTTTGGGAAATTTCTTCACAAACAGAGAGGCTTTTTAACTGGAGACAACAGTGAAGACTTGCCAAATGACAAGGGCACAGGGAGGCTCCAAGGATGATGTGTTTTTAGAGGAAATGCATTCCTTGAAGACTCAAAACATTTTAGCCCCCTGTTTTCTTGTCAAAAAATTCATAGGGGGCTAACAGAATCCTCAATGGAAGAGGTGAAATCCCTGTATAGGAACTCCAAGTGCTAAGCAGGACAATTCTCCACTAAGTAGTAGAGAATAGTATTTTTCTAAGTAGACAAGATACTCAGAAATATAATCAATCAACAACCCCCTCTTGCTGCCTTCCCCTTCCTTTTTTAAGATGAAAGCCTTTGCAAACCCTAAATCACCTTGATCAGTGAGCTCCTTTCACATGAGGGGCCTCCTTCTAGAACTGCAATGTCCCTTCATGAGATACATTGAACCTAGACAGCACTGTAGATTTGGTCAAGGTTGACCCATTCTCACAGCTCAAACCCCTTTCACACCTGCAAGTGATTTATTTACATGTCCCTGATTTACCTTGTTCACATGGGCATTGATTTATTCATTCTTTTCAAGAGTTTTACATGTCCTCCTTTATTCATTTATTCATGCAACAGAAAGTAAAAAAAAAATGTATATTCCTCTTAGCTTAGGCTAAGAAAGAATATTACACCTGAAAACTGAATGATGCAAGCAGGGATAGTAGCGGCCTAACACTTGCACATTAGTTTGCATGCTAGTAACAAAGTACCCATTTGTGTTCCTGGGTCGATGATGGTACTGATCATGAACCCCCGCATATTCCATTTCACATGGTAAGTCTTGTGCACGCCGTCAACGATCTTCTGTTCATACTTCTTTCCCACTTGCATCATGGGGTTAGGTCCGTCCAAGGGGAGGCCAGTAATTCGGTGTATCAGGGTAACATCAATAGGGATGCAGTCTCGCAGCCGCAGGCTACCATCATGGACCAAGGCAATCAGCTGATGTACCAAGTGATCTCTAACATTGTAGTGGCCAAAATGAGTCATCCTTACATTAGGGGAATTTTGAGGTCTAAAATGGGCCTCCTAAGGAAATTATAAAATAATAGTGGAAAAAATCAAATAAGATTTGATGACATCATCAAATTTTAGAGGGAAAAATGAAAAAACTACTTTTCAACTCATATTTTCAACTTATCTCCCAAAGTTTTTACTCAAATTTCGAGCGGGAGTACTCGTTGGATGCGAAATTTAATTCCCCATCCAAGGAGTACCCATGTTGCATACTTTCGATGGGTCCTACTACACAAAAAATGAGAAATACATAAAAAAACGTGATTACAATCATGTTTTTTATGTATTTCTCATTTTTCGTGTAGTAGAGTTCATCGAAAGTATGCAACATGGGTACTCCTTGGATGAGGAATTAAATTTCGCATCCAACGAGTACTCCCGCTCAAAATTTGAGTAAAAATTTTGGGAGATAAGTTGAAAATACGAGTTGAAAAAGTAGTTTTATTATTTTATTATTTTTTAATATTTTTACCCTTTTATTTAAAAAATGGTAAATCATCCCCCATGGCTGACATCATCATCTTGAATCCTATTGGTTGTTATAAAGTTTAATTTTGTTGTACATTTTTCTTAGGAGGCCCATTTTAGACCTCAAAATTCCCCTAATGGCAGGTTCAGGAGTCTGGACCCGGCCAACCCCCGTACCCAGTGTTGGGGGACGACTGTAACTCCATTGTCGTCATGAATTGTGTCAAGGTGTAGCACAGGTGCTAGATTAGGGAACACTTCAACGTTGGCTAGGTCGTGATCATCAAACTTGACCTCATGAAGCTTACCAACAGGTCTGCCAATGATGGGAACCTTGCCTGGGGTTAGTGACATCTGTAGGTATGTGACCAAGCTGTCAATATTCTTCGACATACACGTGGATGGCCTTCATGGCCAGACAAAGGGAGGTAACTAGTGAATTGGATCTACTGTGTGTGCTTCCTCCTGAGCTACCTTCGAGGATTTGTCGATTCGTGGCGAGGTTCACGACTTTCCTGCAGCCCATTTCACGGTCTTTGGGGGCCTGCCAGAGCTCTGAGCCTTTGCTTTCCCTTTTCTCATGGATGGGCTTGGGGTAGAGAGAATCTCTTAAACCTCAGACTCAATTTCAACTATTTCCTCAATCCCTTGTTCCATCGAGGTTACTGGCTTAGCAGGCTCAGCGGGGTTCGTAGCTATCATTCTGGCGCAAAAAAAAAAATTCTGGGTTGCTACTGTCTGAGGAGGTAGGTTGTTTGGACATGAAGGAGAGACTAAACACATAGAGCATTTGGTAGCACCAAATCGATACAGCAAGGTAGGCCAAGTACAAGAAATACGATTGATATGGAATTCTTGTCTGGTCTGATCGACCCTTTTTACAGCAAGTATGAGAAATCGACGGTTGGGAAAGCAGTACTTAGAACTTACCATCATGTAAACGATAAAAAATATCCCATAATTGCGTCATTAAATGCCCGCCACCCGCTCCCTTCAATGGTAGAGTTTTTAATTTACTTGATTTGACTGTCCCAACAGCTAGTTTTCGCAGTTATGGTGCGCTTAACACACATCTGCACTCCTAGCTCGCCTATTGGTCCCTTCAATGTTTCAGCTATGCTCCAAGTGGGCCACTCATTTTCTTTACTAATTCAGAGTTTTTTCATCATCCGACATCCCTGCAAACTAACACGATTCTGTGAAACAGTTCATTAATCGGTGCTATGATCCATGCATACTCCTTCCTGGTTTTTTTGTAATAATCTGCGAAGTGGAGGAACGAGCACAATTTTTTTATAGTTGTAGGTGTGGCTACACCCACAACACTCATATTATCCATCATCTTGAAAGAATTTTTGTAGGGGACGCACTTATCATTCACGCAGCCCTCCCCGTCACAGCGTCGGATTATCAATCTGGGTTTCTTCCTACGTAAGTGGATCAGAGGGTCAAATTTCAGGAGTAACACATCCCGACATACCCCCAACTCCTAGAACACTGTCTTCCGCTCATCCCACCACTTCACAGGTGTTGCGCGCAGGGCAAGACCGAGGGTTGATATCCTTCATTCCTTTGGAACTTCAGCTTCGAATGCTTGTAAAAATTTCGTAATGCTACCAGAACTGTCGAAGAAGGGTAGATCTCGTACTTTTGAGGAGATACATCGAAATCCCTTGTAATCTTGAGACATTGCAGCGTGGACACGTTGTGCAACCGGTTTTTCCACTATTCCACTTCCTTGTCTGAGTCAGATAAACAGTCACTATTCATTTTCTAGCAGAGCATACTATTAGTCGTAGGGTTGATCCAATCTTCATTCTGCGTGGTTAGCTTGTAGATGTGATCCACTTCCTCTTTGATTCGCACTATCTCTGTATACCTTTCTCCTTCTGCAGGGTCTAAGGGGACTATCACTCGTACCCCTCCAATCTCAAATACCATGCTCCTCTTCTTTAAGTTGATAATACCACCCATGTCAATGGCCCAATCCAACCCTAGGAGCGCAGGGTAAGGGTGCGTATCTTCCATAATCTGAATGACTTAAAAGTCGGCCTGTACCTTGACTCCGACAATATTTACTGTAATCTGTGATAGCCTTCCTAATAGTATGATTTTCTACTGATTGGGCATGCGTAGCTGGATTGTGGACCATTCCAAATCCAGAATTACTTGCTCCATTTCGTAATCCCCTATTTGTGATGTTAGCCGCATTTCCCTACCAGTGCGTCTCTTGTAGTTTTATAGTGTGTTTACATCCTTCACTTCTAGGGGTGGGTTAATTTTCTCTGCGCAACTATTTAAGAGTGTGCAGAGGTTCTCAATGGCCTGCTGATTGTGCAGTAGTTTTATGCATGCTTGTAAAAATGGTTAGATCCCTTCTCCTTCTTTGGTGGCCACCGGAACCTGCGAAGCAGCTACTTCTGCAAACTCCTTCCAAGCTTCGATAAAGGTCTCTCTTTCCTTTGGTAGGTCTAGGCTTTCTGATTTACTGACTGCTTTCTTGAGCAGAGGCTCAACCGCAGCTTTTTCTTCTGCCCCCTGGTGGCTAGGCTGCTACGGGTTAGGATTTTAATACTTGCTTCCTCGTTTTGAGGCTCCGCTGTAACCCTTTTCATGTCCTGCGTAGGTGTCTGCTGTTTCTCCTACATCTTAGCTATCAAAATTGGGCAGTCTTCGATCACGTGGTCCAGCTGCCTATAATATCGGCAGGATTGCCTTGTAGGGTTTGGGTAGTCCCTTGCAAAGTGACCTATCTCTCCACAGTTATAACAGATCAGTTGGCCTCTTCCCCTACTTGTGGTTCCGCCTCGACCCCCTCCTCTACCCCTAGCCGGGGAGCCCCCACTTCCGGAAGGGGTCCTTGGTGATGATGGATCTGTCTGTATTCTATAGAGATTCCCTTGGACTAACAACAAATCATAAGTTCAACAGTTCTGCTCCTCATGCCCTACATACCTACAAAACCCGCACCATTGCTACTTAAATTCTGGAATACAAGTGGCAAGGTGAGGGCAGTGGTTGCTGTCGTGCAACCCCGCAATGCGACAATCATCACACTATAGTGCCGAGCTACTCGTTCCTGTAGCTTCTCTAGGGCACAACGGGCTAGGTCCTCCTATCTATAAGCACTCTATCAATATCGGACAGTTTTCCTTGGTGTGGCCATTCACTTTTCATCGTATGAACCACCTGTCAGGGCTAGCCTCTGCTCCTCGTTCCTTTCACAGGTTCTGGATCTCCATATGCATTGCTTCTAGCTGGCCTTCTATCTGTTGGACCCCCAACTGGTTTTCATCTTGTGGCGCAACCTCCAGCTTCATTGCTATTTCCAAGTCCTTCTCCTGCAACTTAATGTCTTGGTGGCCCATCGGTATGCGTAGGTGGGGCAGTAACATAACAATGAACCATTCCGCATGCTGCCTATCATCATACTAGAATCCGCCTTCTCTGATTACTTTTTTTAATCGCTGATCATCTTCCCATACAGACTTAGATGGACCTTACTTGAAATCTTTCAGGTCGTTCACTATCTAGGAGTAGGCCTTAGGCTTTTTGAACTACTGCTTCAAGGCATCCTTAATGCCTTCAACGCTTGTGTTCACATGATGGTCTAGTTACCCCATGTACCATTCCAGGGCCCTTCCTTCAAAAGAAAAAGATAGCTGCACTCTTTTTACCGCGTCAGTTACTACATTCTGCACAGTCCATACAGACCCTACGACAAACCAAAACTGATCCATGTCCTCGTCCCCCACACCCTTGAAGGAGGGTAACTTCATTTTTGAAGTCATATCATCTTCCAGTGGTGATTTCTTGCCCCTACGGGGACTCAAAGACAGAGTTGACGGGGGGTTATGCACAACAAAATTATTTACTGGACTATATATACATTGATCTCCCTCTTGATTAGTTCTGTAATACTTGCCATTGCGCGTTGTTCCCTCACTTTGATCAGAGCTCATTCACTTGGTATGGCTACCAGGACACTCTTTTTGCACCATAAGATCTTAATCAGGAACAAAAAAGTTCTTAGAAACTTACCTCGGAAGCCCTTGAAGCACTTTCGCTCCACCTTTGACCGATCGTAAATTCAGTGACTGCAAATTCCTGAATCCTTTCGTGAATTTATTTTCTCTCAAATCCCAAATACAGCCTTGGAATTACCCGATAACTCTTTCAAAATTCTCCCGATCTTGGCAACGGAACCATTTGTTGGCTCAAGGGGTCCTGACCCAGGTTCGGAGGTTAAGGTTTTCCAACAAACCCCTATACTATTGGCCCTTTTGGCAGTGACCTGCTTACGTAGGGCAAAGTCTCACCCGAAGTAGTATGGGTGGGTCTTGGAACCAGGTTTCCGCACCCTACGAGAGAGAGTAGGTAAGTCTAACCATTCGGAAACTATCAGATCCATGTAGTCAGAGGTCAATTGTAGGACTTTCAATGATTAACTAGAGTACATTTTTACCAGATTTAAATAACAGGCTTGCATCCATGTGTGGATAGCCAAGTATAAGCATAAAACAATATATTCGCAGCAAACTTAATCAAATCACAGATACAGTTATCATAACACAGACAATTCGCAGCTCATGAACACATATCATTCACAGCTCATAACAGAATCACATATAATTTGAGTCCAAAATAACCATAACCAAATAGATAAAACAACATCGGATATCTACAATACTTTTTTAGGATATTCCAACACATAGGAAATAGTTAAGAATAACTTAGTCTAGTGTAGAGTTAGGTAAAGTGTGTTTCTTTACCATGTACATTTGTAACTTATAATCTGATGGTCATGATTTGTAGTGATCTGACAGTTATCTCTCACCTCGGTATTAATGACACTTGATCTGTGGCTTAACACCGGATTGGTCCATGATCTCTATTTAAAGAGCATGGAGGGTCATTTTTTCGGTAACCATTTATGAGAGAAACATATGTAACATTTATTTTTATATTAATAAAAATCCTGAAGTGGCCACATTGGCTCAGGCCGTGGAATATTTCCCTCTTCGAGGGTTTTAACCACATGATTATATTGGTGCACTGATTTGTGATCTGGTTGTGAGCGGTGACCTTTGGTTCTTGATCTACGGAACTTGCCCTATAAATTCCTACATATTTCGCATATATTACTTATCAAAAAGTCTCTTACATACCCCAAAACCAACCTGTGCACACAGCAGCAGGGTTCGCACACAACAGGACTAAGGATCTTTGTGCACACAACCAGAAGGAGTCCTTCCCCAATAATCCAATCCCAGATTTAACAGTCTGCACTTAGCATCAATCTCTATTCATTTCTCTACCCCTTGACTCAAAAAGGTTCTACTAGTTATACTATTTTATCGTATGCATCCAATGGTCAGAAAACCATGGTTTGTAGACTCTTGGTCTACCCTTGACCCACTTACAATGCATTAGGGGCTTTGATCCACCCCAAAACCCCTACGTTAGACTAAATATAATAAAAAATATACAAAATGGACTAGATTCGCAGCTTTGTAGGAGACCCTATTCCAACACTAACGTAACTCAAACTTGCACCTGGATCAATTAAAATGGAAACATAATAATTTTTTATTTTTCCTTCACATTATATTATCATAGGCTGATATTCATCTTGATTTTCATCCAAAGTTGTGTTAATCCTAGGTATATTCCTTGCCACCTCACCCACTATAGAATCCACTTGTATGTTGGCAGCTTGTTTTGTCCGGACATGATGTGGGCAGTTTTTATAATAATGGGTTTAACCCCACACTCATCATTGCAAAGGAGGTTTCTGTTGCTAACTGAATTCTGGTTTACATGCTATTTCTATTTGTTTAGTTTCAGTTTGTAATCCAAAGTTTCTGTTAATTCTTTACTAAAAACTTTCTCTTGTGTTTTTGATACATGTTTCACCCACCAACATCTTTAACATTTTTATTATTCAAGAAATTTTTGGGTCCTTTCTTCTTTAGCCCACTTTTACCACCTTCTCCATTTTGCTTAATTTTTTTATTATCAAATTTGGGCTTTTCGGATGCTATCCATCATTTGCAGGTTATTGATTTCCAGCTTATCCTTCATGAAGGTAGGTAAAATTCTAATAAAACATTACACCTTGGCTTTCTCTTCCCTAATATAAGGAACATGTCTCAGAAAGGTTGTGAAATTCATTACGAACTCATCCATAGTCAACTAGCCCAGGCTTAAATCATAAAAATATTTTTCATTTTCATCATATAACCATTCAGTCAAATATTTTCCCTTGAAATGTTTCTGAAATTCATTCCAAGTTATCTCATGCTCCTCAATTCCTCAGAAAAATTTGATTTCTCCCACCACAGGGTATCTTTACCTTGTAATTGATAAATTTATAGCCTCACCTTCAGATTATGGTCATGTTCATAGATCTGGAAATACTTATTCATGTTAATCAGCCAAACCTCAACTACCTCTTTGGATTCACCATCAAATGTCAAATGTTCAATTTTATTGAATTCTCCTTGAAGTTCAATTTTATGCCTCTTGGCCCCTTTTGTCACTGGAGGCATTATCATATCTTCCTTCATCATCATTATGTCTCCCTTCAAATTCTTCATTATCTTCCCTTTGTTGAAATACCTCAATTCTTTTAACATTACCAACAATCAGATTTGTCTAGATTTGGATCTCATTGATTATGTACATCTGACAGGATTTTCATAATTCCTTCTTGGTCCAATCCGATTCTTTCATTGTTAGCTCTTAAATTAGTCATTTAATCTCACAACTATTGAACTATTTCTAGCATTGTTGCATTAGTTTGATAATAATACTCACCCAATTGCACCCACTTCTGAGGATTAGTTTCAATGTAGGGTGTTTCTACTCTTGTTGGCAGTCCTATCCCTCTCCACCTCGTGTCTCTTACTCTCCATTCACATTAACATATTGGCTATTATTTAGTTTCCGAATTGGCTATAGTGTTGAAACTAGGCTCTGATACCACTTGTAACAGGCACTCCCATAATTCAAAAACTACCCTCATTAAAAAATAAATTAATGAATATTGTGTTCATATCAATTTAATATACCTGAGCATATATCTATTCTTTGATCAATGGATACAAAGAGCGATTGACAGAAAAAAATAAAAATAAATAAATAAATAAATAAAAAATTAAAAAATTAAAAAAAAAATAAAAATAAAAAATAATTAATTAATTAAAAATTTAACTGGAGGTGCACCAACTCTTTCCTCAAAGTCACTTTATTAAACAACATTATTTGAATACAATGAATGTTTGGTATGTGTTATATTCTTTCCACGACTAGCCCCACGCACTGTACATTACGCCGAGTGCAGCAGGGGGGTCACAGGGGGGGTGGCAGCCCGCCTTGTCGAGCTCTGGGGCAGCACCCTAGCAAAAACATTTTTGGTGTGCGGACCCACTCATAGGCAAACCCACCCATGTTTTGTGCATGAGTTTGCACATGGTTTTGGGGTGCGATGGTTTTCGGCCCTTGGTATTTTGTAGATACGGTCAAGAGAACTACGGTTATGTTCTAATCCAAGGTTAATGGATTAAGGTTCATGTATGCTTCGGCATGTATATATATATATGTGTTGTAACACTAAAAGGAATATAATGAAAAATCAAGCTGGTCGTCCCGATTTGTGATCCGGGGGAAAATCTCTATGTTTATCTGTTTTATGTTTTATGCTCTCGATATTGTTTATTTTATATTATAAGATTCGTGTGTAGATAATTTCTGTTCAAGGTTAAAACCTACATTTGGTATCAGATAAATTTCGGCTTCAAGGGGACGCCTTTGCTACTGAGGGTTTTTTGCTCAGGTCTGAGGTAGAACCTGTTCAGTGGGAGATCTGTAGGATCGATTCTTGTGGTGAAAGAAGATGGCGAGTAGCGAAAATATAGAGATCGAGAAACTTAATGGTCAGATTTTTAAGTTATGGAAGCTCAAGATGGAGGATCTGCTGGTGGATAAAGATCAGTGGATTGCAGTAGATCCAGGTACTAAACCAACGACAATGTCAGATGAAGACTGGAAGAAACTGGATCGGAAGGCTAAGAGAACAATACGGTTGTGTGCCTTAGATTCAGTATTGTTGAATGCATCCGGGGAAGCTACGACGAAGAATTTGTGGGAAAAACTTGGGACTTTGTACCAATCTAAGTCTCTGGTGAATAAATTGTTCCTGCGTAAAAAGCTGTATAACCTGAGCATGAAGGATGGAGACTCGGTGACAGAGCATATGAACGCCTTCAATATTGTGGTAAGTCAGTTGTCATCTGTTGATATTAAAATCTTAGATGAAGATAAGTGCATCAGTTTGTTTTGTTCTCTACCAGATTCGTGGGACAATCTGGTTATTGCAATAGGTAGAAATACAAATACCTTGAATTTTGATGACATTGTCTCAGCCTTGCTATCGGTGGAAATGAGACGGAGAAATATGGAGGGTCAGAATGGAGATGCCTTATCTGTACGAGGAAGGTCCTAGAAAAGAAACAAGAATAAGGTTTCGAGTGGGAGATCTAAATCTCCTGGAAATTTTGTAAAGGTGTGCTAGAAATGCGGAAAGGAAGGGCACTACAAAAAGGATTGTAGATCTAAAGCTCCTGAGAAAGGAAAGGGATCTAATGATGCTCCTTCTGCAGAGGAAAAAACCACCTCAGATGAAGGTGGGGATGTGTATTTGTCTTCTTCTTCAAATACACATGTAGATCATGAGTCATGGTTGATTGACTCAGGTGCATCCTTTCACTTCACTCCCCATAGGGAGTGGTTCTGCAAGTATGAGAAATATGATGGTGATGTCTTCCCAGGGGATGATAGGAAGGCAAAAATCATTAGACGTGGAAAGGTCAAGCTAAAGCTACAAGGTGGAAGGATTAGAACACTTCCTGGTGTTATGCATATTCCTGCATTGGCCAAAAATCTGATTTCTATAAGCAAGATGGATGATGCAGGTGTAAAAACAGTGTTCGAGAAAGATACCTGTAAGATGGTTTGGGGAGCACTAGTATTAATGCGGGGAGGTCAGCCTGGAACTCTGTACAAGCTACAAGGTAGCACTGTTATTGATGGCTGTAACAAATGGCGGGTTCCCGAAAGTGACAGTGCCTAGCTATCCGGGAACACAGACCATGCTATGGCATCAAAGGCTTTGACACATTGGAGAGAAGGGCCTTCGGATACTGCATGGAAATGGTATGGTAGAAGGTATGTGAGGACTTTCCTCGATTTCGATTGTGAATATTGTGTATATGAACTCAGACCTGGGTACAAGCTAATGGTGTCGCAGAGGCTTTTAACAAGATATTAGAACTTGTGCACAATGATGTGTTTGGACCTGTGTCAGTTCCATCACTGGGAAATTCTGTGTACTATGTTTCATTCATAGATGACTTCTCAAGGAATACATGGATATATTTCTTGAGGAAGAAATCTGAAGTCTTTGACAGATTTAAATAATTTAAGGCTCTAGTGGAAAACCAGACAGAGAAGAAGATAAAGGCGCTGAGGACAGATAATGGTGGGGAGTTCTGCAAGAAGGAATTTGAAGAGTTCTATAAGAAGTGTGGTATAGCACGGTAGAAGACTACTCCATACACACCTCAGCAAAATGGAGTTGCAAAAAGAATGAATAGAACACTGATGGAAAAGGCAAGAAGCATGCTCAGTGGTACCGGGTTAGGGCAAGAATTCTGGGCAGAGGCAGTGGAGACTGCATGTTACTTAGTTAACAGATCACCTTCATCAGCGTTGGAGGATAAGACTCCACATGAGGTATGGACTAGTAAGAAACCCTCTCTTTCACATCTAATGGTATTTGGATGTGATGCATATGTACATGTTCCAAAGGAGAAAAGGACCAAGTTGGATAATAAATCTGAAAGGTGCATCTTTATTGGGTATAAGGATGGTTTAAAGGGTTACAAGCTTTGGAACCCAGAAACAAGGAAGGTCATGTACAACCGAGATGTGGTGTTTAGAGAGGTGAAAGATGTTGTTACACATGAAGTCCTACCAAAGGAACCTGAGAAGATAGAGTTTGAGCTAAAGGAGGATGAATCAAACTCTATAATAGAAGAAGACTCAGAAGGGGAAGAGCCACAAACTCTAGCTTTGAGAAGATCAGCTCGGGAAAGAAGACAACCAGAAAGGTATAGTCCATCTTCTTTCTGTTCAAATTTTTCCTTAACTATAGCTGATGATGATCCCAGAACTGTCAGGGAGGCAGTAGATTCAGAGGATGGAAAACTCTGGAAGGAGGCCATGGTTGATGAAATGACATCCTTGCACAAAAATGAGGCATGAGATCTGGTGGAGTTGCCAACTAGAAGGAAGCCCATTAGGAGCAAATGGGTGTTTAAGAAGAAGATGAATGTAGAAGGCAAGGTGGAGAAATAAAAAGCTCGGTTGGTAGCAAAAGGTTATTCCCAGGTGCCGAGAATTGATTTTGGTGATATTTTTTCCCCTGTTGCCAAAGTTACTTCTATCAAATTAATTTTATCTGTTGCTACTGCATTTTATTTTGAGTTAGAACAGATGGATGTGAAGAAAACATTTCTTCACAGGGATCTAGAAGAGGAGATCTACATGAAGAAACCTGAAGGCTTTATGGTGAAGGGTAAGAAAGAACTGGTATGCAGGTTGAAAAAGTCTCTGTATGGGTTAAAACAGTCACCAAGGATGTGGTATCAGAAATTTGATACCTATATACGGGGACTTGGCTTCACCAGAAGCAAGGAGGATCACTGTGTTTATTTTAAATTAATTGGTGACCGTGTTATTTATGTGGTCTTGTATGTGGATGATATGTTGTTGATTGGAAATGAAAAAGAAATTATCCAAGATTTGAAGACCCAACTGTTCTCCAAATTCGACATGAAGGATCTGGGTGCTGCAAATTATATTTTGGGCATGGAAATTAAGAGATATCGGGCAAAGAGGAAGCTCTGGTTAAACCAGAGGAAGTATGTCGAGACTATATTGCAGAGGTTCAATATGCAGGATAGTAAAGCGGTGAATGTTCCTATTCCTGTAGGTGTAAAGCTGTCTGCTGAACAGTGTCCCAAGACACAAGAAGAAGAGGAGTATATGTCCCGTGTTCCATATGCAAGTGCAGTGGGTAGCCTGATGTATGCAATGGTCTGTACTAGACCGGACATTGCACATGCAGTGGGAGTATTGAGCAGGTTTATGTCAAACCCAGGGAAGGAGCATTGGACAGCAGTGAAGCGGGTTTTCAGATATTTACGTGGCACTAGTGATTATGGCTTGTGCTACCAGGGAAGACCGGGATTGGAAAGAATGTTGGACATTCATGGTTTTGTTGATGCAGACTGGGCCGGAGATCTGGATCAAAGAAGATCTACAAGTGGGTATGTGTTTAGCCTATTTGGAGGCGCAGTCAGTTGGATGAGTAAAAGACAGTCTGTAGTGGCTCTTTCAACTACAGAGGCAAAATACATAGCAGCCACTCATGCAAGCAAGGAAGCAGTTTGGTTGCAAATATTGTGTTCAAGTATGGGGTTGGTACAACAAGCTATAAGGATAGACTGTGATAGCCAAAGTGCAATTTTCTTGGCTAATAACCCTGCATATCATTCAAAGACAAAGCACATTGATGTTCAATATCACTTTGTTAGAGATATGGTTGAGGCTAAAAGGGTGTTGCTGGTAAAGGTGGACACTTTGAAGAATGTTGCAGATGCATTGACAAAGTCTGTGAGCACTCAGAAGTTCTCTTGGTGTAGAGAAACAATGGGTGTTTAAGAATTGGGCCAATGACTAAGCTCTCCTGTGGCCCCCTGTGGAAAGAAAACAACAAGTGGGAGAATGTTGGGTATGTGTTATATTCTTTCCACGACCGCGAACCTTGTCGTTAAACCGAGGGCGCGACGGGGGTCAGGGGGGCGGTAGCCTCCTGTCAGGGTATGGCAGCGCCCGGCCAAAAATTTTGGACCTTATTTTTCAGTGGGCAGACCCGCCCATGGTTTTGTGCATAGGTTTGCACATGGTTTTTGGGCATGATGGTTTTCGGCCCCTGGTATTTTGTAGATTCGTTCAAGGGAACTACAGTTATGTTCTAATCCAGGGTTAATGGATTAGGGTTCATGTATGCTTCGGCATGTATATATATGTGTTGTAACACTAAAAGGAATATAATGAAAAATCAAGGCATTCGTCCCGATTTGGGATCGGGGAAAATATCTGTGTTTATCTATTTTATGTTTTATGCTCTCGATATTGTTTATTTTCTATTATAAGATTCATGTGTAGATAATTTCTGTTCGGGGTTAAAACCTACAATGCATTGATACATGCTTGAAGGAAGTGTATATTTATTAATTATTTCCAGAAATATTATTTTAACTACGTCAGTCATTGAGGACACTTGGACTTGCATCCTACATCCATATATAAGGCTCTTAATCCTATGGTGTTGGTGCTCGGAATTTATTTGAGGTAATTAGTCCTACCCTAGGCCTTGAAGCAATCGACCATTCTGGCCTTCCTTGTTATGGTTTCAACCAACAATAAATGCACCTTCAGGACATCGTTTCAACCAACAGGAAAGTGCAATAATCTAAGTTTCATATCTACCTTATGTGAGTTGGCATTGGGAGGAGTTTTCTTGGTTTAGCTCACACTCAGCTCTTGCAGGTTCCTCACTTTCCCTTCCAGTGATTGTGGCACCCTTCTGGAAAGAGAAAAACTTAGTCGAATTCTCTCTCCACCAGGTAAAATGGGAATTATTTTTTCCTTCAGAATAATTTTTCCCCCTTTTCGTTTGGCTATTTGACTAGGTTGTGATATGGTTTACCATGAGGGTTTGGTGATGTACTATTGGCTACTTCTTACTACACAAGTTATTTTCTGGGTTGTTCCTCTATTATTAATTTTTTTTAAATTCAGAGATGGTATAGGAAGATTGAAGGTTTTGATATGTTCTTTCCTTGCTTGACCAATTTCATGCTCCCCCACTACTACTTTGGCAATGACCATGACACCAAGCTATTATAACAATTACCACTCCTCCTCGTTCTAGGTTTTTAATCTTTCCTCTGTTAGCCAGAGTGAATTTTATGTTCTTGTGGTTTTGGGTTTTCCTGAGAAGGAATATATATATGTGTGTGTGTTGAAGAATTGGGCCAATGACTAAGCTCTCTTGTGGCCCACTGTGGAAAGAAAACAACAAGTGGGAGAATGTTGGGTATGAGTTATATTCTTTCCATGACTAGCCCCGAGCCTTTGTACGTTAAACCGAGGGCGCGACGGGTCCTCGGGGGCGGTAGCCTCCCTTTGTCGGGAGTCGGAGCGGCGCCCGGCAAAAAATTTGGTGTGCAAACCCACTCATAGGCAGACCCACCCATGTTACTGTGCATGAGTTTGCACATGGTTTTTTGGGAATACGATGGTTTCGACCCCCTGGTATTTTATGTAGATCCGGTCAAAGGGAACTATGGTTATGTTCTAATCCGGGGGTTAATGGATTAGGGTTCATGTATGCTTCGGCATGTATATATATGTGTTGTAACACTAAAAGGAATATAATGAAAAATCAAGCTGGTCGTCCCGATTTGGGATCCAGGGGAAAATATCTGTGTTTATCTATTTTATGTTTTATGCTCTCGATATTGTTTATTTTCTATTATAATATTCATGTGTAGATAATTTCTGTTCAGGGTTAAAACCTACAATGCATTGATACATGCTTGATGGCAGTGTATATTTATTAATTATTTCCAGTGCAACAGTATTTTAACTACGCCAATCATTGAGGACACTTGGACTTGCATCCTTCCTCCATCTATAAGGCTCTTAATCCTATGGTGTTGGTGCTCATAATTCGTTTGAGGTAATTGTTCCTAGCCTAGGCCTCGAAGCAATCGACCATTCTGGCCTTCCTTGCAAGTGTTTTGGCTCTGCAACCTCCTCTTCTGACGCGAAGAATGCACCTTATGGACATTTTTTCAATCAACAGGAAAGTGCAATAATCTGAGTGTCATATCTACCTTATGTGAGTTGGAGTTAGGAGGAGTTTTCTTGGTTTAGCTCACGCTTGGCTCTTGCAAGTTCCTCACTTTCCCCTCCATCGATGGTGGCACCCTTATGAAAAAATACAAACTTAGCCGAATACACTCTCCACCAGGTAAAATGGGAATTAGTTTCTCCTTCAAACTAATTTTTTCCCCTTTCTGTTTGCCTATTTGACTGGATTATGACATGGTTTACCACCAGGGTTTGGTGATGGACTATTGGTTATGCCTTACTACACAGGTACTTTTCTGGGTTGTTCCTCTATTATTAAATTTTTTAAATTCATAGATGGTATAGGAAGATTGAAGGTTTTGATATGTTCTTTCCTTTCTTGACCAGGTTTGTGCTCCCCCACTAATCCTTTGGCAATGACTATGACACCAAGCTATTATAACAATTACCACTCCTCCTCGTTCTAGGTTTTTAATATTTCCTCTGTTAGCCAGAGTGAAGTTTATGTTCTTGTGGTTTTGGGTTTTCCTGAGAAGGAATATATATGTGTGTGTGTGTATATATATATATATATATATATATATACATACATCCATACATATATATATGTGTGTGTGTGTGTGTATACATACATACATACATACATACATACATACATACATACATACATACATACATACATACATACATACATACATATATATATATATATATATATATATATATATATGTATACACACACACACACACACACACACACACACACACACATATATATATATATATATATATATATATATATATATATATATATTTCTCCATCTTCCATATACACTCATAATACTCCTAATTCGAAAGGAATCCTTCCAAGCAGAAACCATCCGACCATCTGAGTGGTGTTTTTCTTGTTTCAATTGTTGTTTAATAATTCCGAGTGTTATATTAAACTTGAAAAAAAAATGTGTCTATACAAATGACTTGTTGAAGATTCGGTCTCTTGTTTCATCAAAATTTTATTGAAATTATAGTTTTTCGAATGGTTTACATATATTTATATATTTTCTATCCATTTCAAGCTTGTTAATTGATATATGGATTCCATATTTTTTGTTTGCGGAAATTCTAATTTTTCCATGCCAATTTATCAAAGGAAATATATTAATGGAATATGTTAATATATCAGTGGAAATGTATTATTGTAAGTTTTCTCTTTTAGTTAGAGATTTATGGGAATAGGTTTGGTTCCCCTTTAAATTTCAGTCTTGTTTTTCTTTCCTTCTCACACTTGTCTCATTGGACGGTAAAGATTAATGATTTTCTTTGTAGTTTTATTTTGTGAAAAAAAGAATTGGTTATTATTCAAGAAATTTTTATAGGTCAAATATTAGTTAAATGTACAATAATTTTATGTAATTTTCATTCTTTTTTTGAGTTATTTTAACACGAACTGGATTTCATTTCTAGCACTGATAACTCTTAGGCTGCTAAGTTAAATCGTCACTGTCTTGTGCACACTTGGCCGTGAATGGGAACTATGTTATCCAAGACCCTCTCAATGCCCTTAAGGTGATATTTGAAGATTTAACATGGTTCCAGACTACCCCTAGCAAGCCTTTTTCTTGCTACTCCTGAGCCTTAACCAAAATCCAAGTTATCAACTATGTAACTCCTTTGAATTGTGTTTAAAGGCTACTACTATCATGTCCATACTAACATGAAAGAAATACTCAAATATATACTACTCGTACTACACGCATACCCATACAATTTTTCCTAGCAAGATTATAATTGCAGATTCTATAAAATTTAATAGATTTCCCTCATATATGCACAATAATTAAGAATTCCCATCATATCTTTCTTTGTTAATTTTTTCCTTTACAATTTTTTTTTGTAATTAACACAGAGATAAAACTGGATTTTCTTCTATTCACAACAAAAGTAAGAAATCTTGAAGAGATACTTATTTTTTCTTTGATTGTACTGTAAAAAAAATCGACCAGGAATATCTCTTCGCCCAACAATGAGACTAGCAATGATGTCCAATCTCCCACCACGATTATTCCTCTCTATACATTTTGATAATCCAATATTTGAGTTAGCCACTTCCTAAACCTCAAGACTACACTAGTCCAGTCTAGTACTCTACTCTCAAGGATCTGTCCAAGAATTCCACTAGCTCTATGTCTATCTCGATAACACCTTAGCATGGTAGAATCCTGCCACCTTCACAACATCCTGTGCAAGGTATCAGTTTCAAACCTCACTTCTTTCTATATCCTCTAGCCTTCACATGCCATCCTTGGGTCCTTGTTCCACTGAGCTGGAGTTTTTCCATCTTTAGGAAGAGAGAAACTAGTAATTGACTCTAACTTTCTGGAGGATTAAATATTCTGTTAATTTTTCTTTTATTTTAATTTTGGTCCACAACTATGACTTTACAAGTCATCACCATTCCTTCATTTTCAATTTTTATATTTTTTTAAATACAAATTTCTAATATATCTCTTCCAATAGGTCATAAGTTATTGAGTCATGTAAAGTAAAAAGTAACTAATTAGTAAAACAAATATTCATAGCACTGGGGTGTTACACCTTATTCCAAAGGAGAGATATCAACAAAGAAAATGATAGCAACATCCCCAATTTAATTTTGATCACAAAAAGTATATATAAGCATGGATTTGATTTGGTTCATATATAAACCAGATGTGTCTATGAATTTTATGATGATATGGAAGAGGTGCCTCCATTGTACCATAGAGACCTGAAAAAACATAGGTATATCGTCAACAAACATAAGATGAGAGACATTTACCCTTTCAGTGATATGTATTTTGGCCATCGAAATTTTCCTGCATAAGAAATCAATGACCAAAAGAAATAGTATTGGCGACAAAGAGAAACCCTGACAAAGACCCTGAAAGGCCCGAAAATAATTCAATGGTACACAATTTATTAGTATAACATAACCGAGAGTTGATATGCAATTCATGATCCATTCAACAACCCCTATCGAAAGTCCAATGTTGTGAAGGATCATATGGAGGAAGGTGAAGTCCATGTAATCATAGGCCTTATGTAGATCTAATTTTAAGATGATAGCTTTCTATCGCTTAAATTTTATAGACTGAATGTTAGATTCGTTATTTTCTTTTTGTATGTTATAAAAGTTTGAAGTGGTTTTATTACATGCTATATATATATATATATATATATATATATATATATATATATATATATATAAGTTAAATTTTCATAATGCACACCTAAAACTATATTGTATTCTATTAAACATCATATATAAATACAACACGTATTGGTTAAGGATAGAAATATTATCTTAACCATCATTCAACTAGTTGAGAAAATATATCAACCAAACACCAAAATAGGAGCTATATTAGTTGGAATAAATATCTGATATCCAACTAATTAAAAATTACACAACAATTAAATTTAATGATGAACATCAATTAATAGGCACATGACAAGTAGGATTTAATTCTCCAAGTCCCTCCCTTAATGAGTACTTGTATTGATCTTCTCATAAAGGTGTAGTCAGAAAGTTGGATTCCCGAGTCCCACTCCTGAACTCCCGAATCAAGGACCTCCCGAAGTTAATTATTGAAGGACGTCACAAGTCGTCACATAACCTCATTATAAGACCACTCCCATGTCTTCAACGAATGAGGGATCCTTCCCTATATCCACAACTACCATACCATCTCTAGCTTAATCCTGGGCCTTCTCGTAAGGGAGTTAAGCCCAAGCCCAAAAGGGCTTTGATACCAACTTAAAGTTGCATAATGCACACCCAAAACTATAATGTATTCTATTAAACATCACATATAAATACAACATGTATTGGTTAAGGATAGAAATTCTATCTTAACCATGAATCAACTAATTGAGAAAATATCTCAACCAAACACCAAAATAAGAGCTATATTAGTTGGACTAAATCTATGAGATCCAACTAATTAACAATTACACAAAAATGTGATGATTTGCAGACCAAAGATGGTTGATTCAAGATGGTTGTATTACAGTTTCAAGATTCTAATCAAAGTGGAGGCGAAGGACAAAGAAGGGATCCCGCCAGACCGGAAACCTCAGATCTTGGTCAAACTCCTCAAGGGTAAGCATGCGTCATTAAATTGAGGTCTTCCTGTAATTAATTACCTGGTTGTCTGAACTAATACTTGAACTCAAATTAAACTTGTAGTGTGGAAGTAATTGAGTGTTCCAAGCCTGTGATTGGGTGTTGTGAATTTGAGGTAAAACCATTTCAACTGCAGATGGGTATCCAGATCTTGACAAGTGGATTGATAAAAAAAGGAAAATTTGTCATTTTTTTAAGCACAATATTGCAATTGCCTCGAAACTTGTTTTTGAATTAAAAAAATAAATTAGTTGGCCTTATATAGAAATCACGTAGAGTAAGTAATTCTAAAATAAATTTTTATTGAAAAATAGGACTGTTCCCAACGACAAAATCACGTCGCTAGAGATTAAAGTCATTTTAAAAGGAATGACCCATTAAAGGAGTGTTCGTTGGAACAAATTGAGGCATGCGAAATATGTAGTGGAGAGCATGTTACCAGCAACTGTACATCCCTTCTTGGATTAAAAGTTGTCTACAAAGAGGTTGAGGAGTTGGAGTAGTCATGTTTCATCTCTCATAAACTACCATGGTAGTTAAAGACTGAAGGTTTGGTCCAAGACCAATCAAAACATTTTAAATCATCTTGGACTATTCCTTAATATGTAGTATTTTTCTTTGATATAGTTCTTATCTACATAGCCATGGATGACTCATCCACCCCAGAATTAGCTTTGGAAACAAGGGTGGATGAATCTCACTTTTGAAGGCCACCAATAAGTTGTAATGCAACCACCCATGTTGTTCTTCCCTCTCCACACATGCAGCCATACACATCAACCCCTCCTTGAATAAAAATACCTACACAACCCATTCCTAACATCAATAATGGTAAAAAACCTCAACTATCCGAAGTTGTTAGGCTTGCTACTTAGCCAACTTATCCAAATTACCCTATCTCTTCCGTAGATTTCCATGATATCAACTTAATATGAGGGAAGCCATTAACCAAAGAACATCCATTGTGGGAATTCTGAGGTTTAAAATGAGCCTCTTAAGGAAATAAAATAAAATAAGAGTTACGATTTTTTCAAGAAAAATAATGAAAACTAATATTTTTATTGTAATTTTGGCTTACCTCCTTATAGGTTTACTCGAATGTAAAGTGATACCCAATCTACACACTTATGAGTATAACTTCATAAAATAAATGAAAATACATGAAAAAATTGTGTTTACGGGTGTCTACACTTGAAATTTGAGTAAAGTCGAAAATATAATTAAAAAAACAAGTTTTCTTCTTTTCCCTCCAAAATATTTTCCGTAGGGATAATGTCCTCATCCTAATTCTCATTGGTTCTTTTAAAGATAATTTTGTTAGTACATTTTTCGTTTTGAGGCTCATTTTTTACCTCAAAATTCCCCTAATGTTCAGGTACATATTTAAGACCTCAATGAGGAAGTTCTAAATGAAAACTAAAACTAGTTCAATCTCTAGAGCCTAACTACCAAGGTTGTTTAATGAGGAAATATTGACCCAACTACCAACTTTCACATAATTGAAGAAGTTAGCACTCACCTGATTTTTCTACATTCTGGTGAAATCATTGTAATTTGATGAAACAACTCAATTCTCATGCCTTTTAATTAAATCCTTGAATTAATTTAGGTATTCAACATCATGTATAAAAGACCATGCTCTATTCTAATTGAGGGATCTAGAAATTGATAGGAGAGAATAAGGCAAGTCCAAAGGGTTCAATATGACACATTTGATTCCAACCTTATCTTGTCTTGAGTGTTAATATTTTGGGTTTGAAATTAGGATATGTTATCATCGATTAGAGAAATTTTGAGGTATAAAATGGGCCTAAAAAATGTATGAGTAAAATCAAATGTATAAGAACCAATAGGATTCAATATGATGATGTCAACCATGGGGGGTTATTCACGATTTTTTGAGTAAAAAAATAAAAATATTCAAAAATTAAAAAACTACTTTTTCAACTCGTACTTCCAACTTATCTCCCTAATTTTTTATTCAAATTTCAAGCGGTAGCACTCGTTGGATTCATAATTTAATTCTTCATCCAAAGAGTACCCATGTTGCATACTTTCCATGGATCCTACAACATGAAAAATGATAAATACATGAAAAATGTGATTGTAATCATATTTTTTCATGTATTTCTCATTCTTAATGTAGAAGGGTCCATCGCAAGTATGAAACATGGGTACTCCTTGGATGAAGAATATATTCTACATCCAATGAGTGCTACTGCTCAAAATTTGAGTAAAATCGTAGGGAGATAAGTTGAAAATGTATTTTTTTCTTT
The DNA here is from genome assembly GCA_034641835.2 of Pinus albicaulis. Lineage (NCBI taxonomy): Eukaryota > Viridiplantae > Streptophyta > Pinopsida > Pinales > Pinaceae > Pinus > Pinus albicaulis. Next base: position 351,388,836 of record CM076580.1, read on the forward strand.
TTTTCCCTCTAAAATTTGATGATGTAATCAAATCTTATTTTATTATTTCCACTGTTATTTTATAATATTCCTTACGACACCGATTTTAGACCTAAAAATTTCTCTAATGTTTATCTATCTGATTTCTTATTAACACGCAATATTGTTTAGGATATTAAGCAACAACTACAACATTGTCTTATCTATCATATTTGTATTATCCTCACCACTCATACTCTAAGAGAACTACTTGAAATTCATTGTTATAATTTTCCATCTTAACATGGACTCTTTTATTTCAAACATATTGACAATAGATTACAACAAAATAATAACTCACTCTTTATTATTGACTTTGGTACATATATTGTGGTATCTATCACATTATGTTCATTCTTCTAAATTGATAATTAACATATTGTACTGTCCCTCGGACAAATTTCCATCTAATAAAGGATAATAAAGGTAAAATAAGATCAAGGTCATGGGACAGGTATTCCAAGTTGAATGTTGGGAAAACATTATAGTGGAAATCCTTATGGATATGGAAATTGGAAAAGGAAAAGAGACAAAAAATGGGCATATAACTATGAAAATAAATGAAAAGAGGAGAAAATGAAGGCGGAGAGACACAAATATGCATGTAAGGGAAAATGGTGTAAAATGAAGGAAAATGAGACATCAATGATAAAAATGCATCAAAGAAAAAATTCACATATTTTTTTAGTTTAGCCTTGTTTCTCTTCGTACACACTCATACACCCTTGCACACTTATATCATATTGGAAACTATATTACTAGTGAGGGCGGGAGGGGGGTTAGTCACTACCGTGGCACTTATAAAAAAATTCTACAATTACTTAATCTTTTATACCATGCACAAACTAAAACAAAAAAATAAATCAAAGCACCACAAGCCATATATCAAAGCATCGAAAGAAGACATACAACCATAAAAACAATCACATTTTGGACACAAATATTTCTGGTGGAAAATCCTCTCAAGGGAAAAAAACCACTCACTGCTGCTACGCTGATCAAATTATATTATGTCAAGCAATTATTTACATAGAGTTACACATATGGCTCCTATCGAATGGAGATTTTTTCTCAAGTGGATCTACAAACTACCATTTGATGAAGGCCACCATGGTTAATGACCCTAGCCTGGTTACTCCCAAACTATCAATGACTCTACATACTCCAATCTAGTGGAAGCTACCATGACCAATGATCCTCTCCTAGTTTCTGGTGAACTATCCAACCACCATTGGATTTCAGAAATCTTCTCACTTATACTGATTTCGCCTGAGTCCTCCAACTCTTCTCCTCTATGTAGTTCTCGTTTCAAAATGTTTTTAACTGGAACCAAGAGCTACTCAACATGAGATTTGCAGCAACATATCATCAAAGCACAAACACAAATCTGAATCTCCAAACTCCAAATATTTTAGAATCAACAATATAATCACTAATCACTATAACAATCCACACTGCATCTTCTCTCTCAACAACACAAATATCATCGTCGAAACATATTTAAGCTATCTACTACTACAACTGCAAAATACTTCAGAAATTTTGCACTAGAAAACACATGCATCTTGCAGAATTTTCTCCACTCACACACTCTCACAACACCACTAGACAATCAACCATACTAGCAATGAGTTATCTACAACATGTAGATTAACTCATGATCAGAACTAGATCAAGGACCTAAGGATTAGCTCAAAATTCAAAATTATAGGATTGGGTTGAAACCATAATGGTTGCATAGGTATCGTATTCCTAATTCCAATGCCACAAGTAGTTCGAAAAACAGACACCGTATGAAGAAGTTATTACACTTTGAATGTCGAGTGGGTCTGATGGAGCACAGAGGGGCCAACCGTCCTCCCATGGAACCTCATCATAGGACCATTGTGTGAGCTTAATGTTAAGATCACTTAAGGAGCCTAATATTAGGTTTAATATTTAATTAATATTTAGTTAAGCTGAGTTTAATATGGCAGAGATTCTGGAGGCGCTCCCAAATTTAGATAGACTTCCACTTTTAGTGGAGTTAACTGATAGTTGCCCCACATTTAGTGGAGGAAATTGGGGCAAAGTTGTTTTGGTCATAACTACCCCATTATTGAACTTAATTGGATGAAATTTTTGTCAATTATGGGTCTCTTTGACCTTCTGAGCACTTGGGATAGGTTTCAGGTCGAATGGAGGTGATCTTGAGCAACTTTTGCTTCAGGGAAGATGAAGGAACCATCAGGGCCACCATGAGACAAATTCAGTTTTAGGCCTAACCAGGGGAGTTAGAGTCCTTTTCCAAAGTTCCAATAGTCTAAATTGGATAATTATGATGTTATGAATTTGATGAAATGGTTTGCAGAGCCTGTAGAGAACGTTTGAAGGCCGAAACATTTCAGTAAAGTTCCAGGGTTCATTAGTGCCAGCTTTTGTCAGCAGCAGTGCAGGGCTTAGAAAGAGTTGTTTGAGACCATATGCAGTGAACCAATGGTCATTACTGACTGAAAAAATCATTCTAAATCTATTTACAGAGGTTTCAACAAGTGTTGAAGACTTCTAGAGATCGCAAACTCAACAGAGAAGTTTTCATGAACCCTAAGGGTGTCGATAGGTGATTTAGGAAAAACTGGAGCAACCAGAGGCCATTTGTGATGAAAAAAAATATATCTTGACTATTTAAGTAATTTTGGAACCAATGGAAGTGGTTTCAGAAAATTTTTAGAACTTATAGAGCTCAAAAAGCTGATGTGAACTTATGGGCATCCCTGGGAAAATCGTGGAGGATAGCCTATTTGGGGAATGAAGTGCTCAATTTGAGAAATTTATCAGTTGATGGTTGATTTTTGATGTGTATTGGATACAACAGGAGTGGTTTCAGTGATAGAAATATAATTCTGAGGGAGTGTGTGCCATTTAGAAGTTCAGAGCAGCTTAGTGCACCGATAGAAGGAATCATGTCACCAAGAGCCTAAAGTTGTTTACAAAGTTTCGACAGCCAATTGAGGGATATTTATGGTATTTTAAGTCATTTGGATCATTTTTTTATTCATTTGAATTAATTATTTACTTTTGAAAACATTTACCATAATCCAAAAGAGCTGAGTCATGATGACAAAGCTCAAAGGAGACGTAGCCCACGAGATTTCGGGTGAACTCCTAGTTAAAATTGATGTTATGTTTGAATGATTATTTTTTGCATTATGTCGCTGTCATACATGTTAAATTACAGCAAGAAAAAATGAAGTTAATACACATAAACAGTAAAAATTCATACACCACTTTCAAGTAAATAATTCCGCAAAATTATTAAGAACAAGCTAGATCATTTTAATTTAAACTAAGTGGTAGGTTCTTAAAATACATACAAGTTATCCAGACCATTTTTAGATCAGGTTGTTATTAGATCACTTGGTTGCTTGATTGACATAGAATTTTCTTGATTGTATAGCTTGAAAGGTGTTTAAACAATGTAAAATATTGACTGTTTCACTGTTTGCAAACTGATTGTTGTTTGATTTTTCTTGAGATTTGGCGATAGCTACTAATTAGCTAAGTCTTGGAGAGAAAAAAAAAGGAAGAAAGGGCTGAAGGCTTCTTCCTTACCCCAAAGTACCTTATGGTAAACATTGAAACACAAACCCTCTTGACGATTGTTTGTTAAGAAGCTCTTGGAGTTTGTTTGTTGTTTGGCTGCTTGAATAAGAGTTTGTCTTTACAGCCATTTGGTTAAAAGCTTGTCATCTGTTTTGAAAGCTATGAGAACTTTGTTGAAGTTCCTTTTCCTCATTGAAATCATAATGACAACTTATACAAGTGAAGTTTCCTCCTTCACAATATTCTTCGATGATGATATGAAGCATGACTTTATTATATTGAAGGACATGGTGCAGATTTTGTTTAAGGATAAAAGAGAAAGCACTGAACTTCATGAACAGTTGTTTTCCATGAAGGAAGAGAACAAAAAAATTCTTCAAATATTGCATGATATGGAGAGGCAACTCCATCAAGCCCAAGAGGCTTTGACCAAGAAAATGCATGAGGAAGAGGTAATCCATTCTAACGTGTCTTCAGTTTCCTCTTTAGAAAGATGTGTTGGTTCTTTCAAAAAACATACGAGAGGTATAGGGTCCAAATTAATGATTAAAATGGGCTATGAAGGAAAAGGATTAGGCAAGCATGCACAAGGCATGGTTGATCCCATTTCGGTTGAGGAACAACCCAAGAATCTTGTTCTTGGTTATGTGAAATTTAATGGCAAAGACTCCAAAACTATGGAAGCATGTGAGGCTACTTTAAAGAGAACCTTTATTCCAAGTTCTAAGATGCAAATATGTCAAAAATTTTCCAAAGATGATTTCCATTGCTTTAAGCCTTTGTTGCAGCAATAGGATGGTAAACATGCAGCTTATGGCCAGCATGCAAGTTCATACAATTTTCAAGACAAAAATGGTGATGTTAGTCTGAAAATGAAAGATGTAGCCTCTACTAGTTCATCTTCTAATGAAGACAAAAGGATGAACATTCAAAGCAACACAAGAGGTATAAATCTTCTCATGATCAATTTTATTGTGTTTCTGCAAAGCATAATAATTTTGCATGCTTAAATGGAAGAAATATTTGTTGTACATATTGTGGTGGATTTAACCATCTTGTTTCGAGATGTTGGATGAGGAAGAAAGCATACAGGAAGCAGATGAGGCAAAGACAAATTTCAAATAAGGTGCATGAGTTTTGCACATTTTTCCAAAAGAAGGGACATGTTGTCTCCCATTGTTGGACTTTGCATCCAACTACTCGTCCAAAGCACATGCAGCAAGAGGACAGAAAGATTGGCACAAGTGAAACTAAGGATTCCATTATCGATGTGAAAATGGAAGATTCACATGAACAAGTGTTGCAGCAGAAAAAGTCGCCATGGAGGTGGCTTGGAAGGAAGTGGATGGACTTCTTAACACAGTAAGAAATACTCCTTTTGTACATATGCACATTTTGGTTGTATGCATGTATTTCTGTTGAAAATTTTGATGCGAGATTACATATAAATGTGGTTCAGTTGAAGGAATTTCTTTTTTGTTGCAAAATTTCACCGTGGAGGTGTAAAAGATGAGTATGATACTCACTTATATTTCAGAAATATATTTTATTTCAGCTCTTATAGTCACCCACATGTTTTTGGGATTATGAACTTGTTGGTACTTGAAAGGAAGAGTTGAAGGTGTACATGTGCATGGAAGTTGTATGTATAAATAGCGAACTGTAAATAGGTTCATTGTACATTGATACATGCAATGTGTTTGTCAAGATGTATCATGATTTTTATCGACTTGTGTTGATTGTGTCACACATGTTTGTCAACTTGTGTCGATTGTGTTGCACACTTTCTACATTGATTTTGTGTCAATTGTATAACACATTTTATGACGACTTGTTGTTGATGTTGCATGTTGCATGACTTATGTTTGAGCCACCTTGAATCATTGATCAAGGAAGCGATGTTCAGATTCTTTCTGCAAATTTCTCACCATAAATTTTCTGAGTGAGTGCAAGAAAGGCAGCTCTTGACAGGAGGATAAGTGCATCGAGGAAGGGAAGTGTGAATTTCTTTCTAGTTGTGGTTAAAATTCACTAGCCATGCAAGGCAAGTTTTTGGAGGCTAAAGAGAAGGGGGTGCAGTACTCTCATTTGCTGTACAGATCAGTTTCAGTAGTCCAAAAGAGCTTTTCGGGTCAAAAAGCTTCTCATTTGGGAGGTGTGATCAGGACTGGATCAAGGACCTAAGGATTAGCTCAAAATTAAAATTTACAGGATTGGGTTGAAATCAATAAGGTTTCATAGGTCTCATCTTCCTAATTCTAGAACCACAAATAGTTCAAAAAATGGACACCGTATGAAGAAGTTATTGCACTTTGAATGTCGAGTGGGTCTGGCAGAGCACGGAGTGGCCAACCCTCCTCCCATGGAACCTCATCATATGACTAGTGTGGGAGCTTAATGTTAAGAGCACTTAAGGAGCCTAATCTCAGGTTTTATATTTAATTAAGCTTCAGTTAAGTGGAGTTTAATATGGAGGATATTCTGGAGGTGCTCCCAAATTTAGGTGGACTTCCACTTTTAGTGGAGTTAACTGGCAGTTGCCCCACATTTAGTGGAGGAAATTGGGGCAAAGTTGTTTTGGTCATAAATCCCTCATTATTGAACCCAATTGGATGCAATTTTGGTCAATTTTGGGTCTCTTTGACCTTCTAAGAACTTTGGGATAGGTTTCAGGTCGAATGGAGGTGATCTTTAGCAGATTTGACTTCAGGGAAGATGAAGGAGCCATTAGGGCCACCATGAGACAAATTTAGTTTGAGGCCTAACCAGGGGAGTTAGAGTCCTTATCTAGAGTTCTAATAGTCTAAATTGGATAATTATGATGTTCTGAATTTGATGAGATGGTTTTCAAAGCCTGTAGGGAATTTTTGAAGGCCGAAAAGCTTCAGTAAATATCCAGGGATCATTAGTGCCAGCTTTTGCCAACATCAGTGCATGGCTTAGAAAGAGTTGTTTGAGACCATATGCAGTTAACCAGTGGTCATTATTGACTGAAAAAAAAATTTTGAATCTATTTACAGAGGTTTCAACAAGTTTTGAAGACTTCTAGAGGTCGAAAACTCAGCAGAGACGTTTTCATGAACCCTAGTGCCAAGGGGTGCCGATAAGTGATTTAGGCGAAACTGGAGTAGCCAGAGGCCATTTTTGATGAAAAAACTATATCTTGACTATTTAAGTAATTTTTGAACCAATGGAAGTGGTTTCAGAAAATTTTGAGAACTTATAGAGCTCGAAAAGCTGATGTGAATTTCTGGGCATCCGTGGGCAAACCGTGGAGGATAGCCTATTTGGGGAATGAAGTGCTCAATTTGAGAAATTTATCAGTTGATGGTTGATGTCTGATGTGTATTGGATATATCAGGAATTGTTTCATTGTCAGAAATAGAATTCTGAGGGAGTTTGTGCCATTTAGAAGCTCAGAGCAGCTTAGTGCACCGACAGAAGGAATAATGTCACCAAGAGCCTAAAGTTGTTTACAAAGTTTGGACAACCAATTGAGGGATATTTATGGTATTTTAAGTCATTTGGATCATTTTTTTATTCATTGGAATTAATTATTTACTTGTAAAAACATTTACCATAATCCCAAAGAGCCGAGTCATGATGACAAAGCTCAAAGGAGACGTAGCCCACGAGATTTCGGGTGAACTCCTAGTTAAAATTGATGTTGTGTTTTAATGATTATTTGTTGCATTATTTCACTGTCATACATGTTAAATTACAGTAAGAACAAATGAAGTTAAGACACATAAACAATAAAAATTCATACACCACTTTCAAGTAAATAATTCCGCAAAATTGTCAAGAACAAGCTAGATCATTTTAATTTAAACTGAATGGTAGGTTCTTGAAATACATACAAGTTAATCCGGATCCATTTTCGGATCAAGTAAACCAAGCCACTTTTTTTTCAAGAACTCCCATAAATAATTTGTCCAAATAATAATTTTTTTCAATTTTGCTAGCTATGTTGAGAATCACTCCCTTTGTCCATAGTTCAATAGGGAAGCCTCACGACTAGCCCATATGATTTTTCGTTTAGGATTCTATGTCACTTTGGATCGAAGCACACTTTCTAATTTTGTAAAACCAACAAGCCTCTCCCCTTGACCCAAGGGAGTGGACCTCGCGTTACCATTTCATCGACCTTATGCCCTGTAGCCAAGAAGAGAAGACCAACTTTGTTGGATCCCATTCTTTTGTTTGCATTCCATTCATCCCGATAATTTCCGATTAGCCCACCAATAATTTTTTTTGCAATCTAATCACATTTTTCCCGCATATCGATGACTCTAGAATCTTTATTTGTATCTCCTCCTCCACCCCCGATCGGTTTCTTCCCTCTATCTCTATACCTTTCATTCTTCTTTTGTTCATTTTTCCCAGGGCCGATCACTCACATTCAATTTTTTCTTTTTGGGAGGGATGAATATTTTTCCATACCCTCATGATGTTTGGATATGTAAATTTGTGTTTCACTATCTATCTCGGGATCTTTGTTCCGAATGGATCCCACTGCGTTAATTATGAACCTCATAGTTTGTTTTTTTTTCCCAACAATCATACCCCATATTTTTTCTCTATCGCCACCGCCATCTTAATTAATTTATCTCGCATCGAAGTAGAATTTCATCTAGAGGGGATTGAATCTCCATTTTCAACTACATGCAACCGAAGATCCCTCTCAATGGAAATTCACATTGATTTCTCTTCATGGAATTTCACATCTCTTCTCGACCACCGTCATACCGTGTGTCTAGAAAGTACACCCGATAGTTGTGAGGTGTATCAATGTACCCCACCAATATTACCAACTTTCGTTTTTGGCTCTAGCTCTTCTTTGTGGCATATTTGGTTACATGGAAATAAACCGATGAACAAAATATTTTTAAAATGCACCACATATGGTTTCTTACTCGAAAATTCTTCCTAAGGTGTACTCATCCCAAGTATCTCGATGAGGAATTTTGTTCTACACAAATACTATTGTGTTGCATGCTTCAACCCACAAATGCAACAAGTGAGGGCCCTTATCATGCAACATCACTCATGCTTCTCCCACAATAGTTCTCGGTATTCCTTTCTATTACCCCATTATGAGGTGGGTTATGAGGTGCTATCAATTCTCATCGAATTCCTTCTAAAGTACGGACATTCTCGAATTTGTTTGAGACATATTCCCCCACCATTGTCACTTTTGAGAGTCATGACATTCTTCCTTGTATATTTCTCAACAAGTGATTTGAACTCACAAAACTTTGAGAAAATCTAATCTTTCTTCTACATGAAGAAAATCCAACACTTGCGTGTAAAATGATCTACAAAAATCACATAATACACATATGTTTTTTTGTGGAGGGGGGGGGGGGTTATCGAACCATCACACACATACGAGTGAACTCTCTCAAGGATCGCCTTTGCTGCGCCTTCCTTATTGTGAAAGGTGGCTTTGGTGTCCTTCCCCAATTTACACCCTGTTAGAGTCGGCCTTTGCGGCCTTCCTTAGGTGATCAAACATGCTCTTGCAAAGTGATTTTAAGGTGTCGAGGGTCAAATTTTGTCATTTGATGAGTCTTGAGCAAAATTTGGTCAACTGAGCATTAGGTCTAGGGTTTGCTTTCACTCTTTTCAAATTTGTCCAAATGTCGGAGTCCATGTCACCATTCGGATGAGTGTATCTCATCATTCGGGGGGTTGCCATCATCATGTCGAGGTTCCAAAGAGTCATTTTACATCTCGTTCATGCTTGATTTATTACCTAGGTAAGGTCCATTTCCCTCTCCTAGGGTTTTGGAGGTAATTTCTCTTGGATGGTCAAATCATCGAAAAACTTGTATCCTGATGCTCATACACCTTCTATCATTAATTCACCTAATTAAACACTTCCATCAACGAGATCCCCCAAATTCCTCATTTTTGCACGGAAACCTAGTTTTAGCAAAACTTGGCAATTTTCTAGGCTAGGCACGTGTTTTGCCCTTTTGGACCTCCTTCCCCTCACTCAATCTACCCGCGGATTCCACTTTCCCCTGATTCCTAACATCCCTCCCTACTTCCCCAAAATTTCCCAAAATTTAGAATCCACTTTATCCCCTTCATTTCGCTTCATTTCGTAAAATCCCTTGTTTCACATCGGGATCGGTTTCACTCAAAAGATGTTTCGAGAGCAATAAAAGATGAAATTTTGGAAAAATGAGAGAGGGATTTTTGTCCACAACATGCCAGGAGAAAAACCTCTTTCACTTTGTACACAGGTATCATGGTTTTGGAGAAATGTCAAAAATACCGTTGCCTCAGGAGAATTGAATGCACCTCTAAAGTGACCTTGGGAAAATCAAACTTTCTTCTAGCATGGTTGGCCAAATGACTTTCTTGATGAGTCAAATGATAACTAAAGAGAAATAACTTTCCAATGAGTTATCATGAGCTCAATTTGGAGTTGAGGAAGACCTTCAAAGTTAGTACCTGTGACACTACCTTGAGCGACCTCATTCTAACTCATTTTGACTAGTGTTTGGGGAGAGATTTGGTTTTTGACAGGGTAAATGGAATCAAAATTGCATGATTCACTTTTTGGCAATTATACTCCAATAGCTTTCCAACGAGCTATCCGCCGATTTGGACACCGGGGAAGGCCTCCAAAAGCTTCTGCCAAGAGAAACGCGACCCACGGGGCCGGCGACCCACACGAGCGGAGCGACCCACGCGGTACACGCGACCCACGCGAGGCGTGCGCGACACGGACACGAGGGTTTCGAGATTCATTCAGGCACCCAGCCTTGCTTGGAATCGATGCAGCGACCTTCAAACGGTTTTTATCAATTGATTGATGTTTTTGAATGCATTGGTGGCATCATTGGTGGTTTCAAATGTTCAACGGAGGATTTAAGAACACCAGGTCATAGCATTCTTGTTTTCGGGGGTTTTAAGAGAAATGAAAATGAATGGTTGAATGAGTTTGTTTGCTATCTCATGGCGATGATACATCAGCTTTGCATATAATATCAAAACCATATTGCTCTCATGCCCACATTTGCCATTTTGACCATTGCTATTATTATACCATGTTTAAAACCCTTTGTTCCATGGTATGTTGTGGTTGTAATAGGTCTCAACGCGCCTAATGTAAAAATATTCTCATGACTTTGTTTCAAACTTCCCATTGAGACCTTTGTGGTTATTACTCATAGACAAACACATTCTATTGATGCCATGCTCTCCTTTGATAAAATTTGTTCAAGAATTGCAGAAGTTGCCCGCTCCTTTTGATCGGATTCACTTGCATTTAAACACGGAAGATTGTGCCTTTTCCAATCCACCTAAAACGGAAACTATTATCATTGTTTGTTTCCTTATGGTACTTTGACGAGTGGGGGATATTTGTTGGGTGTTGCAAACATACATCATAACCTTGTTTACTGCTTGTTTTCATATCGGTATACATAGTGCAGTAGCTTGTTCAAAGCCATGTCAGGACGAGTCGGTATGAGCGAGGTCGGACGGTGACTCAATCGATGAGGTTGATGTGCGAGATGGAGCATAGCGATGCGTCGATGTGTGTATATCGAGAGAAGCCACGAAAGCTTTGTTCCAACATCACGACGAAGTGCTATCTCCCGAGGGTGGAAGGGGTCTCGTTGACTTCATCGACAACGCGAGTACTATCTCACGTAACGATGGAAGGGGTCTCGCCTTCTTCATCGACGGCAATTACATTCACGGGATCATGATAGAGACCAACACATACAACGAGAGCCGGTGTTTTCTCGGAGGGCGCATGCACCGGGGAGAGCACTAAAATGGCGGAAAAGGGCCTGATCCACTCCGGACACGGCCGGGGGCTTCGTGTTTGGGCGAGACACATGATGGAGGACCTCCGCTCCGAATTTGGGCAAATTCGGAGAAAATTTTGTCATTTTCAAATTTTTGGTCTAAAAAACGGGTTTTGCGACTACGTGGGTCGCGCGCTCATGCGCTCGCTTTTTTTGAGACACTTGCTGGAGGAGATTTTTACATTTTTTGGATTTGTCATGGTTAATTGTGCATCCTCTGATCAACAGCATTTCAGCAAAATACGGATGGTCGAACGGCTCAAAAACACCATGAAAACCACCCTTGCTGCCACCTTTTGCATCAGCGAGTACCTCTGGGAGAATGAGGTTTTGGAGGGTCAAATCAACTCCAAATTAAGAAATTCCACTTGGGTTGGAAAGTAGACATCCAGGGTTTTCCAACTAGCTATCATGAGCTCAATTTGGATGCGGGAAGTACTTCAAATTCAGCCTGGAACATGGCTTGACCTGTGACTCGGAACGACCCACTGAAAATTTTTCGGGATTTTGTTCTTGACTCGATGTTTCGCCACAATATGGACAGTTTTTGTATGGATAGAATTTTTGAGTTTTTATGATGTAAATTCATGTTTGGCATGTAAATTTGGCTTATTTTTATCTCTTCTAGAAGATTCACTCTCAAATGAGTAAAAAATCATGTAATGGATCAGTTTCCACTCTTTTAGAGGCAAGTTGTTAGGCTTGCCTAGATTATGATTCCATGATTAGGAATTGGTTGAAACTGATCCCTGAAGAGGGAATTCGACCCTAGAGGTGGGGAAAGGTGTTAAGAGTGATCTATATATTGTGTTTCTCAATCATTTCGAGGTTGGAGTGGTTGGACTCTTGGGATACTTTTGATACCATTGTACATATTTTTTCATATTTTGGCTAAGGAAAAGATGGGGGTTTTGCGGCACTTGTTGGGATCCTTGTGGTGTTTTGTTCTTGATGATGTTTCTCCTTTTTTTACTGTAAGTTTCTTCATGTTTAATGTTTCCATCCTTTCATTATGCTTCTGAACTAAGTTGAATGAGTAAAATAAGGTTGAATCCATTGTTTACAGTGCTTGGCCTTTGAATTCAGTTAGTTCTATATGTTTCATTGTTTGGAAAGGATCCAAGTTCTTCTTTGCCCTCTTCCAGCTCCTCGTCGGTCTAATCTATCCATAAATCCAATTTAAAGCATCAAGATCATCACCTACCTGCTTCGACGAACTGCTGCGGTCAGCCTTGTCCCCGGACCCAAAATTTGTTTTCCCATTTCTCCGGTGAAAACCCAAAAACCAAAATCAAACATACCTATCTCTTTACTAGCCTAAAATCAGTTCTTATTGTAAGTCATCTCGCATTCTATTGCTTATTTTCTCGAGATTGACGGAGAGAGCCCTCTGTCCTCGTAGGGCTAGCTACGAGAGGCCGGCATTGGTTTGATGTAGCCTTGAGTTTCGCTTCATTCGGCTTTGAGGTAGATTTGAGTGCTAACATAGTGGCGGCCATGCGGGGAGAAACTCAAGAAACGTTTGCTTGTTATAGACGGAGTCTGAAATCACGCCGGAGGTAGCTTTCGACGAGCACATTGCTATGCATGTTAGTGAATATTGTTGCTTCGGTCGATCTCCGGTTTAACTTGTAATCGTAGCACTTAACTTATAAATTGCCCCGATGCGTGTATCGAAGTTCGGATACGATGGTTGATAGTGGACAACGATCGGACATAAGAAGGCTGAAATCATTCACCTGGTGACTCAATTCAAAGTACGGAGGAGTGACTCTTTACGAGAAAATGGAAGGATCTTACACAAAGTTCGAGGTATCTAAGAGTGGAATGGTATTAGGGATCTAATGTTTGCTTTCTCGTAAATTACTTCTTCTTGGTCTTGAAGCTATCACAGAAAGTTTTCCAAGGATTTGTTGTATGAGAAAGGTCATCAAAATCTTCACTCGACTTATTCAAGAGTGTAAATGTTGAGTTTCCCTTTGATCCTGGCCTCCTCACTTTTCCCACATCTTATGATGAATCTCTACGAGTGATGAGCAAGAAAATCAAGGCGATCCCACGGCACTTGTACATGCCCCTACACCTTGTAAAATTTCGGATCGGTATAAACCTCTTGTTTTCATACTTGTTCTTCATACTTTCACCGCAAATTATGACCTATATCTACCAAAGATTTGACGGTGAATGTAACAATGTCAATGCTGAGCAACATGTACGAGAATGTTGAGACTTTTCTAGATCTTTTGAAGTTGATGATGAAGATGTTAGTATTAGGCTTTTTGCTCTTTCTTTGAAAAGGCCAAGTGAAGAGTTGGTTTAAAGCTTCTGCCCCCGGTACGAGCATTTCAGATTTCCGGCGATTAGTCGGAAATTTTCCTTGACGAGGGTGGATGATCGGACGGAACTTTTTGTTGATTATAGGGGAATATAACATTTGAAAAGATTGCCCGGTGAGGCAATTACAACAATTTTACGTAGATTTAACGAAGGATTTATTATTCGATGCCGGTTGATATAAGACCTTCTCCTAGATCTTGCTCTCTTGCACTAGGGTGCCTTTAGGAAATGGAGTTTCGGTGAGAGAAAGAATATTTCAACACTTCACGAGATGCGGAAACAAAGACGTTAGATATGGGGGGCTCATTTTTTGATCTTGAGGGCAAGGTTGAAGGAAGAAGAAAAAAGAAGAATGTTTCGGAAGCGGTGACACTTTCGAGAGAAAATCTTGATCTTTTCGTAAACACAATAGAAGATGGTGCGGAAAATGAGCGCAAAAAATGAAAATGACATTCAAGAACAAGTTGCGACCCAAAACATTTTTTTCTGATCCCGGTAGTCATAGTGATTGTTTTGTAGATCGATGTGAAGAAGAAAACATTGATATGATGTGTATGTTTGATGATGAATTATACTCAGTTTGATCGGTATGATGATGATTATGTTCTCCAAAAAATCTAATCTGTGAGACAAATCAGCGACTAGCTTGTGCGGGGAGGAAGTTCTTTCGGCCGGCTAGAAATCTCTTGGGTATGATCAGCAGATGCATATCGACTATGGCAATGATGAGAAAGTGCGAGAAAAGTTTTGATGTAAGTGAAGGATCTTTTTTTGCCTTTGTGTTTTGATTCGTTTTAGTTCATTAGAGATAACTTCCATGCGATCGAGAAATCAAACGTCGACAAGTCTTGATGGATCATCTTGAGGGCAACGAAAACTTCTCCTTAATGCAGTTGCGGCCCAAAAGTCATTGTTTGTCAAGTTGCGGTGAAGATTTGGAAGTGGGCACACATGATTTAATGATTCAAGGTGACTCCCGTGCCTTTATGTTTTGAATCATTTCGAGTTTTTGAGGAAAAAAATTGTGGTAAATCTTCAAATGAGCTGACTTGTAACATCGGATTTGCGGCCATCGATGCAATTGAAGATCGATTCTGAGATGAAGTTGTGGAAAGATGAGGAAATACATAATTTGATGATGCGGGAGAAGATTCTATACCCTTTTGTTTTGAAGCATTTCGAGTTTATAAGGCGACATCTTCATAATATATCTCAAGGAAAAGATGAACGACGAGAAGGAGGTCCTGCGGTTTCAATGGATACATTACGAAAGCACTCTTCTCAAATTTTTGATGATCCCATTGCTCATTGTGTTAGATGATGTTTGTTATAAAGATACTTCATTAGCTAACCATGTGCACAGAAAAGAATGTTGATGATAATCTTATTCAAAGGTCACCTTCATTGTCTTGTTTAACGGATTGTTCATTGCATAGCACATGTCCAGTTTCCGTTCATATGAGGAGATTGATGAAGGAGACTTTTTAATTACTTTTGGAATCGGCAACGAGGAGTTTCATTTTTCATGAATTTCGGGATCCTTTTCGTGACTTGCTGCAATCACCAAAGAAAAGCACCGCGAGATGTGTGGAAAAGTTTAAGATCAAGGTATGGATATTATCTGGACGGTATGTTTATGAAGATCCATTCGCAATATTCTTGCGATCGTCCGATCAATTTATGCTTTTACAAGTTTATCAGCGGTCCACTTGGTTCAAAGTTTCCATGGGAGTTGCCTTTTGGTAGTTATTTCTCATTGTTCATAGCGAAGCATGTGGGAAGAAATCAAACGGCCTTGACATGCTTACATGGTTGCATTGGTACATTTCCATTACGATTGATCGGGTGGTGTAAAGTACAATTAGAGTAGGTTGTATTGAATAAGCTCTACTTTGAGCATATTTCCGGTTTGTCGGTTGTGTTTAAATGTCGAGTCGAGTTTTTAGTTGAGTGAAAGTCGATTTTGTCGTCAAGTCATCGATTTCCGGTCATGCATTTCGGTTTGATTTTGATTCCATGGCCCAATGGATAAGACGCGATACTGCTCTCCCAAAGATCTGCCGTTCTTGGCACCTCAAGGAGCACCATCCCCCATTGGAGCCAATGGCTGCAAGTCGACCTTTACTGACCTTCCCTTCGGTGATCAAACATGCTCTTACAAAGTGATTTTGAGTGCTTGGTCAAATTTTGTCATTTCAGCCAGGTCTTGAGCAAGAATTTGGTCAGGCATTAGGTCTAGGGTTTGCTTTCACTCTTTTCAAATTTGTCCAAATGTGAGTCCATGTCACCATTCAGATGAGTGTATCATCATTCATGGGGTTGCCATCATCATGTCAGGTTCCAAAGAGTCATTTTACATCTCGTTCATGCTTCGATTTATTGCACAGGTAAGGTCCATTTCCCTCTCCTAGGGTTTTGAAGTAATTTCTCTTGGATGGTCGAACCATCGAAAAACTTGTATCCTGATGCTCATACACCTTCCCCTATCATTAATTCACCTAATTAAACACTTCCCATCCACGAGATCCCCCAAATTCCTCATTTTTACTGAAACCCTAGTTTCTAGCCAAAACTTGGCAATTTTCTAGGCTAGGCTTTTGTGTTTTCCCTTTTGGACTCCTTCCCCTCACTCAATCTCTTTGTGATTCCACTTTTCGTTCCTAACATCCCTCCCTACTTCCCAAAATTTCCCCAAGAATTTAGAATCCCTTTATCCCCCTTCATTTCGCTTCATTTCGACAAAATCCCTTGTTTCGCCTGTCAGGACCGGTTTCACTCAAAAGATGTTTCGAGGAAAATAAAAGATGAAATTTTGGAAAATGAGAGGTTTTTATCCAAAACATGCCCGAGAGAAAAACCTCTTTCACTTTTTACCTGAGTATCATGGTTTTGGATAAATGTCAAAAGAAATACCGTTGCCTCGGGGAGAATTGAATGCACCTCTAAAGTGACCTTGGGAAAATCAAACTTTCTCCTAGCATGGTTGACGAGAATGACTTGCTTGATGATTCAAATGATAACTGAGAAATACCTTTCCACGATGAGCTATTATGAGCTCAATTTTGGAGTTAAGAAGACCTTCAAAAGTTGGCATTGCAACAGCACTGCGCCTTGAGGCAGCCTCATTAACTCATTTTGACTAGTGTTGGGCGATTTGGTTTTTGACAGGGTAAATGGAATCCAAATTGCATAATTCCACTTTTTTGGAAAGTGAACTCCAATAGCTTTCCAACGAGCTATCACACGCCCGATTTGGACAAGGAAGGCCTCCAGCTTCTGCCTGAAAGCGCGACCCACACCGGGGCCCGAACGACCCACACAGGCGGAGGCGACCGCCGGCGAGGGGCTGCCGCGACCCACGCGGGGGCTGCGCGACCCACGTAGACACGGGGTTTCGAGATTCATTAAGGCACCCGGCCAACGCTTGGAATCGGTACAGAACGACCTTCAAACAGGTTTTTATCAGTTGATTGATGTTTTTGAATGCATTGGTGGCATCATTGGTGGTTTCAAATGTTCAACGGAGGATTTAAAACCCACGGTCATAGCATTCTTGTTTTCGGGGTTTTAAAATGAAAATGAATAGTTGGGTGGAGGTTGTTTGCTATCTCATGGCGATTGATACATCAAACTTTGCATATAATATCAAAACCATATTGCTCTCATGCCCATTTTGCCATTTTGACCATTGCTATTATTATACCATGTTTAAAACCCTTTGTTCCATGGTATTGTGGTTGTAATAGGTCTCAACGCCTAATGTGAAGCATTCTCATGACTTTGTTTCAAACTACCCATTGAGACCTTTGTGGTTATTACTCATAGACAAACACATTATTGATGCCATGCTCTCCTTTGATAAAATTTGTTCAAAATTTTGAAAGTTACTTACTCCTTTTGATCAAGAGTTCAGCACGTTTAGTATGAAGTTGTTGCTTTGCAATTACTTTTGCAAAACGGGCTGGCCTTGTCATTTGTTTGTTTCCTTGTGGTGCTTCCTTCGGTGGGGGATATTTGTTGGGTGTTTGAAACATACATCATAACCTTGTTTACTTGCTAACTTTCATATCGGTATACATAGTGCCAATAGCTTGTTCAAAGCCATGTCGGGGGGCAGTCGAGTATGAGCGAGGGGTCGGACGGTGACTCAATCGTTGAGGTTGATGTGCGAGATGGAGCATAGCGGTGCGTCGGTAGTAGCATATCGGAGAGGGAAGCACGAAGCTTTGTTTCAACATCACGACGAGTACTATCTCCACCGGGGTGGAGAGGGGGTCTCGTTGACTTCATCGACAACGCGAGTACTATCTCCACATGGCGTGGAAGGGGTCTCGCCTTCTTCATCGGTAGCAATTACATTCACGGGATCATGATAGAGACCAACACATACAACGGGAACGGTGTTTTCACCACGGGGGCTTGCATGCACCGGAGAGCACTAAAATGGCGGAAGGCTGATCCACTCCAGATTTTGGCCGAGGCTTCAGTGGTAAGAGCGGGACACATGATGGAGGACCTCGGCTAAAATTTGGGCAAATTCGGAGAAAATTTTGTCATTTTCAAATTTTTGGTCTAAAAAACAGGTTTTGCAGCTATGTGGGTCGCGCGCTCATGCGCTCGCATTTTTTTGAGACACTTGCTGGAGGAGATTTTACATTTTTGGATTTTTCATGGTTAATTATGCATCCTCTGAAGTCAACTTAGCATTTCAACAAAATCTGGATGGTCAAACAGCTCAAAAACACCATGAAAACCACCTTGCTGCCACCTTTTGCACCAGCAGGAAGTACCTCTGGGAGAATGAGGTTTTGGAGAGTCAAATCAACTCCAAATTCAGAAATTCTACTTGGGTTGGAAAGTAGACATCCAGGGCTTTCCAACGAGCTATCATGAGCTCAATTTGGATGTCGGGAGCTACCTCAAAATCAGCTTGGAACATGAGCGACCCACGCAGTTCAGGAGCGACCCACCTAGAGATTTTTCTGAGTTTTCAGCTGCCAGCTCAGTATTTCGCCTATTATGGACCAGTTTTGCTTATGGATAGAATTTTTGGGTTTTTATGATGTAAATCCATGTTTGATATGTAACTTTGGCTTGTTTTTATCTCTTCTAGAAGATTCACTCCCAAATGAGTAAAAAATCATGTAATGGATCAGTTTCCACTCTTTTAGAGGCAAGTGGTTAGCTGCCTAGATTGTAGTTCCATGATTAGAATTGGTTGAAACTCATCCCTGAAGAGGGAATTCGACCCCTAGAGGTGGGGAAAGGGGTTAGAGTGATCTATATATTGTAATTTCTGAGGCATTCTACAGGTTGGACTCTTGGGATACTTTGATATCATTGTACATACTTTTCATATTTTGGCTAAGGAAAGATCAGGGGTTTTGCGGCACTTGTTGGGATCCTTGTGGTGTTCTGTTCTTGATGGTGTTTCTTCTTTGTTTACTGTAAGTTTTTTCATGTTTAATGTATGCCATCCTTTCATTATGCTTCTGAACTAAATTGAATGAGTGAATAAGGTTGAATCCATTGTTTACAGTGCTTGGCCTTTGAATTCAGTTAGTTCTATATGTTTTTAGCTGTTTGGAGAGGATCCAAGTTCTTCTTTTCCCTCTTCAGCTCCTCGTCGGTCTAATCTGTCCATATATCCAATCAAAAGCATCAAGACATTCACCTACCTCGCCCCAACTTGAAATCTGCAAAGGTCTGACCTTATCCCCGGACCCAAAATTTGTTTTCCCATTTCTCCAGCGAAAACTCAAAAAACCAAAAATCAAACATACTTATCTCTTTACTAGCCTAAAATCAGTTCTTATTGTAAGTCATCTCGCATCCTATTGCTTATTTTCTCGAGATTGACGGAGAGAGCCCTCTCCTGTCCTCGTAGGGCTAGCTACGAGGCTGAGCGTGGTTTGATGTAGCCTTGAGTTTTACTTCATTTCAGCCTGAGGTAGATTTGAGTGCTAACACCGCCTCCTTTGTTTTCTAATATTGGACCGTTGGGTTATTACTTATTTTGGTTTATAATACCTTTTTAATCACTTAAGTTCGTTAATAATTTTTATTTCTATTACTAATTTGTTGGGTAATGTTTTTCCCTTGGTTCGCCAATCCCTTTAGTTTATAATGTTAAACCCTTGGGTTTGTTAGTTCTTTTGGTTTATAATATGAATAATCGATTAATGTCATCCCTGATAAAATGTCAGATTCTCACAAATATTGTCTCCATATGAAAATCACCCATGGCCAACCATGGTCATAGTTGGTCCAACGTCGCATTGTGACAAAAATTGTCTCAATGTTTAAATCAAGCATGGTAAACCATGTTTATTCCCCTCTGTTTATAATTTTAATAATCATTAATAATCGATCAATGTTATCCATGATGAAATGTCACATTCTGACAAACATTTGTCGATATGAAAATCACCGATGGCTAACCATGGTCATAGTTGGTCCAACGTTGCATTGTGACAAAAAGTTTCTCAATGTTTAAATCAATTCCCTTGGGTTCACCAATTCCTTTGATTTATAATTTTTTGGGTAATTATTTTCCCTTGGGTTCACCAATTCCTTTGGTATATAATATGAAACCCTTGGGTTTATTAGTTTTTTTGGTTTATAATATGAATAATCGATCAATGTCTTCCATGATCAAATGACACATTCTGACAAATATTTTCTCAATATGAAAATCACCCATGGCCAACCATGGTCATAGTTGGTCCAGTGTCGCATTGTGACCCATGATCAAATGTCACATTCTGACAAATACTGTCTCAATATGAAAATCACCCATGGCCAACCCTGGTCATAGTTGGTCCAATTTTGCATTGTGACAACAATTGTCTTAATGTTTAAATCAATTCCCTTGGGTTCACCAATTCCTTTGGTTTATAATTTTTTGGGTAATGGTTGCTTCCTGGGGTTCACCAATCCCTTTGTTTATAATATTATTAAACCCTTGGGTTTAATAGTTTTTTTTGGTTTATACAGAGTGGACCCATCACGGTCATCCATGATCAAATGGGCTTGATCTTTACAAACATTGTCTCGATATGAAAATCACCCATGGGAAACCATGGTCATACTTGGTCCAACGTCGCATTGTGACAACAATTGTCTCAATGTTTAAATCAATTCCCTTGGGTTCACCAATTCCTTTGATTTATAATTTTTTGGGTAATGATTTTCCCTTGGGTAATGATTTTGATTGATTTATAATGTTTTGGGTAATGATTTTCCCTTGGGTTTATTAGTTTTTTTGGTTTATAATATGAATAATCAATCAATGTCATCCATGATCAAATGACACATTCTGAAAAACATTCTCTCAATATGAAAATCACCCATGGACAACCATGGTCATAGTTGGTCCAATGTCGCATTGTGACAACAATTGTCTCAACGTTTAAATCAATTCCCTTGGGTTCACGAATTCCTTTTGGTTTATAATTTGTTGGGTAATGTTTGTCCCTAGGGTTCACCAATTCCTTTAGTTTATAATATTAAACCCTTGGGTTTATTAGTTCTTTTGGTTTATAATATGAATAATCGATCAATGTCATCCATGATCAAATGTCACATTCTGACAAATATTGTCTCAATATGAAAATCACCCATGGCCAACCCTAGTCATAGTTGGTCCAATGTCGCATTGTGACAACAATTGTCTCAATGTTTAAATCAATTCCCTTGGGTTCACCAATTACTTTGGTTTATAATTTTTTGGGTAATGGTTGTCCCTTGGGTTCACCAATTACTTTGGTTTATAATAGTAAACCCTTGGGTTTATTAGTTTTTTTGGTTTATAATATGAATAATCAATCAATGTCATCCATGATCAAATGTCACATTTTGAAAAACATTGTATCAATATGAAAATCACCCATGGCCAACCATGGTCATAGTTGGTCCAATGTCGCATTGTGACCCATGATCAAATGTCACATTCTGACAAATATTGTCTCAATTTCTTTTGGTTTATAATTTGTTGGGTGATGGTTGTCCCCTGGGTTCACCAATTCCTTTGGTTTATAATATTACACCCTTGGGTTTATTAATTCTTTTGGTTTATAATATGAATAATCGATCAATGTCATCCATGATCAAATGTCACATTCTGATAAATATTGTCTCAATATGAAAATCATCCATGGCCAGCCTTGGTCATAGTTGGTCCAACATCGCATTGTGACAACAATTGTCTCAATGTTTAAATCAATTCCCTTGGGTTCACCAATTCCTTTGGTTTATAATTTTTTGGGTAATGGTTTTCCCTTGGGTCCACCAATTGATTTGGTTTATATTATTAAACTCTTGGGTTTTATTAATCTCTATTGTTTTTAATATTGCCCTTAGCCTTATTGATCCCTTAGGTTTTTAATATTTATCCCTTGGGTTCACTGACTCCTTTGGTTTATAATCTTAAACCATTGGCTTTATTAGTTCTTTTGGTTTATAATGTTCATCACTTTAAAATATTAATTGTTAGGGTTTATTAATCTCTTAGGTTTTTTGTTTTTAAATATTGTTTCATATGGTTTATTACTCTCTTGAGTTTAATATTATTAATATATTAATATATATTATAAATAAATATTCAAATATTTATTAATAATGATTATTAGTAATATTATAATATTATTATTAATATATATTATTAATAATATAACCAACTATAATATAATATATATTATTAATATATTATTAGTTCTTTTGGTTTATTAATAATATAACCATCTATCATATTAATATATAAATAAATATTAAAATATTATATATTATTTATATTATTTTTATATTAATAAATATTATTAATATATATTATATATATTTCAAGTTAATTTATAGTATGTATATAGTTAATATTATTAATATATTAATAAATATTTTTAATGTATATTATTAATACTTATTATAATATTAATAATATATATAAAATATTTTTGTATATATTAATAATATTATAATATTACTAATAATCATTATTAATAAATATTTGAATATTTATTAATAATGATTATTAGTAATATTATAATATTATTAATATATATTATTAATAATATAACCAATTATGATATAATATATATTATTAATATATTATTAGTTCTTTTGCTTTATTAATAATATAACCATCTATGATATTGATATATAAATAAATATTAAATTATTATATATTATTAATATTATTTTTATATTAATATATATTATATATATTTCAAGTTAATTTATAGTATGTATATAGTTAATATTTTTAATATATTAATAAATATTTTTAATATATATTATTAATACTTATTATAATATTATTAATATATATAAAATATTTTTATGATTTTAATCATAATTAATATATTTAATATATTAATATTCTTATTAATATATAATATATATATTTCAAGTTAATATAATAAAATTATTATATATAATATTTATTTATTGATATATAAATTAATGTGATGGGTAGTGGATATAGGCCTATTGGCGTATATCAACCACATTAGTAAATATAATGTGGTTGTGCTAGTTACGCCGATAGGCGTATCCCCCTATTGGAAATAACATCTTTTGTGATTATGCTAATTAATCTTTTTGATCTGATGGTCTAGATTGAAAGATGCCGGTATATTCTGGTCGTCGCCACTAAATCAATGGATGAAATTCAAAAAAGTAACTTCCTTGCATATCTATAGCACGTGTTTAAACCATACTTAAATTAATTTTTTACAAAACATGATTAAAATTTACAGTGACATTTGTTGACCGCCACCTATCAAGATTAACCAGTGATAGTTCAAACTAAAATGCCACCTATTTGATTGTTCAAATTCTCAAATAAACGTGTGCCTGCCACCTATAAACGTGGAAACCACTGAAGGATTCGATCGGTTGACGTTCTATATGCATGCGTCCAAGGTTCTGTTTCATTATTATTCCTTCTTTTATTTTTTGATTCACTGATGTAATGCATCTGCCGAGCGTTTACGGCGACGAGAACGTGTCCATATGGCACGAGGTGCCGCTTCATTCGTTGCCTGAATCTCAACAATAAGAACGGACACGAACTCAATTTGCCAGCAAGCATGGACGAACTGTTGGATGCTACGATTATATAAACCTATATTTTATTAAATGGTCAATCGCACAATTTGTGTTGAATTTAGTTTTGTGAGATTTTTATTTCATATAAAGAGATTAAGAGAGTGTAAATTCAAAAATAGACATAATTAATGGTAATTAAATAAAATAGATAATTTTTTTTTAATTATATTCATCTTTCATTTTTATATTTCTAATATTGAAAAGAAACATGTACATAATTTTTATATTTTTAATATTGAAAAGAAACACGTAAGTGTATAGATACTTTGTTATTTATTTTAATAGTTTTTATATAAGAACAATTAAAGTGAGTTTTTAAAACAGTCTATTTAAATTTAATTTAAAGTAATATATTTCATGTATTTTTTTATAATAATGATGAGATAAAGAAGAATCCAATTTGCTATTAATTTATAATAATCATAATAATAATAATAATATACATACTAATAATAATATAAAGTGATTCACTTATTTTATGAATCTATTTCTATATATTATCAATTCGTAATGGTTAAATAATAATAATATTGACATAAATAGATGTAAAATAGTCCACTTAATTACTTTTTATGTCATTTAAAAAAAAAACGCACATGATGCACCAACCATTATTCATCACCCATACAATTTGTAGCTGGCCATTTGTTTTATGTTTCAAAGTTTTTTAGGAGCAACAAAGTTGTGAGGGTAACTTACCCCCTTGCAAAATTGTATCACACATAATATTTAGCCACTCCTTGGTCAGTTGAGCATGGGAAGTTCACGACATTGTCTGGTTTGAGGTCACTCAGGAACAAAGGTATTTTTGGTGGGGAGCATTACAGGATAGTTTGGTTAGTGGAGGTAGTGGACAGTCTTTTTCTAATGATGATTCTAGTTTAGTTGGGAACCAAATGGATTCTTGGGAACTCCACTATATTTATGGATGAATTAAAAGCCATGAACAACATGTGTATTGTAATTCATCCTCTATTTTAAACCCGACTTCTAAATTACATGAATTGGAACAAAAAAATTCAACACACATGATTGATATAATGGGTTCGCTAATAGATTGAACGACACAAATAGTAGCATTTGAAGTAGGATCTAGTATAATTAATAGCCTAGCTTTAAGTTTACTAGAAAGGGACCAGTTTGTGGCATTAACTTAGAGAATAGTAATGTGATCCTCAAGAGGTCAAATGAAGGGCGAAGAAATGAAGACTCAATTTCAATTTTGACAACAATATGGCAACAATTGAGCAGAAAATTGAGCCTACAATAACATGCCAGGAGGATGCTTATAGCATTAGCACTTTGTTAATTTTAATGTATTTTGCATTATAACAGGTTTTGAGTGTCTCCTACAATGTATACAATACAAAGGAAATATGGGATATTTTGTTTAGAAACCAAGCTATTTTGTATTGTTGGCTTGTAGTAGGTCGAGTTAAAAATTATAATGCAGTAAAGATTTGAAAATTTATGAACACTACAGGGATGCAACACTAGCTACATGTTTTGTTTTAGTTTTATATAATATAAACTGCCCAGTTATTGTTTTATTTCATAAAAAAAATCATATATAAAAAACAAAACAAAGAAAACCCCTTGGGGTTTATATTGCTTACAATTCTATGCATGAGGAAGATAAGGGTAGCATAGCAATGCTGTTTTCACCTAGGGACCATATCTTTTTCTTATGCTACAGAGAAGAGCACTAGACTAACCTAGAGGCTAGTTTTTTTGTTGCTAAAGTTAGATGGGCACATCGTAGTCTTTTCTCATATTGGTGCTTTAAATTATGCAATGGAGAGAGAAATATTTTGGCGTTGAATAATTTATGAAATGTTGGAGGAAAATTTTATGATGTGAAAAGCCTCAAGATGGTTGAGTGACATGAAGATAAGGAGTGCCTTCTTCCTTATCAATGGGGCCCAAGGGAGAAAAAGGCTTGATATTTACAATTTAGTTTGGGACTTTACAACCACAATGTATATCAAAAGCATAAATTTTTTTATCTTTGGATTACACGGTATAAATTTAGAAAAGTGAGGGTCAAAGCCCTGCAACAACTTGATTTGGTCATATCCTCAAACCATAATGTGTTCACCTTTAATCGTCAGGACTCAAAGCTCAAAGAAAAAATAAGGTTCAAGTACTGAACATTTGCAACTAAAATGCATATGGAATAGAGTTTATGTAATATTTGAATGTAGCTTCTCTCATGAAGCGTGCTATCAATTTTAAACATATTTTGTACATAATATCATTTGTATTTCTATTACAAATCAACTAAACTTCTAGACACCCATTGAATGGAATGTATCCATTTAAAAAAATACCTCTGGTGCCATATATCCAAGTGTGCATGTCTTTATAGTAATGTCTTTGGATTTTATGTCTCCACACAAGCTCCACCAAAATCAACTATTTTGATGGTTCGAAATTTATCTCATGAATTATTTCTATTTTCACGTCCCTATGTACAATATTCTTTGGATGAAGACAGCTCAATCTGCAAGATTCAATTACATAAATCACATAATCGTTAATAAATTAATTCATCATGCAATTTCCAAAATAAATATGTGAATAAAATCGAACAAGTAACATTGGTATCGCTCTTTATGCCAACACATAGTAGGATAAATCATAGTTTGATTATAATATCCATAATAAGCTAAATTAGGTGGTGTGTATAATAAGGTAACCTATAAAAAATTATTTTTCCTTATTTGGAGGTTAAGGAAATAAAAATATCCCTATTGAAATATCCAAAGATATATTAATAACAAATTTAAATGCCAATTTATTTCGTTTGTTCTTGATGAGAAATTTCTAGAGATTTTCCCCATCAGTATACTATACCACAACACAAAAATTCCTTGAAAACACCTACATATGGTTACCATTGAGAGAATTTTGTGTAGGAATTTTATGTTCTAAAGTTCCATTGAAGCACCATTGAACCTCAATGCCAAATCATATTACTATAAATGAAGGTAAGCAATGATAAACTATTTATAAAGTGTAAGAACTATATGAATTCATAAATTTTCCATTTCTAAAACCCAATATAATAAGTCAATGAAAATACTGTAACTTTCCAGATTAAACATGTTAGTGCCAAAATGAATGCAAGGAATATGCATTCACAATTTTCTTTGAGGCTTCCAATGAGAGGTAATTCTTTGAATCAACAAGTCAAACAATGAATATGAACCAATGTGGCCCAAAAAAATATGAACTTTGTAACATTATGATCGTCAAGCTTGTTCTAGACAAATACTTCTTGTTGAAATGATCAAACCATTATTTGGGAAATTTCATTATATTTTGGTACCTTTTCCTCCCCAATCCAAAAGTGTCACTATAAATAATAGAATGAAAACGAGTTCAAAGAAAACACCCAAAATGCAAATAAAATGAAAAAACATAGAGAGATAAGTCAAAAAAAGGGAGGCATTGTGAAAGGGTAATTCCATCACTATTTCAAAGGAAAATAAAAGCATCGTTATAAAAAAAATATAAAGCAATGGCAACAGGACCTTACTTCATTGGTGAGGTCAATGGAGTCTAAAGATATTGACTAAATTCCATGC
The DNA here is from genome assembly GCA_034641835.2 of Pinus albicaulis. Lineage (NCBI taxonomy): Eukaryota > Viridiplantae > Streptophyta > Pinopsida > Pinales > Pinaceae > Pinus > Pinus albicaulis. The sequence goes on from CM076580.1 coordinate 351,416,299, forward strand.
TGATTGTGATATGTGTCACCTGAATTACATGTTTCAAATGAGAACATGGCCTTGAAAAAATCTCAGTTGATTCTAGTGGAATACATACCCCTCCAGATTTGGTGTCTAAGCCAAAGAAAGTCTATGTCATGCAGTGCGATCCATAATATTAGGATGTGTTTTAACTTCCTGGATGTATCTTACAAAAATAATATTGTATGAAGCAAGACTCTAAAACTTCTCACTTGTGATAAGGTATCCAATGGAAGTCTCATTATAACTAAAAATAAAAGACAAAAATAAAAATATATGGACGAGAGAAGAAATTGAAACCAACATATTGGTGGACATCATAGATGAATATAGAGAATTCCCTTAATAATTTCATGGCTTACTCTCAAAATGTGACATCACTTTTACATGAAAAAGCTTATATAAAATATATGAAACTTTTTCATGTATGTAGAATTGGAATAACATGATATGAGATGTTCTCTATAATCATGAACACAATACATCATGCAATGTGCATACATAACAACAAACTATAACCATTTTTTCATGTTTCACTTTCTATAGATATGCATTATTAGATGACATACAAATAAGAAAAATGTTACGTCTAGATTTATGCTCAATGAATACTCTCTTAAATTGGTGCTTCTTCAAGGATTGAGGGAATAAGATATGGACACATTAAATATTTTATTTCATGGAAATATCTCTCAATTTATGTTTGAAAATATAAAAAATTTATTCAAAGATTACTCCAGATATTCCATCAAAAAGGGAGAAAATGTAAATACGCCTCCTTCTCAACATGCTAAACTTTCTACACCACCTATTTCCATATTTGTTTCGGGGAATATGTTGGAGGATATGAATAATGACATTTTTAATTCTCTTACAATGCAAATGGATGATATGCAGTTGAAGATGAAAAAAGTTGAAACATAGAAGGATTTGGCCATTTTTTGTCCTAGATGTAGAAAGAAACATGATAATAATAAATACCCTTTGGATACCATTGATATTTGTGGGATATGTGTTGATAAACATGTTACAGATAAATGCTCATTTCTACCTCCCTTGATGGAAATATTAAGAGGAGAGCAAGACCCACTAGGCCTTTCCAACAATACTACAACCATCAATATTATGGTTTACCATATCAATATAAACAACCAAAATGCATCTCTATTCAATAAGCCCCACTGCCAAATGAAATGTATCTCTAGAGGAAAAACCTTCGCATTAGGGGAATTTTGAGGTCTAAAATGAGCCTCCTAAGAAATATGTAAAACCAAAATAAAATTTATAAGAACCAATAGGATTCAAGATGATTATGTCAACCATGGGGGATCATTCACCATATTTGGAATAAAAATGTAAAAATACTAAAAAATAATAAAATAATAAAACCATTTTTTCAACTCGTATTTCAACTTATCTCCCTAAGGGTTTACTCAAATTTTGAGTGGGAGTACTAGTTGTGTGAAAAATTTAATTCCTCATCGAATGAGTACTCATGTTTCATACTTTCGATGGACCTTACTAAATGAAAAATGAGAAATACATGAAAAACATGATTGCAATCACGTTTTTCATGTATTTCTCATTTTTCATGTACCAGGGTTCTTCAAAACTATGGAACATGGGTACTCTTTGGATGATGAATCAAATTATGCATCCAATGAGTGTTTCCAATCGAAATTTGGGTAAACCCATAGGGAGATAAGTGTAAAATACGTGTTGAAAAATTAGTTTTTTTATTTTTATTTTTTCTCTCTAAGATTTGATAGTGTAACATAATATTATTTTATTATTTCCACAATTATTTTATAATTTCCTTAGGAGGCCCATTTTAGACCTCAAAATTCCCCTAATGAATGTAGTCATGAGAGGGCACTTCTTTCAGTTCCACCCAATTGTTCAATTCCCTAACCGCTATCCACTAGTAGGATGGAGACCCTAACAAAAACTACAAAAGCAAGGTCTTATTCCCCCACCTTTAATGACATCTATTTCCATGACTTCTCAAAATTATAGCCAACAACAATGACCAAGAGAACCATAAATACCAACCCAACCTACACCTAATCAAAAAATAGGTAGGCCCAACCTAACTCAACACCAATTTTCTGAATTAATCATAAATTTGGTCGAAATCAATGATGTCCACCAAAAGTTAGGGAAAAAGAAACTTATAATCCTCTACCTCATGTCATTATTGAAAAAGATGAAAGTGTTGAACCCAAAGGGACAACCAAATATCAAGAGGAGGAATAAAATGTAGAAGAACAACACGTAACAAGGATTTCATCTCCTATCCCACCATTTCCATAAAGTTGGAAGATAGGAAACATGATCAAGTTACAACCACTCTATTGAACGAGCTTAAAAATATTTATGTAAAGCTCACCCTTCTTGATGTGATTAAATAAATACCCATTTACAACAAGTTCATCAAGGATTCCTACATGAAAGGGCTAGGAAGAAAGGAAATAAATCCTCCTACCATTCATGTATGAGAAAATTTTATGATATCATGCTCAGGATGGATGCACACCCAAATTATGTTGACCCTAGAGGCCCTATTGTGAATATATATATATATGATACTCCCATTACCAAAACTCTCATTAAGCATGGAGTAGCTATTAATATCATGATCAAGGATACTATGGTAAGATTGAATTTCCAATTGCCTTTTAGGCATAATCCCACTATTTTACAGCGAGTAAATACCTCAAATATATGTCAAAAAGGAATATGGAAAGATATACATTTTTCAATTGATTAAAGGAAATATCATGTTGATTGTCTTCGACAACTCTAAAGAATATCAATTGTACTTGCAATTTCACTTTCCTCGTCACTTTTTGTACAAAATTTAGGAAGAACATGAAAAAAATAAAAATAAAAATAAAAATAAATAAAAAATAAAAAATGGGAACTGAATAAATAAATAAAATAAATGATTGTTGAAACACAACCCTATTGAAACCCTTTAAAACTTTCCAATTATAACAAATATTTAAACGAACCGGAATGAAAAATTGAGACCATGCGGACTCATGCAATAAACCTAATAATCCTTGAACCCCTAACTATGGGAAGACCAACACACGTGCACAGTACAAAACCAAACCCTCTCGAACACTAAAAATAAAATTATAAAGTTTTCTAACAACATATAATGGTAGCAAAAATACTCAAAATTTTAACAAATCCCATCCTTTGCAGAGATGTCCTTTGCAGAGATGGTTTGATGTTTTTATTCTAGTGATTTTTCTTTGTGTCAATCCATTTGAAGAATTTTAGTATCAAACAGGTTTGAGATCAAGAGATGAAAGTGAGAAAAAAATTGTGAAACAAAACCTAAAGTGAAGTACCTTGTATCTTAGATATAGTGTTCCACCAAACAATCGTAAAAGCCCCATTTTGTGATTTTAAGAAAACGAAACTGAGTTAATCCCTGCAATTGTTACTCAGCTAAACCAAAGAATATCTGTGAATACACCCAATTGAGTTAATTCCTGCAAATAATGCTCAGCTAAACCAAATAATACCTCTGAATACTTTATCGGCACATTGTATTATAACAAACCTAAATTATTATGATGAGTATATATATTTTTAGATTTTTTAATTTTTAAATATAATTTGTATATTTAAAGACTATTCAATTTACAACCACATAAAAAAAACAGTTGTCAACCCATTAAAAACCATTTATATTTAAAAAATAAATAATAAATTTCATAAAATCTAAAGTAATTGGATTGATAAAAAACAATATATAATCTGGTTAGAAACTTTGAAATATGTTAACGGCTTATATACCATTTAATTTATAATTTGATTCGTACAACATTTAATAGTGTTAACTGATCGTTCCTAACCATCTTAATCTAAAATCTGTTAGTGTGAAGGTATGTGATGAGTTCAAAGACACGAGCCAAACAGTAAATAATTACTAACATAACTTACCACGTGATGATAAAAGTAAAAGGAAAAAACACGTAAGTAGAAGGAGAAGAGGCATAGACTTTTAACTTCTTGTCTCTGTAAAGTTACAGGTTGGTTTATACTAAATATGATACAGCATATAAACTTCCCAAATTGCAGGCAAATCCCTGTGAAAAGAGGATCTCATGCGACAAATGAAAAAATTTATGACATAATTATCGGAATATTTTCGAACGAAAGGAATGTGTAACATAATTCAGCGAATCAAAAGACGCTACGAGTCTGCAAAACGCGCAAAACCTTCTGCAAGAGTCTCGAGAAACGCCATGGCGATTATTGGGAAGAAGATGTAACATCACCATGGCGAGCCAGCCGTCCGTCTAAGCTTCCGCACGTCTCTAACTACGCGTTTCACCAACTTTGCCTCATTCCTGCAAATGGAAGGGTTTAATGGGAAACATAAGCTTATGAATAAATAAGGGTTTTACTAGCTCTGCCTCATATCTGCAAAATTAAGATTTAAGCAGAAACATAAGCTTATATTATAAAAAAACGTAGAAACATAAGGTTATATATAAATAAATAAGGGTTTAATCTGAAATATAAGCAGAGAAATAAATAAGGGTTGATGAAAACGGACCCATTGGCGTCTTCCTGGAGAGAGAGACCACGGCAATGAGAGATTGTATGGAGAGCTGCCTTCCATTCATCCATTTCTTGTTGGCTGTATTTTCCACGCTTTTCATGTTCTTCGAATGCTTCACCAAATGGACTGCCATGAGAATGATCATGGGGATGACGAACTTGCGATGGAGTGACGTCATAAAATACAGGAATGGCGATTGCCCGCTCGTTGTCACTCCCATTCCTCTGAAGTCGGCGAGCAATAAGAGCGGCTTCTCGCAGGCACCATTCGGATTCTGCGAAATTGCGAGCAAATACGATAATGAATATGCGACTGTGCTCAATTGAGTGATTTATTGTAGCTGATATATCGTCTCCGATCTTTATTTCTTTGCTGTCGAGAAATACATTAAAGTCTGCGCTGTTGAATGCCTCGTATACATGACCGAAAAATCCTCTTCTCACATTGAGCCCTGTGAAGCTTAGAAACACTTCATAACCTCTATCGTCTGCACCTCCTCCTCCTCCTGCTGCAAATACAGTCAACTCCCTGCGCAAAGAGAATCTGTTACGAACAAATAAAGAGTTCATAAACCAATTATAATTGGACAAATATTTACGAACGAGTGGAATGCTTACCATAACCTAGCGAAACAAAACACGCTACAAGTCGCCAAAACGTGCCAAACATGCTGCAAAATTCTCCGAAAGGCCATGGCTATTTATCTGACTTCACTATATGCCGTGGTGTAGCACTAGTATCAAATCAAAGGTGAGCGGTCCGACTAAGTTTCCCCCTCTTTAAACAGCTCTGCCTCGTATCTGCAAATATTAAGCGTTCGAACATAAACATAAAACACTTCTTTTTGGTTGATATAAAGAGCGTTTAAGAAGAGCAGTATTATTACTTTTTGAAGATTGTCTGGTATAATTTTTTTTTTTTAATTTGTTGGGAATTTATCAGAGTTTTTTTGGTGCTATATTCTACTTTATTCTTCTTCGACTAAAGACGGCTTCGACACGGCACATTTTCGACATGACTCTCCACGGCGTAACGTGTTACGCCGTGGACTTAGGTATTATAATATGTAAGAGCCAAGAGTAACAACTTAAGTATTATAATATGTAAGAGCCAAGAGTAACAACTTAAGTATTATAAAATGTAAAAACCAACCAGGAGCAACATGTCGAATGGATGTGGATGTGTTTGTGAGAAGACTTTGTAGTGTCATTTATGTTATCTTTTTCTGCTTTTCTAATCGTTTATTTATCTATTCAAAAATAAAATTTTAATAGTAGTCACCAAAATATGTTTATTTTTTTGTCTGGTGTATATTAATGTAAAAGTAAAGCCGCTAGTATTGCCACTATTTCAGCTTGCTTGATATGGCCCACAAAACGACACGTGCACTGTGCATAAACGCATGAAATTAGGATCCTTATACATATCCATCTATCAGCTGGGCCATAACCTCACATGCAACGCTTCTCGGTATTGATCTTACCAGATACCTCCTCAATTAACAGATTTTACACCGGTAAAAATGATCCTTGACAATTTCCGTGACATTAATGAATTTGAAATATGTATTTTTACGTCGATAGGCTTATCCCCATATTGGAAGTAGTATTTTTGTGATTATGTTAATTAATTTTTTTGATCTAATGGTTTGGATTGAAAGATGCTAGTATATTCTAGTCATGGCTACTAAATCAATGGATGAAATTCAAAAAACTAACTTACTTTCATATCTAAATCACTTGTTTAAATCATACTTAAATTAATTTTTTAAAAAACATGATTAAAAATTTACTGTGCCATTTGTTGACCGCCAAGTATCAAGATTAACCAGTGATGGTTCAAACTAAAATGCCACCTATTTTATTGTTCAAATTCTCAAATAAATGTGCGCGCGCCACCTATAAACGTGGAAACCACCTATAAACGTGGAAACCACTGAAGGATTCGATCACGTTCTATATGCATGCGTCCAAGGTTCTGTTTCATTATTATTCCTTCTTTTATTTTTTGATTCACTGATGTAATGAATCTGCCGAGCGTTTACGACGACGGGAACGTGTCCCTACGGCACGAGGTGCCGCTTCATTCATCGCTTGATTTTTATTTCATATAAAGAGATTAAGAGAGTGTAAATTAAAAAATAGACATAATTAATGGTAATTAAAGAAAATAGATAAACCTTTTTTAATTATATTCATCTTTCATTTTTATATTTCTAATATTGAAAAGAAACATGTACGTAATTTTTATATTTTTAATATTGAAAAGAAACAAGTAACTATATATATAGTTTGTTATTTATTTTAATAGTTTTTATATAAGAATAATTAAAGTAAGTTGTTAAAACAGTCTATTTAAATTTAATTTAAAGTAATATATTTCATCTATTTTTTTATAATAATGACGACATAAAGAAGAATCCAATTTGCTATTAATTAATAATAATCATAATAATAATAATAATATACATACTAATAATAATATAATATGATTCACTTATTTTATGAATCTATTTCTATATATTATCATTTCGTAATGGTTAAATAATAATAATATTGACATAAATAGATGTAAAATAGTCCACTTAGTTACTTTTTATGTCATTTAAAAAAAAAAAAAACTCTAACTTGTTATTGATTCACATGGTTTAAGAAAAACATAATATAAATGGTGGCAACGAGTTCCAAGTGGTTTTGGAATTTATGCAGCCTGATTCATTTTCATGTAATTGACAACAATAGAATGTGATTTGACTTGGCTTCCTGGTCATATCAAGTAATTTATTTTATAAAAAAAAAAGGTAAATAGTGTGAAACATTTCTAAACCCAACCATTGGTTAGAAAGATAATAATAATGTAAATGGTGATAAAGTCATGTAAGTGGTTTTGGAATCTAATCATTTTTTAATACAAGAAGATTCATTTAGATGTAGTTGTTAATAGGGATGTAATTTAACTTGGTGATTTTCTCATTAAATATAGCCAACAAACAAATATGATGGAAGCTTCAGATTTTAAATTAATACCCTTCATCCTTCCATTGTCTGTGGTCAGAGAGGTCCTTCGGATTTAAAATTGGTACCTAATTAATACCCTTGATCCTGTACCCCACTTTGAGGCTGATCCGATTCTTTTGGTATGGTTGTGGGCGAGTGGGAGGAGAAGCGGAATTCAAGATCGCTCTCATCGACTGTCATGATGATTAAGTTGCCCGCTTCACCAGTGCTTCAGTTGGCCTTCTCCTCTTGTGCGTTACTTAATAAAAAATCTGAAAGGCCCACGTTGATGCGTCAATGCTGTGGATTATGGTAGTCGCTGGAAATTCGGCATTACTGTGTGTTGTTTTTTTTTGTTACAGAGTATCGTGGGGCGTAGGCTGCGAACAGGAAGAACACCTCTAGGGTCTGGCTCAAAAAATTTAGTTTAGTCTGCTTCTGATGTAAATCACTTCTCTAAAACCTCAAGGGTGATTTTGAAGGGAACACTCTAGCCCGACTTCGAATCTCAGTGTGCAAGCAATTATTACATGTATTTCCTCTTCGTTTACTTTAATATTTTAGATTAATTCAATGCCATATCCTGAATGCTGTCTGTCTGCATTTTCATCCGAATAACTGGGGTTCTTAGAAAAGACGATGTACCAAGCTTGTTTAAGCGTTTTTTTGTGACATTTCGCGTACGCAAGGTTGTATATTTCTTCCGTAGTTATCCCCCAGATAGTGCGAATAGTGCCATTACGGTGATCTCCCTTTACTAAGAAGGCTACGCAGACGGCAGTCAAACTCCTATACACGAATATATGTTTGACAAAAATACTGGAAGGCTTCAACCCCAAGAAAAAGCGGTGATGTAGGTCAGCCCCCTTACTATATCCCTTTAATCGAAGTAGACAAATACCTTGAGTAACCTTATTGCCCCTCTCCCAAATTGTATCCCACTCGTTTTTCGCATATTTGCTTGTGAGCTTTGTACCCTCTTCCCAACCAACGACTACTAGGAAAGGTAAGACAATTTACATGAATGAGATTCATACAATAAGTAGGAAACCTCATATATGAGATTCAGATTCATACAATAAGTAGAAACCTCGTATATCCCAGATCTTAAGATCTTAATGACAATAAAGATAATACCTTAGCATTCTCAAGTTAGAAAACCTCATATCCTATATCTTTCTCACAATAAAGATGGAACTTTATGATATTTAAATATATAAAATTTCCTATTACTAAAATTACTATTTCATTTAAAGGCAGACTCGACCATAATTTCCAAAGTACATGTTTAACACATTGGTTTGGCCATTACACGTAGAATACAACTAATTCAACAATATATTGCAATATAGGAAAAGAGGGCTATTTTGAAAACTTGTATTTGCATGCCTTTAAAACTTGGTTACCATCTGGGCACGTGCAATCCTCGCAGCAGATCGCAGGTGTTAATCTTTGTTGGGCAGGTATACCGTCTGCAACGCAGCGACTTGTTTTGATTCTTTGTCTTGTAAATTTCAGTAATAAGAATGAAGGTATTCTGTAACTTTGCAATCATCTTATCTTGAGTTTCATCCATTCTCATTTTATCATCATCTTAATTTAAAATATTCTACAATAGAATTAACTTTAATTGAAATTCAGAGTTGAGGGTTTGGTTCATTTTCTTGTGTTCAACTCCTTAAAGTTAAATTGGATTCACTTGATACATTGATATCCATTAGATTTATATACTTTTATGCTTTATTGGATGCAAAATAAGGCAGTGTCCTGTGTTGGATGCAAAATAACGCAGCGTGGTTATTTTCGACAGCTAGTACTTGTATTTTTTTGAGGATGATATTCATACCTTATAGCATCTCTGTAACGAAGGTGAATGGCAAAAAGCAATAGGTCAATGCAACTGTTTAAGGTTTAGAAAAATCTACTATTATATTTTAAATATCAAGGAATTGACCCCATGACATTACCAAAAAAATACACCAGTTCGAATTGTATGGCAATGATGATATTTATATTAAAAATCAGATGAGTATTTTAAAAAAGATAACTTTTTTATTTATATTTAATTAATATAAAATTTATTAAAAAAACATGGTATTATACCAGCTTCACAATTTTAGTCATATTAATTGTTTGGTTTTAAATTAGGTAAAACGTAAATATTTATTTCTTATGCCTATAGGTTTATTTACTTCAATCATTGAAAGTGAGATTGCAAAATTTTGATTTTTTAAAATAAAGGATTAAGATTTCATATTGTAATTAACCACATATTTTTTGATATTCGGACTGAAGTTTGATGAATTAGATAATTTGTTTTGGATAATTTGTTGTTTAAATATAGTTATTCTTTTTACTGATTTATGTATCACTGAATTATTTGGTTGTAAAATTTCAAGATTACTTATAAATTTTAAATATAATTAAATTTCTTATTCACTCATTTATATATAATTATAAAAAAATTAAATTATTATTACAATATAATCTTATTAATCTTTTTATTTTCTTGAATCTTATTATCTAGGTTTTATTTTAATTGTTAGGGTTTTGGTTATTATGATTTTGAGTTTGTTTTTTATCTATTTATTCATTAACTTTATATGTTTACCTATTTCAACTTCAACTTGTACATATACATTTTTAGATATATAGACTAGCACAGTCACATTAATAAATGTGGTAATATATCAATCACATGCACAACCACATTAGTTAACCTAATTACTAGAATAAACATTAATAATACATACTTAGTCATATTAATTCTTTTGTTTTAAATTAGGTAAAACGTAAATATTTATTTCTTATGCCTATAGGTTTATTTACTTCAATCATTGACAGTGAGATTGCAAAATTTTAATTTTTTTAAATAAAGGATTAAGATTTCATATTGTAATTAACCACATATTTTTTGATATTCAGACTACAGTTTGATGAATTAGATAATTTGTTTTGGATAATTTGTTCTTTAAATATAGTTATTATTTTTAATGATTTATGTATCACTAAATTATTTGGTTGTAAAATTTCAAGATTACTTATAAATTTTAAATATAATTAAATTTCTTATTCAACCATTTATATATAATTATAAAAAAATTAAACTATTATTACAATATAATTTTATTAATCTTTTTATTTTCTTGAATCTTATTATCTAGGTTTTATTTTAATTGTTAGGGTTTTGGTTATTATGGTTTTGAGTTTATTTTTTATCTATTTCTTCATTAACTTTATATGTTTACCTATTTCAACTTCAACTTGTACATATAAATTTTTAGATATATAGACTAGCACAATCACATTAATAAATGTGGTCATATATCAATCACATGCACAACCACATTAGTTAACCTACTTACTAGAATAAACATTAATAATACATACTTAATATTAATATTAATATTAATATTGATATTGATATTGTTAAATATATAATAATAATTTTATTATTATTAGAAAAAAAATATACTAATATTATTGTATTTCAATTATAATTAATAATACTAATAATAACTAAAATTGTCATAAATGAAATAAATCTATATCAATTATAATATTAAAATAATATTAATAAATATTTAATAACAAAAAATAATAATAATATAAAAATAATTAATACAATAAATTATTATTATCATTAGAAATAATAATAATAGTGATTAATCTATATTATTATAGTTAGTTTATTATTTTTATTATAATCAACTTAATATTAATTATTATTACTGCAAATATTATTTAATTATTTAGTAATTTTTCTAAGCTCACTATAATTTTGGCATCTTAAAAGGCTAGGAAGGTGAGTATTACAACAAATATTATGATGTAAAAGATGTAATATTAAAGTCATAGTAATAAATATATAATAATACTATTACAAAAATAACTAATTTAATAAATTATTGTTATTTTTAATTTTTTATATTATTATTATTATTTTGCAATAATAGTAGTAGTAGTAGTAGTTATGGTATATTATTTAATTATTTAAGATTTTTTTTTTTAATTGAATAATTTTTAAATTATCGTATATTATTTAATTCAATATATTATTAATTAATATATATTACTATTATTGTTAATTATTTAATAATATTATTAATTGATAATAGCGATAATATTAAATTAATAACCATATTTTTAATATTTTTTGGGAAAAATAATATAGATTACACCTCACATCTTGGAGGAGGAACTTGTTGTTCTTGTCGGTCATATCGTTTTATACATTATGTATATGTGCATGTTACTATATTTGTAAATGAAAAATTTCTTTTCGATATTGCTTATTCTATTCACCATAAATTGAAAGTTGTTTTGTTGATATCATGTCTGTTTTCTTTTATGTTAGGTGATTTCCTTGTTTTATCATGCATCCAGCTACTTAGAGTTGTATTCCATTTGAAATTCTTGAGATTGTCTTCCTTTGGCTCCCTTTATCGGTTGTGATAAAGTTTAGCACTGTTTGTTAGCAATGGAAGACTGTTTTGCAAAATCCTTGTTTGTTATTGCGTTGCAAGCATATCTGTATAAATGAATTTGGATTTATGGTTCCTTTCGTCAATGATGAAGACAATTATTTTGCTACTGAATACCTTAATCAAAATGGGCGCATATCTCGTTTTCATTTGCGATTCATAGATTCAAGATACAAGGTGGATTCTACTATTGGACCAATGGTGGTTTTATCCTTACCAACATAATTCTCCCATTCACGAAACTATTTTGTGATGAATCCATTTACAAAGGCCTTAAAAAAATTGGGCGAATACGAATTGGAGACTGAGAATTCTTTTTGTTATTGGAAAATGTCAAAAAAAACAAATATGACTGGATTGTTCTAAAACATATCTATGATAGAATTCAGTCTAAATTTTATGTTTACAGTAGTATTTATAGGGTTTGGCGAAGGGATGATCTTCCATTTGGTGGCACTTCACCCCCTGAAAATGGATTGTTTTATAGAAGTAAATTGTTTTGGCTCTACCTCAACACAGAGTATGAATATTATCCTCGATATGGGCATACAATCTACTGGTTTGATGTGATAAAATGACTGGGGATTTTCATTTGTTCCAATCACTCACATTCGCTATATGTCATTGGCAGTATGCAAGAATGAGTTGATATGTCTTATCAATGATGGCTCCACTTCTGTATGGTCAATTGAAGAAATAGATAATTTTCAATTTGGTCACCCGTGTATTGAATGAAAAACTAATTACTTTGAGGATGATTGGGGCTTTAGATGGAAGTTGTTGGAGGAAATGTCTATAGATATAAATATGAAATGTCCTAGTTATCTTCCTTTTCAAGCAGTCCAACATGTGGTTCTTATGTGCAAATGCAGTGAAGTTCCTTTCGTATTATATGACATGATGGCTGGCCTTTGCTTCCCAATAGATATTGATAATTCAACTAATCAACAAATGAATGGATTTTGGTCTCCAACGTTGCAGGATTGCAACGATTTGATCGAGTCTGGAAATGTCTTTGCAATTGCTACACGTATGGATTCTATAGGTGAGATTCCACCATTAGATGTGGACATGGAGTCTTAGGCTATTAGCCATTTTGTATTCTCTCTGTCGTCATGGAAAATATTTCCTTTTTTTTTTTTTACTTTGCATACTTTTGGGTATGTATGCTAAGACTATGGATATTTATATGGCTCCATTTTGAGGGGGTGTCTTCTATATGTGTATGTAGCGGATGCTGGATATTAAATTCCATTGCAATTTGCTCAAAAAATATTTATTTTTCTATCCCGTTTAGTCCTCTTAATTGAATTTGAATGTGTTTGTATGTTATCCATTTCTCTCTGTTTCTATAATTGTAATTACTATGACTTATTCTATACATGGTGTTTCCATCAGTTTTTTGTCATTGATTCTCAAACAATGTTATATCTTTAGGTTTTCTTGATGGTATATAGTTCCAAATATTTAGATATATTTCAAATTCATATAATTCTTTAGAATTTTGTTCCATTTATATGGGTTTCCCATTACAGTTATAATATGATACAAAAATTTTAATCCTTTTTTGTTTTGGCCATTTGAAAAAATACATTTTTCTTTTCAGCCATTTGGTTTGAAAAATAACGTGAACGATTTTAATTTGTTTTGTGGGTGGAAAAAAATGTGTTCCTTTTTCATCCTTTTTTGTTAATTTATATTGGATATATTATATCTGTTCCATGTTTACTCTTCTATAACAAATATGTTATTATTCTTTGTAGACATGTCATCTGAAGGTACAAGCAAACGTACAAGAAAAAGGAATAAGTCGCTTGCATCGCGTGACAAGTCTAATGAAAGTCGTCGTTTACAGTATCAACAAAATTAGGACACAATAAATGAGCATAGGAGAGCTAAATATCATAGAAGAACGACTAAAACAACTCTTCAAAACGATTTTATGGTTCCTCCTAGGTATTGTACTATGGATGATATCATGGAAAGAACATTTCCGCTTAGTAGTTCGTTGCCAGAATATGCTCCTCGTTAGCATAATTTTGTTTTTCAATGCTCTCTTGAAAATTATCATAATATTGAGCAAACATCTCGCAACATGGAGGAACATCATATTCATAACGTGGATGCAAATTTTCACCCTAAACCTTCTATCTCTGCAATTACATCTTGTGAGAAAGGCCAAAGGTTGCAAAATACCCATGGTGGAGGGAAATATGACATTGTATGTGATGACTTGGATGATAGTTTGATTGGCCATTTGTTTGATAATTTGGATCCAGCTGGTCGAAACATCGTCTCTTCCAATCTCCCTTCTGAAAATAATGTTGTCCGATGAACAGAAACAGTCATCCCTGATAGCAGTTCATGTGGAACAATGGAGGTAATCCAACGATATCTTTACAGTTGATGCAATAGTGGTTGTTTTATTACATTCCTCTATTTACATTTCTTTAGTGATAAGGTATTTTATTCTCTTGGAGTAGGATACACCTCATTTTAATAGAGGTCTAGAAATTTTCTCCCCGCGTCTTCCATCTCTTCATATGAGATTTGAATATGAAACACATTTTGATTTTTCTTTATTTGAATTTTTGGTGCATATTTTGTTTTTCTTCAAACAGGACACAACTCATTTCAATAGAGGCATACAAATTAACTTTGTAGATGTTCCGTCTACTAATGTTATAATTGAAGAGGAACCATCTCATAGCGTTCATCCAGATCACCAACAAAATGTAAATGTTGAATGCGTTTGATAGTTTCCTCCTTTTTTTCATTTATTGTTAATTGTAAAATTAGAAATCTATCTTCTTTCGACATTTATTTTTATAAAATATTTTAATTCATTTTAACAGGAAAAAACTAATTTGAATGGAGGCGTCGAAACTAACTCGCCAAATGTTCAATCTACTGATGTTAGAAGTGAAGAGCAACCATCTCGTACACTTCATCGACATCGCCAAACAAATGTAAATATTGAATGAATTTATTTCTTTTTTCCATTTTTTCAATTCTAATTATTTGGACATTCAATTTAAAAAAAAATTATGCTAAAGAAACCTTTGCAACTCTCAGGTTCCAGAAATGCAGACCACATATTTGGAAACCCCATGTCATAGATTTGCTCCACATGTTTCAAATTTGGGGAGGGAGTCTCGTGGTGCTGAAAATCAAATAAATCTTAGAAGAAATTATACTCTTCCACATCATTCTCCACATGCTCCAACCAATACAAATCATATTTATTTTGATGAAAATATGATTGCAGTGCATAAAAGATTTCGAGAAAATCTAGATAGCTTTTCAGTTTTCCAAATGTGCCACATCTGCAAAGAATCATATACTGGAATCCACATTTTGAGAGATGCTGAAGGACCTCTTTGTAGACAATGTAAGAATGAAGGAGGTTCACATCGTTTTTATGGCTATAATAACATGGATCCTGGTGAGCAACCTCATATTTTAAGAGTTCTTACTCAAGTTGAAGAAATGTTAATAGCACATGTAAATCCTATTTTGCAAGTGACACATGCTCGAGGTGGGCAATATAAGTATAGTGGACACATAATTAGCTTTCCCCAAGATATTTCAACAATTGCACAAAGTCTTTCGTGCCATGTTGAAGATCTTAACTTTCTAATTGTGAGGAGACATGCTGCTCAGTCTAAATATTATGAATGTTATGTAAAAATATCCTGTGTTATGGATGCATTGCGTTTCAAAATTTAATGTGATCAATATTATCGAGATGTTGTAATTGACTATGATTCAATGAATGCTCTGCCCGAAAGATCAATAGATGTCTCCTCCAGGCTTAAATTTGTTGATTGTGACATTGCAGAATCTGAGTTCAGTGAAGCTAATAATGAAGGGTTTCCTCTTAACCATTTTCCCTCTCATCCTTCATCTTTTATTGCTCACCTACCCAATGAATGGAGAGAAGTGGAAGAAATTAGAGCATTTCTTGATAATGTTGATTCTTCAGATGTTGATGAAATGGATTGGCCCAGTATTGGAATGTCTCCAGTGAATGAATATAATACTGAGGGGTTATTAGCTATGGAATTCCCCACATTGTTCCCCACTGGTGTTGTTGATTGGTTGCAACCACACATTTGTACTATTGAACTTCATGAGTATGCATTGCATCTTCTTAGATACTATGATCAGAGGTTTGGAAGACATCCTCGCTTCTGATATTACCTGTTGAACATGATAATGAGGCATCGTAGAAAAGAAACTGCTTCAGTTTTTGTGAAGAAAAATTTACATGATAACTCACTGAAAACAATTGATGACTTGCATCAACAACTTTCTGATTTACCAGATAATAAGTTGGCTGAGCATCTTATGCGGTTTGGGTCTTCTCTAAGAGGTACAAGGGCATACTGGACTAGATGTTGAGTTGAATTGACTAACATGATTACTCAGTTGGGATGTCCATCTTTGTTTTTTACTTTGAGTGCAGCTGACACATAGTGGCCAGAGCTGCATAGCCTCATGCCTGTACCGTCACTTTCTCCTTCCTTAAATGAGCATCGTATGAAGTTTGAAAATGTTATCCAGTACCCTCATATTTTTGCCACATTTATGCACCATACATTCAATATATTTCGAGAGGAAGTTATCCAAAAATATCTTAAAGCTAAAGAATTCTGGTAAAGGTCTGTTTTCTTGAATTTATTTTCTATTCATTGTGAATTTCTTATTGATTTTCCATTCATATTTTTCTATTAGCTCTGTGTTAATTTTTTCCAGATATGAGTGGAAACATAGAGGTTCAACACATATCCATGGTTTCCTATGGTTGCAAGGAGCTCCTGACATGGAAAGACTTGATTGGTCAAATGATTGTGATTTTCAACATGCAAAGAGATTCTTTGACAATTATGTAACTGCATGGAATCCACGTGAAATACATCATCACAATATAATGGTTCCAAGAAGTCTCAATGATGAACCTTTCCTACTGAATACTGATCAGATTTTCTCTTGCAATCCTCATAATGATTATGAAGAATTTTTGAACCGTGCCCAAAGGCACACAAAGTGTACTGTAGATTCTTGTTTGCACAAAAAGGGCACTATTGTCGCTTGTCGGTACAATGCCCCATGGGATCTTTCAGAGGAATCAAGATTTTTCATAGATGATCAAGGAAGAAAAGAATATGACCCAACAAGAAATGATGATAGGCTCAATGTACATAACATTGACCTTCTAACAATGTGGCTTGCAAATGTTGATTGCCAACCAGTGCTTTCTCAGCATGCTGTCCTGAAATATATTGCTAAGTATGCATCAAAAGTAGAGAGAAGGTCTTAAAGATATCATGATATGTTAAATAGAATTTCAAATTATGTTCTTGATGATTGGGAGTTTCTTATGTCGCGGACTGATATCAGGTTGTGTCCTAGAGAAAGGGATTTATTTAATGGAGCAGGTCACATGTTTCCAACAAATAATTTGGTCTCCTTCCATAACAAACATATGTTGAAATCATTAAATTCTCCAATTGCATGATGTATTGCTGTGAATTCAAGGCGTTCAGAAATCAGTGGTGCCGATGATGATCAACTAGACAGTGAAGTTTTGTTGTGCCGTGGCCAGCGTGTTATGTTGACATGTAACTTGTGGGTTGAAGTTGGTTTGGTGAATGGTGGACTTGGGTATGTGAAGGAAATATTTTATATGCCCAACTCTAAGCCACCTGAGCTTCCAATGTTTACAACTTTTATTTTTGATAAGTATGTTGGTGTTTCATTTGATGCAAGCAATCCAAACATTGTACCTATCACAGCAGTGATAAGAGGAAATCGAAAACAAATTTTCTGTGTAACCAGCTCCAAAAATAGAAGAAAAGAGATATCAACGCCTT
This sequence comes from Pinus albicaulis, assembly GCA_034641835.2. NCBI lineage: Eukaryota > Viridiplantae > Streptophyta > Pinopsida > Pinales > Pinaceae > Pinus > Pinus albicaulis. The sequence continues at coordinate 351,434,252 of CM076580.1, forward strand.
AGAAATAAGCCACTTCAAGGGGGCAACCTCCAATACATTACATAAATGAACAATTCTTGGATGATACAATTTACAAAACCTCCTTTCTATATATAGGAGTCCATGAGCCATAATGTAATCTAGTGAGCCACATATAATCTGATCGACCCTAACACAATAATAATTTAAAGACACAATAATATGAAATGGGGGGTTATAAAGGTACGATAATACTTAAATGAGGGGTTACACTAACAACAATAAGGGACTATACTAGTAATATAGGGTCCTAACATGCCCCTCTCCTTCAAAAAAAGTGTTGTCCTCAACGCTTGAGTAGCTCACAGGTGCTTTTGTATAAAATTCTCATCCTCCCATGTAGAATCTTGATGAGTAAGTTCTTCCACTTGATGAGATATACGAAATTGATCGATTAAAGTAGTTCTTTGAGTTCTTGTTTCCATGACCACTTCAGGTTCCAATATGATTTTTCCTTCCTCATCAAGTTCTGGAAATATTGTTTGAACTTGAAGATTTTCACCTATAACCTTCTTTAAGCATGAAACATGGAAAATTGGAGGCACTTGTGAAGAAGTAGGAAGCTCCAATTTGTATGCCATAGTACCAATCTTTTGCAACACCTTGTAAGGACAATAGTACTTTGGCGATAAGTTATTATCCTTCTTAGCTTGCTTGAGGGACATTTGTTTGTATGGTTGTAGCCATAAAAATACCCATTCTCCTACATAAAAACTTCTCTTGTTTCGATGTTGATCTGCCTGTTGTTTCATTCGATTTTGTGCCAAATTCAGGTTGTCCTTTAAGAGTTGGAGAACTTCTTGTTGATGCTCGATGTGATCTTCTGTTGCTTGAACCTTCGAATTTTCCCTTAAAGATGATGTGATCGATGGTGGATGATATCCATAAAGTGCCATAAATGGGGTCATTTTTGCTGCAGTATGGAAGGAAGTGTTATACCACCATTCAACGAGAGGTAACCACTTGACCCATTATGTTTCTTTATCAGATACAAAACAATGAAGATATCCTTCCAAACATTTATTTACTATCTCTATTTGACCATCAGATTAAGGATGATAAGATGAGCTATGAGCTAATTGTGTACCCAAACAAGAAAATAACTCCGTCCAAAAATTTCCCGTAAAAATGGGATCTCTGTCGCTCACAATAACCCTTGGGCTTCCATGTAGTTTTTGAATTCTGTCCACAAATGTAGCAGCAACTGTACCTGCTTTAAATGGATGAGATAATGCACAAAAGTGTGCATACTTGGTAAGTCTATCAACTACCACCATGATCACATTCTTGCCTTTGGACTTCGGTAAACCTGTGATAAAATCCATTGAAATCTCCTCCCAACGTTGACTTGGAATGGATAAAGGTTGTAGAAGTCTCGGGATCTTAATTGTCTCCATTTTATTCTGCTGGAAAACCAAACATTCCGCCACAAAATTTTGAATATCAAATTTAAGGCCATCCCAAAAAAAATCTTTCTTCACCCTGTGGTAAGTTTTTAAAAATCCTGAGTGTCCTCCTCAAGGAGAAGTGTGCAATTCCAGAAGAATATTTTGTTTTAGTTGGGAATTATTACAAAGATATAAGCGATCTTTGTACCATAACGAATCATTTTCCAACTAAATGTATCAAATGTACTAGGATCTTGTTTGCAACTTTTGAATGAGTGTCCATACATCTTTGTCCTTCTTCCATTCATCTCTTGCTTCGGTTATCCAATCTAGTTGGATAATAGAAATGGCACAAAGCAATGCTTCCACCTCTCCATTCTTTCTTGAGAGTGCATCTGCAACAACATTTAGCTTCTCTTTTTTGTAGATTATTTCAAAGTCATAACCCAAGATATTTGTGACCCATTTTTGCTACTCTTCTGAAGATAGTCTTTGTTCCAAATTTTTTTTAAGACTATCATGATCAGTTTTTACCTTGAAGTGTCTTTCCATTAGGTAAGTTCTCAATTTCTTTAGTGCATGCAGTATTGCTAACATTTCCTTCTCATAAATAGGTTTCTGTAAATACTTTCCTTTGATTGGATGACTTTCAAAAGCAATGGGTCTTCATTCCTGCATTAAAACAGCACCAATTCCATTTCCTAAGGCATCACAAACACTTTCCCACGATAAGGTTTTTATCTCGAAGGCGTAGCTAAGACCGATGTTAGGCACGTTCTTCACGTACCTCTTTAAGATGTTCAAGGCCTTAGTTGCTTCGAGTCCAATAAAGCCCATCTTTCTTCAATAATCTTTCATTAGAGTCTTTGTTATTCTCCCATAATTCTTAACAAACTTGCGATCATAGCTATTAACTTGAGAAATAGCCTTCCTCGCAAGCTGCTTTATTGTCTTGGGGACTTTCCATTCCTTAATGGCTTTAATTTTGTTAGGGTCTACTTTAACACCCTCGAGATATAATATGACCAGGATATTCCACCTCTTGTACTTCAAAGAAACATTTGGATGTTTTTGCATATAATTTTTTCTCCTCCAATAGTTTGAGCACCCTGTCAACATGTTGAACATGATCCTTCCAAGACCTGTTGCAGATTAGTATATCATCAAAAAAATACTAGCACAAATTTTCTAAGGAATGGTTTGAAAATGGAATTCATCAACCCTTGAAATGTAGAAGGTGCATTGGTACGGCCAAAAGGCATGACCAAAAATTCATTATGACCCTCATGAGTTCAAAATGTTGTTTTCGGAATATCTTTAGTATTCATTCTAATTTGATGATATCCTGAACGAAGATCCAACTTGGTAAAATAAATTGCTCCATGTAATTCATCCAATAGTTCGTGTCAGGAATGGAAATTTATCTTTAATGGTGAGCTTCTTGAGCTCCCTATAATCTGGACACATTCGCCACGATCCATCCTTTTTGTGTACCAATACTACTGGAGCAGAGAAAGAACTTTGACTAGGTTGAATTATACCAACCTCTAACATTTCTGCAATCATACGTTCAATTTCACTCTTTTGGAAATAAGGATATCTCTAAGGCCTGATGTTTGGAGGAACATTTCCTAGAATCAAATGAATAACATGATCATGATCACAAATTTGTGGGATTCCTTTGGGAGTTTCAAACACCTTGGAATGACTATTCAAGACTTTTTGGAGATCTACAGAAACAGATGATTTTGATGTCGGAACTTCTAGTGAGCATAATTGTGCAATTACGCCTCATTGTTATTTCTTTAGAAGCTTTTTCATGACATTAGAGCTTATTATCCTTCCTGGATTCCCTTCAATACCCCGTAATTCGACTTCCTTTCCTTTGGAAAAACATTTCAAGAAAAGTTCTTGAAAATTAAAAGCTTCCGTCCCCAAATATTGTAACCATTGTACTCCTAGTACAACATCAGCACCTCCCATAGGAATGGAAAGCATTGGACTAGTCAATACATATTCCCCCATGGTTAGCTTGATATTATGGCATTTTCCAGAGCAATTTATAATTCCTCCATTTGCAACCATCACTTGACATTCTGGTGCTTGGTATAGGAAACAATTTAATTCCTTGGCTACATTACAATGAATAAAATTATGGGTGCTACCTGAATCAATAAACACTATTACCTTTTCTTCTTGATATGTCCTTCTATCTTGAGAGTTTGAGGAGTGGTAATTCCTACCAGTGCATTACACGATATGGTCGGATTCATTTCTTCCTCTTCTAGGGCTGGTTCCTAGTGTATATCCTCTTCTTGTTCATTTTCTTCTTCCTCTTCATAATCTATGTAAAATAATTTCTTCTCGGCACACTTATGACCTTTGAGTGTATTTTCTATCACAAGCTGTGTAAGCCCTTTTTATTTTTCTGTTGTTGTGGTGTCAAGCACTTGTAGGTTGTGGAAGTCTAAGAGTAGCAACACTTCCATCTTTATAGATGTGAGTGGTAGGCTTCCTTGTCGCCATAATTTTACATTCAATTTTTCTTGCCAACTTGAATGCCTTCTCCAAAGAATCAGGTTCCCAAACACGAAACTCTTGTTGGATGTTATCCTTTAAATTCCCTATGAAGACATCAATCCTGTGTTCCTCTGGAATATCGGTTACCCTTATATTCAATTTTTGGAAGTCCTCAATGTGCTCCACCATTGAACCCTTTTGTTTGAGATTTATAAATTAGCTAAAAAAAGTGTTGCTCTTTGTATCCTCATAATATGCTATCATTTCCTTTGTAAAAATTGACCTAGTGACAATTTTTTATGGGAGCAGAGCCATCGATACAATACAAATGTATTTTGTTCTAAATATAAAGTTGCAATGCATACCTTTTGTGTGTTTGCACATTATTGAGATCAACATATTTATCCATTTGTAGTATCCATGTTACGGGATCCTTGCCATCAAACTTCCTCATATTGATCTTTGGAATATAGTGGGTCTTCCATCCAACATTAGAGTTTATGAAATCACAATTAACATTTATTTTGTTCTCATCATGAGTTTCCTCTACTCTCTTTTCGCCATTAGGAAATATTTCTTGAATTAACTTTGTCAAATATTCGATGTTTGATTTTAGATCATCCATCTTAGCTTCCATACCTAGCTTCACGCCATCCATCTTAGCTTCGATGCCTTTCTTCAAACCATCCATCTTCACTTCCACGCCATCCATCTTAGCTTCCATGCCTTTCTTCAAACCGTCATCTTCACTTCCACGCCTTTCTTCAAAACTTCCATTTCATTTTTTGTTGCTCTTTGCGAGAGTGAAATTTTTTGCACTTGCTCTTGTAATTTTGATAGATCATGTTGCAATTATTCATCTTCATGAGTCATGGTAGAGCCTTCTGAAGGCTTAATGGGTGTTGAATTGTTTTTTTGCACCATTTTAGTATCCAATATTGATACCTATTCTACAATATTCCCTTGGAATCAATTCAACTTGATTCTTCAAACAAGACTTATGCAATTCGAAAAAAAAATACACACCTTTTACTTGCTTTGAGGAGCTCGATATTGAAATTGAATTATCTCTGTAATTGAAAATATTCAATATCTGAAATTCAGCCCTGTAGTAGCCCTCTGAAGATTCTTTCAAGTGCCACAGGTCTGATCTAATTTTGATTCTCCAAGACAAAGTTGTGTCCAATCTCCCACAATGACCTAATTCTAGACTGGTTCAGTATAGAAAACTTGTAGGACTTGCCACGTGCCACTGTTTCATTCTTTGTCTCTAAAATTGATAGAAGAGAAACTACAGTCCATGTACTTGCAACCACTTTTTATGGCATTCAAATCCACTGCCCAGGGAGAGAGTTATTGAACTTTTTCCATGATCACCTCTTTGAGATGAAATTCAGGAGCCTGAAAAAGCACTACCTTCCACAGATCATATCTCCAAAAATATTGCGAACCAAGCTCTGAAATTTTTTGAAGAATTTTCTCAAGATTTCAGCTTCGCACCGTATGAATTTCAGATTCTGAAGCTTCATAGAAAAACAATTATAGCGAAAATTCCACGATGACCTGTTTAGGATCTTGAAAAAAGACCTAACTTCCACAGATGATATCTCCGAAAATATTCCAAAAAAAGATCTGAAATTTTTAGACGATCTTCCTCAGGATTTCAGATTCGCACCCTAAAAATTTCAGCTTCTGAAACTTCGTAGAAAAAAAGTTATAGCGAGAATGCCATGATGACCTATTTGGAGCAGCGAAACCCTAGAATCCAAAGCTCTGATACCAAATGTTGTGTAACCAGCTCCAAAAATAGAAGAAAAGAGATATCAACGCCTTAGAAATAAGCCATTTCGAGGGGGCAACCTCCAATACATTACATAAATGAACAATTCTTGGATGATACAATTTACAAAACCTCCTTTCTATATATAGGAGTCCATGGGGCCATAATGTAATCCTAGTGGGCCACAATGTAATCCTAGCTGACCTAACAATAATAATTTAAGGGCACAATAATAACAAAATGGGAGTTACAAGGGTACAATAATAACAATAAGGGGGTTACACTAACAACAAAAAGGGACTATACTAGTAATATAGGGACCTATACTAAGTTGGTTTGGTGAATGGTGCACTTGGGTATGTGAAGGAAATATTTTATATGCCCAACTCTAAGCCACCTGAGCTTCCAATGTTCACAAATTTTATTTTTGATAAGTATGTTGGTGTTCCGTTTGATGCAAGCACTCCAAACATTGTACGTATCACAGCAGTGATAAGAGGAAATCGAAAACAAATTCCTTTAAAGATGGCATGGGATCTTACAATTCACAAGTCACAAGGTTTGACTTTAGAGCGAGCATCAATTGATATCGGGAATAGAGAACAACAAGGCCTGACCTTCATAGCCATATCAAGAGTGAAATCAATAGATGGTTTACGCATTGCACCGCCTTTCTCTTATCAGCGTTATGCCAAGATGAATAATAGTGCATATGTTACAATTAGGAAGAAAGAAGAGGAGAGATTAAAGTCCATATCGCTATGATATGCAACTATTAATATAATAATAATGCTTTTGATATATTAATGACATGTCTACATTCATCAAATTCATAGTAGTATTTTGGAATGTTGTTTACATCGTTTTTTCTGTTGTTTGATTTTCTTGTTTTTATAATGTCCTTTTTTGTTATTTTTCTTACAATGAACCATTCACAGGTAGAAAACTAGTTACATGAGCCAGCCATTAAAAATCAAGATGGAATTCCATATCACTGTCACATGTAGCTAATAGTATTCTGACATATTTATAGAATGTTTTATAATTGTTTTTATTATCGTCTCTTTTTTCATTTAGTATAAGAATTCTTTTGATGTATTAATTAAATGAATACATTCATGAGATGCAATATAGTAATATATGAGAAATTCCATACATAGTTTGTCGTGTTGTTCAATATACCTCCGTTTTTAAGTCGCTATTGTTCTTTTGTTTATAATAAACCATTCAAACATATACAACCAGTTATATTAGCCAATCATTAAATTCAAGATTGAAGTCCATATCCCTATTACATGAAACTAAAAATATTTATCAATGTGGTTTGCTAAATGTGTTGTGGTTTGGTTCAATGACAAGATATTTATATTTGTTAATAATATTAGACTAAAATTAATATATACATTGACATTAATTTAAATACAAATATTGAATTACTAACATTATTAATATTTCATTATAAACATTGATTTTAGAATTTTGTGCTTTCTTGTTGATTATTGTAATATGGGTCATATCACACATTTATTTTTATCACTCTTTTCATGTGTGCAGTATGTATTTCTAATGAGGTTTATAGCATCACGTTTTTAAGATTAAGTTTTTTAAAAACAATACAAACGGGGTGTTATATATATATATGCCTAGATGTTTCTATATCTTTCTATATAAATTTTTATTTTGTCATTTTCCTTTCAAATGCAGGTATGGATAATAATGGTGGGATCTATTATAATCAAGCGGTGGAAAATATTTCTAGACTCATCAGTCTTGTTTCTTACATTCGGAACAAGCTCGATAGAAAACATGGCTTCCATCCTACTTTTATTGATGAGCATCTTCGTGTGTTTGATGAAATGAAAATGAATGCGAAATACCTGTTGCATGTGCACATGAGGGAGGCTGGGAGAAAATCAATAAGGGATTGGATGGAAAGTGTTAAGTATCGTGATCATTATCCTATTGATTTGAATTGGTGTTCCTTTTGTGGTCGGTCTGGTTGTGTTCTTGAAGAAGCTATTTGATAAATGACATTTGATGGAGTGTTTTGAGTCCATTTTTGTGGTGGGATTTCTTTATGTAAATACAACAAAAAACATATGTTAATTTCAGTATTTTTTTTTTGTTTCACTGATGGCAGAATTGAGTATCACTTTAGTTTATTTATTTATTCAGTTTATCGATGTTCAATTTTTATAATATTAATGGTCCCTTTTCTTTATTGATGTTTTATGGTTATACTATTAATATTTCATTGTATTTGTTGATCAATTGGGTTTATAACATTGATTCCTTGATTTTTCAAATTCTTTTGGTTTGTAATAATATTCCATTCACATTATTAAATTTAAATATTGGGGCTTTTATATTAGTCCTGGAGTTTAATACTAATGCATTGTCCAATTTCACATTATGAAAAACACTCACTCAACTTAATATAAACAGAAGGGACTATTGGTATAACTTATGTTTTTAATAATGTTCCCTTGAGTTCATGAATTCCTTTGGTTTATAATATTAAAGCCTTGGGTTTATTATGTATTTTTGTTTATATTATTAATAGTCCCTCCACTTTATTAATCTCTTCATAAATATAATGTGGTTGTGATACTAATATTCGACTAAAATTTTGTTCCCTTCGCGTTATTGGTCCCTTGGGTTATTAATATTTTTCCCTTGGGTTCAACAGTTCCTTTGTTTTCTAATATTGGACCGTTGGGTTATTACTTCTTTTGGTTTATAATACTTTTTTAATCGCTTAATTTTGTTAATAATTTTTATTTCTATTTCTAATTTGTTGGGTAATGTTTTTCCCTTGGTTCACCAATTCCTTTAGTTTATAATGTTAAACCCTTGGGTTTGTTAGTTCTTTTGGTTTATAATATGAATAATCGATTAATGTCATCCCTGATCAAACGTCAGATTCTCACAAATATTGTCTCCATATGAAAATCACCCATGGCCAACCATGGTCATAGTTGGTCCAACGTCGCATTGTGACAACAATTGTCTCAATGTTTAAATCAAGCATGGTAAACCATGTTTATTCCCCTCCGTTTATAATGTTAATAATCATTAATAATCGATCAATTTTATCCATGATGAAATGTCACATTCTGAAAAACATTGTCCCGATATGAAAATCACCCATGGCTAACCATGGTCAGAGTTGGTCCAACGTTGCATTGTGACAAAAATTGTCTCAATGTTTAAATCAATTCCCTTGTGTTCACCAATTCCTTTGATTTATAATTTTTTGGGTAACGATTTTCCCTTGGGTTCACCAATTCCTTTGGTTTATAATATTAAACCCTTGGGTTTATTAGTTTTTTTGGTTTATAATATGAAAAATCGATCAATGTCATCCATGATCAAATGACACATTCTGACAAACATTGTCTCAATATGAAAATCACCCATGGCCAACCATGGTCATAGTTGGTCCAATGTCGCATTGTGACCCATGATCAAATGTCACATTCTGACAAATATTGTCTTAATATGAAAATCACCCACGGCCAACCCTAGTAATAGTTGGTCCAATTTCGCATTGTGACAACAATTGTTTCAATGTTTAAATCAATTCCCTTGGGTTCACCAATTCCTTTGGTTTATAATTATTTGGGTAATGGTTGTCCCTTGGGTTCACCAATTCCTTTGGTTTATAATATTAAACCCTTGGGTTTATTATTTTTTTTGGTTTATAATATGAATAATCGATCAATGTCATCTATGATCAAATGTCACATTCTGACAAACATTGTTTCAATATGAAAATCACCCATGGCCAACCATGGTCATACTTGGTCCAACGTCACATTGTGACAACAATTGTCTCATTGTTTAAATCAATTCCCTTGGGTTCACCAATTCCTTTGATTTATAATTTTTTGGGTAATGATTTTCCCTTGGGTTCACCAATTCCTTTGGTTTATAATATTAAACCCTCGGGTTTATTAGTTTTTTTGGTTTATAATATGAATAATCAATCAATGTAATCCATGATCAAATGACACATTCTGACAAACAATGTCTCAATATGAAAATCACCCTTGGCCAACCATGGTCATAGTTGGTCCAATGTTGCATTGTGACAAAAATTGTCTCAATGTTTAAATCAATTCCCTTGGGTTCACCAATTCCTTTTGGTTTATAATTTGTTGGGTAATGGTTGTCCCTTGGGTTCACCAATTCCTATAGTTTATAATATTAAGCCCTTGGGTTTATTAGTTCTTTTGGTTTATAATATGAATAATCGATCAATGTGATCCATGATCAAATGTCACATTCTGACAAATATTGTCTTAATATGAAAATCACCCATGGCCAACTCTCGTCATAGTTGGTCCAATGTCGCATTGTGACAACAATTGTCTCAATGTTTAAATCAATTCCCTTGGGTTCGCCAATTACTTTTTTTTATAATCTTTTAGGTAATGGTTGTCCCTTGGGTTCACCAATTCCTTTGGTTTAGAATACTAAACCCTTGGGTTCATTAGTTTTTTTGGTTTATAATATGAATAATCGATCAATGTCATCTATGATCAAATGTCAAATTCTAACAAACATTGTATCAATATGAAAATCACCCATGGCCAACCATAGTCATACTTGGTCCAACGTCGCATTGTGACAACAATTGTCTAAATGTTTAAATCAATTCCCTTGGGTTCACCAATTCCTTTGGTTTATAGTTTTTTGGGTAATGATTTTCCCTTGGGTTCACAACTTTCATTGGTTTATAATATTAAACCCTTGGGTTCACAACTTTCTTTGGTTTATAATATGAATAATCGATAAATGTCATCCATGATCAAATGACACATTATGAGAAACATTATCTCAATATGAAAATCACCCATGGCCAACCATGGTCATAGTTGGTCCAACATCGCATTGTGACAAAAATTGTCTCAATGTTTAAATCAATTCCCTTGGGTTCACCAATTCCTTTTGGTTTATAATTTGTTGGGTAATGGTTGTCGCTTCGGTTCACCAATTCCTTTGGTTTATAATATTAAGCCCTTGGGTTTTATTAGTTCTTTGGTTTATAATATGAACAATCGGTGATGTCATCCATGATCAAATGTGTGACATTAAGACAAATATTGTCTCAATATGAAAATCACCCATGGCCAACCTTGGTCATAGTTGGTACAAATCGCATTGTGATAACAATTCCCCTCAATGTTTAAATCAATTCCCTTGGGTTCACCAATTCATTTGATTAATAATTTTTGGGTAATGATTTTCCCTTGGGTTCACCAATTCCTTTGGTTTATAATATTAAAACCTTGGGTTTATTAGTTTTTTTGGTTTATAATATGAATAATCGATCAATGTCATCCATGATCAAATGACACATTCTGACAAACATTGTCTCAATATGAAAATCACCCATGGCCAACCATGGTCATAGTTGGTCCAATGTCGCATTGTGACCCATGATCAAATGTCACATTCTGACAAATATTGTCTCAATATCAAAATCACCCATGGCCAACCCTGGTCATAGTTTCTCCAATGTCGAATTGTGTCAACAATTGTCTCAATGTTTAAATCAATTCCCTTGGTTTCACCAATTCCTTTGGTTTATAATTTTTTGGGTAATGGTTGTCCCTTGGGTTCACCAATTCCTTTCGTTTATAATATTAAACCCTTGGGTTTATTAGTTTTTTTGGTTTATAATATGAATAATCGATCAATGTCATCCATGATCAAATGTCACATGCTGACAAACATTGTATCAATATGAAAATCACCCATGGCCAACCAAGGTCATACTTGTTCCAATGTCGCATTGTGACAACAATTGTCTCAATGTTTAAATCAATTCCCTTGGTTTCACTAATTCCTTTGATTTATAATTTTTTGGGTAATGATTTTACCTTGGGTTCACCAATTCCTTTGGTTTATAATATTAAACCCTTCGGTTTATTATTTTTTTTGGTTTATAATATGAATAATCAATCAATGTCATCCATGTTCAAATGACACATTCTGACAAACATTGTCTCAATATGAAAATCACCCATGGCCAACCATAGTCATAGTTGGTCCAATGTCGCATTGTGACAACAATTGTCTCAATGTTTAAATCAATTCCCTTGGGTTCACCAATTCCTTTTGGTTTATAATTTGTTGGGTAATGGTTGTTCCTTGGGTTCACCAATTCCTTTAGTTTATAATATTAAACCCTTGGGTTTATTAGTTCTTTTGGTTTATAATATGAATAATCGATCAATGTCATCCATGATCAAATGTCACATTCTGGCAAATATTGTCTCAATATGAAAATCACCCATGGCCAACCCTGGTCATAGTTGGTCCAATGTCCCATTGTGACAACAATTGTCTCAATGTTTAAATCAATTCCCTTGGGTTCACCAATTACTTTGGTTTATAATTTTTTGGGTAATGGTTGTCCCTTGGGTTCACCAATTCCTTTGGTTTATAATATTAAACCCTTGGGTTTATTAGTTTTTTTGGTTTTTTATAATATGAATAATCAATCAATGTCATCCATGATCAAATGTCACATTCTGACAAACATTGTCTCAATATGAAAATCACCATGGCCAACCATGGTCATAGTTGGTCCAATGTCACATTGTGACAACAATTGTCTCAATGTTTAAATCAATTCCCTTGGGTTCACCAATTACTTTGGTTTATAATTTTTTGGGTAATGTTTGTCCCTTGGGTTCACCAATTCCTTTGGTTTATAATATTAAACCCTTGGGTTTATTAGTTATTTTGGTTTATAATATGAATAATCGATCAATGTCATCCATGATCAAATGTCACATTCTGACAAAGATTGTCTCAATATGAAAATCACCCATGGCCACCTTGGTCATAGTTGGTCCAACGTCGCATTGTGACAACAATTGTCTCAATGTTTAAATCAATTCCCTTGGGTTCACCAATTCCTTTGGTTTATAATTTTTTGGGTAATGGTTTTCCCTTGGGTTCACCAATTGATTTGGTTTATAGTATTAAACTCTTGGGTTTTATTAATCTCTATTGTTTTTAATATTGCCCTTAGCCTTATTGATCCCTTAGGTTTTTAATATGTATCCCTTGGATTCACTGACTCCTTTGGTTTATAATATTAAACCCTTGGGTTTATTAGTTCTTTTATATTAATTGTTAGGGTTTATTAATCTCTTAGGTTTTTTGTTTTTAAATATTGTTTCATATGGTTTATTACTCTCTTGTGTTTAATATTATTAATATATTAATATACATTATAAATAAATATTCAAATATTTATTAACAATGATTATTAGTAATATTATAATATTATTATTAATATATATTATTAATATATTATTAGTTCTTTTGGTTTATTAATAATATAACCATATGATATTAATATATAAATAAAGATTAAAATATTATATATTATTTATATTATTTTTATATTCATAAATATTATTAATATATATTATATATATTTCAAGTTAATTTATAGTATGTATATAGTTAATATTATTAATATATTAATAAATATTTTATTATATATTAATACTTTTTATAATATTAATAATATTATAATATTTTAATATTTATTTAGTAATATTAATAATATTATATTAATACTAATAATCATTATAAATAAATATTAAATTATTATATATTACTAATATTATTTTTATATTTATATTATATATATTTCAAGTTAATTTATAGTAGGTATATAGTTAATATTTTTAATATATTAATAAATATTTTTAATATATATTATTAATACTTATTATAATATTATTAATATATATATAATATTTTTTTATTTTAATCCTAATTAATATATTAATATTCTTATTAATATATAATATATATATTTCAAGTTAATATAATAAAATTATTATATATAATATTTATTTATTGATATATAAATTAATGTGATGGGTAGTGGATATAGGTCTATCGGCGTATATCAACCACATTAGTAAATATAATGTGGTTGTGCTAGTATCAAATCAAAGGTGAGCGGTCCGACTAAGTTTCCCCCTCTTTAAACAGCTATGCCTTTAAGCGTTCCAACATAAACATAAAACACTTCTTTTTTGTTGATATAAAAAGCATTTAATAAGAGCAGTATTATTATTTTTGAAGATTGTCTGGTATAATTTTTTTTTTTAATTTGTTGGGAATTTATTAGAGTTTTTTTGGTGCTATATTCTACTTTATTCTTCTTCGACTAAAGACGGCTTCGACATTTTCGACATGACTCTCCACGGCGTAACGTGTGTTACGCTGCGGAGAGCCAAGAGTCACAACTTAGGTATTATAATATGTAAGAGCCAAGAGTAACAACTTAGGTATTATAACATGTAAAAACCAACCAGGAGCAACATGTCGAATGGATGTGGATGTGTTTGTGAGAAGACTTTGTAGTGCCATTTATGTTATCTTTTTCTGCTTTTCAAATCGTTTATTTATCTATTCAAAAATAAAATTTTAATAGTAGTCACCAAAATATGTTTATTGTTTGTCTGGTGTATATTAATGTATTATACAAAATTTCATTTTTTGGATATCTATATATATATATATATAAAAGTAAAGCGACTAGTATTGCCACTATTTCAGCTTGCTTGATATGGCGCACAAAACGACACGTGCACTGTGCATAAACGCATGAAATTAGGATCCTTATACATATCCATCTATCAGCTGGGCCATAATCTCACATGCAACGCTTCTCGGTATTGATCTTACCAGATACCTCCTCAATTAACAGATTTTACACCGGTAAAAATGATCCTTGACAATTTCCGTGACATTAAGATGTTCTAATGGATTTGAAATATGTATTTTTAAATAATCAAACACAAAAATAATTATAAAAGACAATTAGGAATAAAAAGTAATTTATAAAATTATTGGTGTTTAAAAAAACAGTCTCAATTTTTTATGAAAGTATTTTACTTTTATCAATTTTACTAAAATAGCATTATGATATCTTTTAGATTTCAATGAAAAGACTATTAATTTTTTAATATATTTTAATTTTCAATTAAAAAAATTACTAAAATAGAGCATTATGATATATTTCATATGGATTCAGATTATAAAAATTAATTAAACTACAATTTTCTTTTAAAATTATTATTATTGATAATTATAAAAAAAAAGTGTTAAACATACATATATTTAAAAAATATCTAATCAAAACAGATTTTTAAATTGCTTAAAAAATATGTAATCAAGACAGATTTTTAAGTTGCTTTAAAAAATATGTAATCAAAACAGATTTTAAGGTTGCTTTAATATGTAATCAAAACATATTTTTAAGTTGCTTTAAAAAATATGTAATCAAAACAGATTTTTAAGTTGCTTTGTTACAATGTCATGGATTAATATCATGATTTATCAATACAACATGTCATTTGATATAACTTTTAGTGACATTTTTTTAAATTAACCAATCATTATCTAAGTTTGATTTGTAAGTTTGTTGGAGCCAAGAAAACAACTTCTAAGTCCAAATAAACAACCTCTAGATGGATATAATACTCCAATAAGTCATTCAAACCTAAGTGAGACTTTTTTGTCCAAATTATCTCATTCCTAGACCATTTTGAAAACTTTTTGAAATCTTAACTTTTTGTGTCAACATTTTTGAAATGTGAGTATAAACAGATGGCTCATCGATACTAGATGCCCAAAACATATAACTCATTTCACAATCAAAATATTTTATAAATATTTTATCTCAATTTAATTTTATAACAATTTTTTTAATTAAATAAAAAAAAAATAAGAATATAATGACATTTCAGATATGTCTAAACCTTTGTTTTTCGGTGTATTCTCCTGAGACTTCTAACCTTAATCGTTTTCCTCTTGAAGTTGAAAAGGGTGAGGCACACATTTGCTAGTGCTTCACTGTATACAAAAACCCAACTGCACTTTTTACTCAGGCCACAAGGTGTGACTTTTACTATTATAGTTAGACACGGTAAGAGTATTTCCCAAATATGTGTTTACAGTTCCATACCCAGACAGAGTTCTTGTTTAGGGTATATATGGTTACAACTTTAAATACACTACGACAAAGTCAACCTGTAAAGGATTTTGTTGTCATGTAGTCTTTAATAAGGGTTTGCACCGTTTATGAATTATATTTTTTTTTTGTAGAATTTTCTGCCGAGGTATCAACCTAGAGTGTTAGCTCTTTTGCTTAATTTATGGCCTTCAAAACCTAGAGTGTTAGCTCTTTTGCTTAATTTATGGCCTTCAAGCCATTCGTTTATGCATGTGCTATCACAGTTCTTTTGTCATAAAATTTTTGTTAGGTTTTGGGAAAATGTCCATACAGTGACAATTCTGGCTGTTGTTCAAGGTTCTTGTATATAAAGACTCCGGTGATTCTTTCTCTCGTTCATATATATATAATTTGTTTAAATATTTTGGGGATTTTTTTTGGTTGTATAGATTCTAAATGCATAGAAAATGTATAGAAAGGTTTCTTTTTGGTGATTGTTGTTTATAAGTTCAATTTTTTATACTAATGACATTGTAACTACTATAGACTCTTTCCTTCCAATTTATGTTGTATTCATAATCTTAATAATAGATTTTGGTGTTCCAATTTGTACCATTGCTAATTTATGTTGTATTCATAATCTTAACAATAGATTTTGGTGTTCTAATTTGTACCATTGCTAGTTTAAAGATAATGGGAAGGCATCCCCTATTTTGTAGTTTCTTTCTCATCTTACCCAAATAATATAAAATCCCTTTTAATGTCATTCACCTTCACCTAATAATATAGAGATACATAGATACATCTATATTATATTTTTCTGATATGCATGCACGATTCTATACTTCACACTTTGGGGTAGACATGCCCACTTCTACAGGAGACGTTTTCCAATATGCACTCATAGTTATGTAATATTTATTTTCTAAACCTTTTACTATACATTCTATAAAAAACATACATTGAATTACACAGTACATATCTAATGAAAATTCACATCATAAACTAGTACATTTTTTTTTGTATAACATATACTTATTTCCAAATTCAATTTGACTTTGCATTAACTAGTAAGATAATGAAATTTGCAAATACTTATCAATATTCTTCAACTATCAACTACAAGATTATGGGAATTAGGACGTTCCTTCCAACCCGCGAGAACTAGAATCACTCCTGGTACTCTCCCCGGGCTAATTTCATACTCATAATTTTTTTCTGATTTAACCTAAAAAGGTTTTACCCTAGACAACCTGGTCCCAACCAGTTTCTGTCACATGATTTCAATGAGTTCCACTAGCAAACCAGCTCAATAAATTACAATTTCGTATTGTACCATTAACCTTTGCAGCGTCATGTCAAAGGATTACAAACAATCTTTCCTCTCTCTCTCCAATCGATCAAGTCCCTCATACCCTTTTGGCTTCCTTCTCCACAGAGAAGGATTTATTTTCCCCGGAGAGAGTTTAGGAAGCTGACCACTAACCCACAAATGGCTTCAACCATTTTTTAGTTTGAGTATTTTTCCTACATCCTTTCACCGTATCTTGTAGTTGACCCCTTATATATATATATATATATATATATATATATATATATATAAGGTGTCAAATTACAAAACCTACTTTCAATATATAGGAGTCCATGGGGCCACAATGTAATCCTAGCTGACCTAACAATAATAATTTAAGGGCACAATAATAACAATATGGGGGTTACAAGGGTACAATAATAATAATAAGGGGGTTACACTAACAACAATAAGGGAATATACTAGTAATATAGGGACCTAACAATGGTTCACTTAAACACCTTCCATTTCTTCTACAAAGATGTCAAGGGTAGGCTACTTTTGAAAATCCCTCTATAAAGCGGCGGTAATTCCAAGCTAATCCCAGGAAAGAGTGAATATCTGCCACATTCCTCGGAACATACCACTCCATTATTGTCTTAACCTTCTTTGGGTCCACTGTTATGCCTTCTTGCATGATAATATGTCTTAGATATTTTATATGTTCCTTATATAATTTGAATTTATTGTATTTGGCATACAAATGATGTTCCCACCAAGTTTTCAACACGACTTGAAAATGTTTCTAATGTTCCTCCATATTTTTAGAATAAATTAAAATGTCATATATAAATATCAGTACAAATTTGTCAAGATAAGGATGGAATATTCTGTTCATAAGACACATGAATGTAGCCGGGAATTATTCAACCCAAATGGAAAAACTATGAATTCATAATGTCCATATTGGGTGTTGAATGCAGTCTTACAAATATCTTCCTCTTTTATTATAAAATGTTGGTACCTTGATCTTAAATCAATTTTGAGAATATAGTTTCACCCTTGAATTTTCCAAACAAATAAAAAATTCTGGGAAGAGGATATTTATTTTTAACAGTTAGTTTATTTAGTTGGTAATAATTAATGAATTGTCGTAGAGTTCCTTCCTTCTTTTTAACAAAAAATACCGAAGCTCCCCATGATGATACGTTGGGGCGTATGTAGTTCTTATCCAAAAATTCTTGTAATTGAATATTCAGTCATGTGAGCTATGGTATACTCATCCTAAGGGTGCTCTAAACACCATGGGAACCCCCAGAAGTAACTCAATAGTAAAATCTATATCTCTTTTTGTGGCAGCCCTAGTATCTCCTTAGTAAATATGTATGCAATCTCTTGAACTATTCATAGATTTTCTAGTTTGGATGCTTTTTCCTTAAAATTAGCATAACCCACTTATATAGCATAAATCTGGCAGCCTTTTCGTATGCACTTACCTAATTGGGAGGCAGTAATTGGCCTGAATTGTACTAACCTCTTGATTCCTTGAATTTCACACCTAACACTCGCTTCATTCAAGTAACTACAATGTATTTTATTTAAAATTTACAAGAGACCATTGAGCTTTTAGCTAGAACATTCCGATTAAATAATCATAAGTCCCCAGGGGTAAAAAATTCAAATTTAATTTGTAGGTTGATCTGCTAACTTGACCAAACAATTTTCTACTTTAGTCACCACCTGTCTCTTTGCTCCTGTGGCTAGTTGAATTAGCCATGGGATTTTAAATTTATGAGTTTGTAACTGACGCAGTTCTACCACCTTAGGAATTACATAACTTAAACCGAAATCAGGGTCTTTCAAAATGGAAATAATATGTTTAAATAACTTACCTTCAATTTCAATCATGTTGGTTTTATTTTCTACCTGACAATCCTATAGAGTCACATCGATTTTTGGTATTCCTTTTCTCATTTCTCATGTTTTTGAAGCTTCCTACATTTTTGTTATTGGTTCAAGCATTCCATAATAGGGACAATTTTTATTGTATTTTGGTCCTCCACAACCCCAACATTATAGGGGTGGTTTTTGTAATTGATTACCTTCAAACTTAGTGAGTTTCTCTGCTATTTTCAACTCATTCTACGGTCATAATTTCTATTGACCCTTATCCATAGGTCTTCCTTGGTTCCCTTTAATAGTATTCTTGAAATTAGCAGCCTTGTTATTCTTATTTTTTGTGTATTTCTCTGTCCTTTCCTGCCTGTCCAAATTTTACTGTTATCCTTATTTTGCATCTACTAATAACAAATTCATGCTTTTCTTACAAAATCATCCATAATTTTTTGGTTGTCAAACTCTAGTCTCTCCTTCATATGCATTGGTAGGTTGCTAATGATCCTTTTGACTTTAGTTTTTTCCTTTTGTATATACGGTACATACCGTAATAAAGAGGTAAATTTTTCCACATACTCATCCATAGTCAACTCACTTAATCACGGATCATGGAACTCTTTGGCTTTGTTGTTGTAAACCACTTAGTCAAATATTTACCCTTGAAGGGTCTTTGGAATATTTCCCAAGTGACTAGTTGTTCATTAATAGCATGCGCCGCCTTTACTTCCTCCCACCACAGGGTTGCCTTTCCTTACAGGTGATAGATGGCTACTAGAGCTTTTAAATTTTCATCATACTCGTATATTTGGAATTACTTCATCATATTTACCATCCAATATTTTTTTTCCTCCTTAGCTTCACCGTCATAACTTGGGGGCTTTATCTTCTTGAACTCACCTTGCAGTTCAACCTTTCGTGTCTTCACTTTATTGTGTCCATCACTTCCAGTGCTATCTCTAGACTCCCTTTCTGTGTGTTTTAGTTCCCTTTCGATTCCTGGGTTTGAATCCCTTATGGTATACTATCATCCCTCCTGCTCTGAGACTCTACCCATTTTACATTGTCAGAGATGGGCTTAGAATTTAAACGATTATGCCTTTTTGTCATACTTTTCATGATTCACATGTTCTATAGCACCAAACATTCATTTTTAGTCTGAAGGGTTTCCATTTTAGCCCTAAGTTGTTATATAGTTTCCATCAACATTGTTGTAGTATTGCAAGATTCACTCTCCTACTGGATCCATAGTTCTGGATTAGTTCCGTCCAAGGGTACTGAACCAGGTTCAACAATAGGTCTTATCGGTTCAATGAATGTTGGGCCACATCTTCTCTTCATGTTTCTCTCCCTCTGTGAATAAATAATACAGATTATCACTCATCATTCCACCTATTCAGGTTAGTAATGTAGCAACTTGGATCTGATACCACTTATAATATCGTTGCATCATCTTTTTTATAGACTACAAATTTAATCAAAGTAAATTAGGGTGAAAATTCAACTATCAATAAGGTATTTTATTTTTATCACACTTTATTTAGATTATGATAGTTTTTTTAAAGGTTTGTAATATAATTTTTTAACCATGTTTCAATAGGGGTTACTAATAACCCAAGCATATCTTATCATTGCCCCTACCAAGGATCTAGAAACCCATCTGATCCTATACCACATGGGATATCTCCTCTCGGGATCAATGAAAAATCTACGACAGTAGTGGTTTGGTGATTGATAAACAAATAAGAAGGACAAGAGGGAGTTAGGGGGTAAGTAGCCTCTCCTCCCGCGTGCCTCAGGTCCCCCATTTGACTCAAAACCAGTTATGCATCCCTCCTATGAAATTCCTTTAGGTTTTATCAGTATTCCTTCAATCTATAGTATCGTTGGATTGATACGCCACTCCTCTAGACTGAATGTTCTTCAAACGATGTATGAAGAACATTCTAAACCCATTTCTTGTTGGAAATTTCTCAGTAAAACCCCATTTTCATGCTTCAAGTTTTTGTTTTTGTTTTATTTTCTTGGTCTATATGACTGCCATGGATTTTACTTAATTCTTACTAGTTTAATTGTGCAGGGAAGAGAGTTTCACTCTGTACCTCAACTCCATCGACCCCCTACATGCACAGGAATGTTTTACCCATCAATTATTTTTTTGGCTAATATTTAGCAACAATAAATTGGTTTTTACGTTGATTTTATTCCTCGATAGGGTTGCATAGGTGTGGTTTTTTTTTTTTTTTTTACTAAACAAGAATCCTTGGAGTTTCATGGCTTGCACTTCTTCACAACTCAGTTTCTTTTTCTTTGTTGTGTATTATCCTCATTATCATAACCTCAATTGCTTTCCTTTTGAAGCTAAATAGGGTAAGGCACACATTTGATAGTGCTTCTATATTGCAAGTTGGTATACAAAAACCCAAATGCACTTTTTTCTCGGGACACCAGGTGTGACTTTTAATATTACAGTTAGATGCGGCAAGAGTATCTCCCAAATATGTGTTTACAATTCCATACTTAGAGAGAGTCCTTGTTTAAGGTAGATATGGTTACGACTTTAGCTACTCTATGATGAAGTAGAACTATAAATGATTTTTTTGATATGCAGTCTTTAATGGGCATTTGCATCGTTTATGAATTATATTTTTTGTTTATAAAATTTTGGGTCGAGGCCTCAACCTAGAGTGTTAGCTCTTTTTATTAACTTATGACCTTTGAGCCAATATTTTACACATGTGCTATCAAGGTTCTTTTGTTATAAAATGTTTATTAGGTTTTTGGAAAATGTCTAAACTTTGCCAATTACAGTTGTTGTTCAAGGTTATTGTATATAAATACTCTGGTTATTCTCTCATTCCTATTTTAGTAATGCTATATATATATATTATATATATATATATAGATAGATGTGTGTGTGTGTGTGTGTGTGTGTGTGTGTGTGTGTATGTATATCCATATGTATATATATATATATATATATATATATATATATATACATATGGATATACATATACATATACATATACATATACATATACATATACATATACACACATATACACACACACACACACACACACACATATATATATATAATGTGTTCAAATATTTTGGGGATTTGTTCTGGTTTCATAGATTTTAACTGCACATAAAAGCTTCTCTATCATGATTATTGTTCTATATAAGTTAATTTTTTATACTAATGAAACTGTAACTACTACAAAGCCCTTCCCTCCAATTTACATTGTATTCATACTCTTAACAATGACTTATAGTGTTCCAATTCATACCCTTGCTGGTTGAAAGGGAATGGGAGTGTGTATAGGTTGTTGATTCTCGGTTTGACGCTAAGACTAATCCACCCCATATTTTGTAGTTTCTTTCTCATCTTACCAAGATAATATAAAATCCGTTTTGATTTCATGAAACTTCACATAATAATATTAAATTTCATTAACACATATGCAAATATACATCTATATTAGATTTTTCCGATATGCATGCACGATTTTTTACTGCAAAGTTTGGGGTTGACATGCCTAGTCTCCATGATACGTGTTCCAATATGCACCCATAGTTTTGTAATCTTCATTTGATAAAATTTGTGTTATACCTTCTCTAACAACCACACATTTAATATTCACATCACAAACTATTACATGACTTTTTATAACATATACTTATTTCCAAATTCAATTTAAATTTTCATTAACTAGAAAGATAACCAAATTTTAATATACTTATCTATATTCTTCGGATATAAACTACATTATTACGGGATTTAGGACATTCATCCCAACCCAAAAGAACCATAATCACTCATGGTACTCCCCCGAGCTAATTTCATAATCAAGAATAATTTTCTGATCTAACCTAAAGAGTTTTACCCTTAGACCACCTGGTCCCAACCAACTTCAGTCACGGGATTTCAACAAGCTCCACTGGCTAACCAACTCAGGAAATAAAAATTTGGTATTGTACCATTAACCTTAGAGTTTCTTGTCAAAGGCTTACCAACAATATTTCTTCTCTCTCCAATTCCTCATGTCCCTCCAACCCTTTTGGTTTCCTTATCGATCGAGAAGGCTTTCTTTTCCTTGGAGAGAGTTTGGGAAGCTAACCACCAGCCCACAACTTCCTTTCACACTTTTTTAGTATGAAATTGTTTACTACATCCTGTCCATGTAACTTGTAGTTGAACCCTTTTATTTATATATTTTATTTTAAAATAAATATTTGCAAGTAATTTTATGTTTAAAACACATCCATAAATTATTCTGTTAGGTATTTATTCTAATTCCAAACTGTAGTAAAGAAAAGTAATTTTTGAGACTCACAACATTAAATGAGAGTTATTACATAGATCAAAATCTATTAAATTAAAATTCTCTAAGCATTATTCCAAAATGAACATATCTGAGTATAAATATAGATTAGCTTTTTTCATGTGAAATTTGGCATTATGTTACTTTGAAATAGGAATGTAACCATCATGACCTGGTGATCATAGCTGACCCAGTGGAAAACCAACCCACTACCACTAGTTTAAAGTCTTAAGATTAAAAATGATTTGAATGAACAAAGGGCCATTCAAAACCAAAGATAACACATTACTTGTTTCTTGAAAGACAACAAAATAGTCACAAAATTGGTCCTTAACCAACGAGCTATTACAAACAAGGGGAAAATTTGCAAAATTAATTGGAAAATAGATATAAAGAGAGTCTACTAGGATTTACATAAAGAATACAACCAATTTTGCAACCAAAAGCAACTGAGTGAGGACCATGGCCACGAGGTGTGCAAGGATGGCGAATCATGATGCCAACACCAACGACGTCACCACAAAATATTGTGTTGCAACCACAAGTGAGGAATTCTCCATTAGCATCGAGTTTTTCTACATACATGCTACCTACAGCTTCAACCCCTTTGTAGGAATTTCCAATGGCATGCCCCAAAATGTCCAATGAGAGTTAAGAGGCTACAAACAAATTTCTAACAATCACTGGGATCACCTAGCTTCTTATAACCCCAAATTGGACCCAAAATGTAATAAATATTTGACCATATGTAGTAATGGAAAAGATAATTCATCCTAGGAAAGTCGACACTACACAATTTTAGGTTGGAAAAACCGAACATCCCGAGTGTAGATGCAAGGAGAAACGAGTCGGGAGTGGGTGAATCGAAATTCTTGAAATCACATGTAGGATTAGGCCTTCAAAGAAAATAAAGTCAACATCATCCATATATCCTTTTGGAAGAACAAAGAGCCACCTAGGACTCACCATGATGAGCCTCAAAGTCGATAGGGCCATAGAATTTTTACCAAGACTTAATGAATTTCTCGAGCGTGATAACCCCTCTAATTGACCACATAATCTTAGTATGAAAGCATAATCTAAGTGTAGTATGTATCCCACATTACCTAAATAAATTCTATCGATCTCTGACCACCCGAGGACCAGTGAATCACCAGACCAATTCACCATACCAGGGAGAAGAATAGTATTCCCAACATTGGTGGTGAAGTTGATTTCCAGAGAATAGTTGCAATTGCTAGCATGGTTTCTGATGCCCACCATTTCATTTGTAGATTGGAACATATAATGAAGACCCATACGGATGAGGTCTTGTATAATCTACTCGCACACATCATCCTTAATTCACCTTGAACTGGCTTGAGTCTAGCTAATCATATCATGATAACCTCCCATGGTGAAACAAGGTTTGATGTGCTTGTCGCCTGAGATGAGGAGAGTGTGAGGTATGGTCATATTAATAGCATGACACGTCAATGTTTTGGATGTCGCATCTCATCCCAGTAGTTTCCTTGTGCTTCCTTGGGTAGTAATATCAATATATTGTCTTAGAATTTTAACCCTCTGCGGGGATAAAATCCTACCTTGAAATATATTCACAAGCATATTTCAGAGGCATAGGAATTGACTGGGTATAGCTCAGTTCCAAAGTAGTGGAATGATTCTTCAGTGCATAATTAGCCATACGATGAGAAGGTTTGTTGCCACTGCAAGGCACATGGGAGAATATGAGAGCTTTGATCCTCTTGATGATTTCTATTACCCTTTGAAGATGATATTTCAACCTCCAACGTGAGGAAGCCTTAGATATAGGCGTACCATTCTAGACCTTTTTCATAATAGAGATGAGTAGAAGTGAATCACCTTCAACAATTTGTTGATGATGATTTAACATGAGATCCCTTGAAAGGCCATGCTCTAAGCCCAACTATAAAAATTAAACTTTTATAAAAAATTATTTATAAAACAATTGTTTATATATAGAAAATTTTAAAAGGTTATTATAAAACCCCCGATGGGGGTGTTAATGTGAAGGCTTTGGAGGCCTTGGTGATATCACCTACCACCCCATCAAACATGATGGACAATTAAGTCTCTATAAATGCAACACTATAATACATGCATTGACATGCATGGTTTACAATTGGTTTTTCATTTTAAGTGGGTTAGTATGGAGGTCTCTAGTTCCATTTTTGAGGGATAATATGGAAGTGAGGGTAAACCCTAAGCATCCTGTTGTATGCACTATTTCATTCTTGGGCTAGAGAGTTTCGTGGCAGTGGGGTTAAAGTCTAGAATTGTGACGGTAAGAGGTAGAGTTGAAGGTCTGTGAAGGTGGTGGAAGATTTGATCATTTTCTCTGGGAGACTAGCTCTATCTTTCATGGAAAAAAGATTTTAATACTAGTGAGTTGGAGTCCCCTTTCATGGCATACCAGGTTGAGTTATCTCACTGCTTAGTTATTTTAATATTTCCACTTTTTAGTTGCTTTGAATCTAGTTCTAGGGTATTAAAGTTTCTTTGTTTGTGTTTTAAATACCTGTGATAGGTTGTGTTGCATGGAAAATGTGTTTTTATTTTTTTGCATGTGGTTTCATGCCTTGAATTCATGGCTTGACTCCAGTTTTTTGGTATCTGTGTATTTCTCTTTTGGTTAGATAGGTTGGTTGCAGGTTATGTTGCAAAGAGAGGGTGTTTGAATTTGTGCATGTGGTTTTTGGCATTGAGATTTTGATTTTTTCTCAATTTTGGACAAAGGCCCATTATATGGTTGTTGAATTTGGGAGGTTGGTGTTCTAGGTTTGGAAAAATTCTAGAAGGTTTTGAGGTTCATGGTATACGTGGGCCTCTTTCTGTGTTTAATGATGTTTGGGTTTTATTCCCTTTTAAATGTTGCATTGTCATCATTTTCTCTTCATGAAGTCTATGCCGAATATGTTGTTTTTGTCTTAACTTATATGGAAGACTATGGAGGGTGGAGTATTGGTCTTATTGTTGGTGGTTCTGGTAATTTTTCTTGTTGCTTTGTAGGTAGGAGAATTCACAGCATATTCCTGAGTTGTGCACTTGGGGTTATAGTCATGCCGCCGAGGAAAAGAATGTGACGTAGATAAAGGGGAGGCATAAAAACTCATCAGGGTCAGCGAGAAGGAAAAATATTTCCTCAGGACTCATCTACCACCAATTTTAATGTGGTTCTGTCGGAGATGAGGAAAGAAATTTGAAAGCTGGACACTCAATAAGGGATTGAACTTAAATCTCACTCGGATTCATAGATCATGGAGGATATGTCGACATGGGTTCCCGACCATATTCATACCATGGGTAGGAAGAAGAAATAATTGAACTTGGTGGCTTTGCATTGGCAGATGAATACCCTCTTGGGTCAGATATTGAAGGAATAGAAACTAGAAAAATATAATGTCTTCACTTATTTGCAAGGAATTAAAAGGATGCTTAGGGATCAAATATTTTTCCTAGAAAAAATTTATCCTTGTTTTACACATGTATAAGCCCGTATCACTTGTGAATCAGATAATTGAGACTTGATGGATTCTCTATGTTATAGTGAAAAGGTCCCTGCCATAATCCCCTCCTCATAAAATGACAAATGATGACATGTAAAATGGCTTTTCAGTGGCTAAATTTTTGGTTTGTGACTCTAGGCATGATGGTATGATCTCTAGTAATTTGGTTTTGGCTCATGACTATTGAAAAATCTTCTATAATCTAGGATGGAAAACAAAATAAAAAGAACTGCAAAATTATTACATATAAAAATACATGAACAACAAACTAAACTAAACAACAAATTACATTACAATAACTGCTACAAATACAACAAAGACAAATGCAAAAATATGACAAAGAATAGTATATGAACCAAAAAACACTCTTCTAGAAATAAAAAGGGACTATAAATTGGTTTCTATTCTATTATCAGAACCAAAATTTAAATGACTACTACGACATCCTTTCCATAGTAGCCAGAAGGAAACACTACCTCCAAAAACTCTTGTCAACCCCAAAAAACCCTCATATGTAGTATTCCAGCTAAGAGACAGAAAATTTGACACCATACAAAAATCCCTAAGCCTAAAATTTAAAATCCATCATAAAATGAAAGGGGAATATTTTAATATAAATATTCTAACTAATTTTACCTCCATGAGAAATTCACATTTCAGATCATTCACATTTCATTACATTTACATTTAATCTTCTCTATAAACCCAATTCACCAATTGCACCTTATGTCACACTTGGTTCCCAACAATCCCGCTACATAAATCGTTGGCTCATCCTCGATCCAGGTAAATTCAGACATCCACACTCACTTTTGATGTTGATATATGATCCCAATCCACTTCTAAATTTTTAACTAGAGGCTTCTTATTAATCTCTACACTCCCTCCTAGCACACTATGTATTTTACCTACGGAAATCCTCTCCTTTTGCTTGCAATAACCCATATCTTCTCTTCTCCCATGGGAATCCCTATCTCTTCATCCATTACCCATATATGTCATACTTTCTCAGATTCTCAGCCTTCTGTCACTTCTTGGCATTTCTCGATTTGTCTATTTCTGTTGGATTAAATTATTTGTCTACAAAAGTTTGTCTCTTAGCTTTGGTTATTTTTGGACATTTGAAATGTAGAGGGCCAACTAGTTTGTGCATAACCAACTAAAAAACCCTAGGGGGGTTCTTAAGAAAGACTTCCCATGTTCTTTGCCCTAGATTTTGTTTACGCTCTCATATCTAGAGGTGTTCTTTGGGGTTAAATGAATAAAAATGATACAAAATTTAAAACAAGCCCTCGCAACTAAAGTTAACAATTATGTGTTCCTTGTGTTTTGGACTCTATCTCCCCTGGTACAATTCACTACAAAAGTTATATACTAGAATAATATTTAACCACAATAGCCATCTTCTACAAGCTTTGTATCTGTTCATGTTATACATATCTAATATCTTCCATCAAGAAACATACTACTGAAATTTCATGTTCTAAACACCCATAAACACATACCCTTGCTACCTTAATGAGAACAGACTCAAGAGCCTCAATTGTCATATTTTCCTTGCAATGTAAAGAGAATAATGGCATGGAATCTAAAATAGAGGGCATGAAAGCTGACATGGAATCTAAGATGGATGGCATGGAATCTAAGATGGATGACATGGAAGCTAAGATCGATGAGAAAATGGAAAAAATGAAGAATGATCTAAAAGCATACATGGAAGGTTTGACAAAGTTGATACAAGAAAAGTTTCCTAATGGTGAAAAGATAGTAGAGGAAACTCATGATGAGAACAAAATAAATGTTAATCATGATTTCATAAAATCTAATGTTGGCTGGAAGAACCACCATATTCCAAAACTCGGATATGAGGAATTTTATGGCAAGGATCCCCGTAACATGGATACTACATATGGAGCAATTATTTTGATCTCCATAATGTGAAAAACACACAAAAGGTACGCATTGCAACTTTACATTTAGAACAAAAATACATTTGTATGGTATCAATGGCTATGCTCCCGTAAACAAATCGTGACTTGGTCAATTTTTATGGAGGAAATGATATCACATTTTGAGGATAAAAAGAGCAACAATTCTCTTTAGCCAATTGATAAATCTCAAACAAAAGGGTTTAATGGTGGAGCACATCAGGACTTCCAAAAATTGAATATAAGGGTGAATCGATATTCCGTAGAACACAGGATTGATCTCTTCATAGGTAGTTTAAAGGATAACATCCAACATGAAGTTCGTTTTGGAACCCGATTCATTGGAGAACGTATCTGCGTTGGCAAGAAATATTGAATGTAAAATTATGGAGACAAGGAAGCCTACCACTCACTTCTATAAAGAGGGAAGTGTTGCTACTCCTAGATTTCCACAACCTACAAGGTTGACACCACAACATTTGGAGGAAAAAAGAGCAAAAGGGCTTTGCTATAGTTGTGATAGAAAATACACCAAAGGTCGTAAGTGTGTTGAGAAGAAATTATTTTACATAGATTGTGAAGAGGAAGATGAAAACGAACAAGAATAGGATATACACTAGGAACCAACCCAAGAAGAGGAAGAAATGAGTCCGACCATATCATGTAATGCATTGGCAGGAATTACCACTCCTCAAATTCTCAAGATAGAAGGACATATCAAGAAGAAAAAGGTAATAGTGTTGATTGATTTAGGTAGTACCCATAATTTTATTCATTGTAAGATAACCAAGGAATTGAATTGCTTCCTATTTCCAGCACCAAAGTTTCAAGTGATGGTTGCAAATGGAGGAAATATAAATTTCTTTGGAAAGTTCCATAATATTAAGATAACCATGGGGGAATATGTATTGAATATTCCAATGCTTTCCATTCCTATGGGAGGTGCTGATGTTGTATTAAGAGTACAATGGTTACAATCTTTGGGGACGGTAACTTTTAATTTTCAAGAACTTTTCTTGAATTTTTTTCAGAAGGAAAGGAAGTTGAATTATGGGGTATTGCAGGGAAGCTAGGAAAGATAATAAGCTCTAATTTCATTACAAAGCTTCTAAATAAAGAACAATGAAGCATAATTGCAAAAGTATGCTCACTAGAAGTTCCAACATCAGAAGTTCCAACATCGTAATCATCTATATCTCGTAGATCTCCAAAAAGTCTTGGAAAATATTCCAAGGTTTTTTTAACTCCAAAAAGGATCACACCATTCGTGATCATGATCATGTTATTCATTTGATTCTAGGAAGTGTTCCTCCAAACATCAGGCCTTACATATATCCTTATGTCCAAAAAAGCGAAATTGAAGATATGATTGTAGAAATGTTAGAGGCTGGTATAATTCAACCCAGTCAAAGTTCTTTCTTTGATCTAGTAGTATTGGTGCACAAGAAGGATGGATCATGGTTCATGTGTATAAATTATAGGGAGCTCAATAAGCTCACTATTAAATATAAATTTCCCATTCCTGTGATTGATGACATGGAGAAATTTATTTTATCAATTTGGAAATTTTTTCAGGATATCATCAAATTAGAATGAAGACTCAAGATATTCCAAAAACAACATTTCAAACTCATGAGGGTCATTATGAATTTTTGGTCATGCCTTTTGGCCTTACCAATGCACCTTCTACATTTCAAGGGTTGATGAATTCCATTTTCAAACCCTTAGAAAATTTGTGCTAGTATTTTTTGATGATATACTGATCTACAGTAGTTCTTGGAAGGATCATGTTCAACATGTTGATAGGGTGCTCAAACTATTACAGGAGAAACAATTATATGAGAAAACATCCAAATGTTTCTTTGGAGTACAAGAGGTGGAATATATGGGTCATATTGTATCTCACGAGGGTGTTAAAATAGACCCTAACAAAATTAAAGCCATTAAATAATGGAAATTCCCCACAACCATAAAGCAGTTGCGAGGATTTCTTGGGTTAACAGGGTATTATCGAAATTTTGTTAAGAAGTATGGGAGAATAGTAGCACCTTTAACAACATTATTGAAGAAAGATGCATTTTCAAGGACTCCTGAAGAAACTAAGGCCTTTGAACATCTTAAGGAGTCAATGGCCCTAGCATCAGTCTTAGCTATGCCAGACTTCACAAAAACCTTTATTGTGGAATGTGATGCCTTAGGAAATGGAATTGGTGTTGTTTTAATGCAAGAAGGAAGGCCCATTTCTTTTGAAAGTCGTCCAATCAAAGGAAAGTATTGCTTAAACCTATTTATGAGAAGGAAATATTAGCAATACTACATGCACTAAAGAAATGGTGACCTTACCTAATGGGAAGACACTTCGTCGCTGATCATGATAAAGTCTTAAACTTTTGAACAAATAATATCTTGAAGAAGTATCAAAATGGGTCACAAAGATGTTGGGTTATGAATTTGAAATCATATACAAAAAAAGGGAAGCTAAAAGTTGTTGCAGATGCACTCTAAAGAAAGGATGAATAGGTGGAAGCATTGCTTTTTGTCATTTCTATTATCCAACCAAATTGGATAACCAGAGCAAGGGATGAATGGAAGAAGGGCGAAGAAGTGTGGACACTCATTTAAAATTTGCAGCAAGATCCTAGTACATCTAATACATTTAGTTAGAAAAATGATTCCTTATGGTACAAAGATCGCTTATATCTTTGTAAGAATTCCCAACTAAAACAAAATATTATTTTGGAATTGCACACTTCTCGTTTAGGACACTCGGGATTTTAAAAACTTACAGGGTGAAGAAAGGAATTTTATTGGCATGTGTAAATGCGATATTCATTGTTTGTGGCGGAATGTTTGTTTTAGCGGAATAAAGTTGAGACAATTAGGTTGACGAATTCTTCTACAACCTTATCCATTCAAGTCAACGTTGGGGAGGAGCTTTCAGTGGATTTATCACGAGGTTTACTAGTCAGAAGGAAAGAGTGTCATCATGGTGAGCAGTTCATGTATATGATATACACTGCATGCAGCCCATCATCCAGCTAAGCAGGTATAGTTGCTACTACGTTTATGGACATGAATTCAAAAGCTACATGGAAATCCAGGGTTATTGTGAAGACGAGATCTTTCTTAGGAAATTTTTGGACGAAGTTATTTTCTTGTTTGGGTACTCAATTAGCTCATAGCTCATCTTATCATCCTCAATCCGATGGTCAAACTGAGATAGTAAATAAATTTTTGGAAGGATATATTCATTGTTTTGTATCTAATAAAGAAACACAATGGGTCAAGTGGTTACCTCGAGTTGAATGGTGGTATAACACTTCCTTCCATACTGCAGCAAAAATGACTCCATTTATGGCACTTTTTGGATATCATCCACCATCCATCACATCATCTTTAAGAGAAAATTCGAAGGTTCAAGTAGTGGAAAATCACGTCGACCATCAACAAGAAGTTCTCCAACTCTTAAAGGACAACCTAAATTTGGCACAAAATCGAATGAAACAACAGGCAAATCAACATCGCATTGAGAGAAGTTTTGATGTAGGAGACTAGGTATTTTTACAGCTACAACCATACAAGAAAATGTCCCTCAAGCAAGCTACGAAGGATAGTAAATTATCGCCAAAGTACTATGGTCCTTACAAAGTGTTGCAAAAGATTGGTACTATGGCATACAAATTGGAGCTTCCTGCTTCTTCACGAGTGCATCCAATTTTCCATGTGTCATGCTTAAAGAAGGTTATAGGTGAAAATATTCTGGTTCAAACAATATTTCCAGAACTTGATGAGAAAGGAAAAATCATATTGGAACCTGAAGCGGTCACAAAAACAAGAAATCGAAAGCTATGGAATCGATCAATTTCAGTGTATATCATCAAGTGGGAGAACTTACCCACTAAAGATTCTACATGGGAGGATGAGAATTTTATACAGAAGCACCCATATCTACTCAAGCATTGAGGACAACACTTTTTTCAAGGAGAGGGGCATGTTAGGTCCCTATATTACTAGTATAGTCCCTTATTGTTGTTAGTGTAACCCCCTTATTGTTATTATTATAGCCTAGTAACCCCCATATTTTTATTATTGTGCCCTTAAATTATTATTTTTAGGTCGGCTAGGATTACATTGTGACCCCACCAGGATTAAATTGTGGCCCCATGGAATCCTATATATAGAAAGGAGGTTTTGTAATTTGAATCATCCAAGAATTGTTCATTCATGTAATGTATTGGAGGTTTCCCCCTCTAAGTGGCTTTTTTCTAAGGCGTTGATATCTCTTTTATTCTCCTTTTGGAGTTGGTTTCACAACAACCATAGAGTGTCAATAGAGCTTTGATCACCTAATACATTCATTGAATACTACACCAATCTTGAGGATAACCAAACCTAGATAAAAAAAAAATATTTTTGGTACAAATGCATGCCATGTAGGAGTAGGGGGCATAATGATGCAGGAGGGTCGCATAGTGGCTTACGAGTCACAAAATTTAAAGGATCATGAGCAACACTACTCTACCTATGACTTGGAACTTACGGTAGTATTTCATGTTCTGAAAGTTTGACAACATTATTTATTTGGGAAGAAGTTTATTCTCACGACATATCATAGTAGCCTAACCAATTTCTTTCATCAACCAACCTTGAATGCCCGTCAAGCACGGTGGACCGTGTTTCTAAGAGAATTTTACTTTGACATTAGACTTTTTAAAGGCAAGGAAAACCAGGTGGCTAATGCCTTAAGAAAGAGATTGAACTATATTTATGTGGTCTCCTATAGTAAAATAAGATGTTATATCTCAAATCACATTATAGAGACCACTTTAAAAGATCCCTAATATAATTTCCTATGGCAGCAAGCGAAACATGAAAGCATCCCTGGAAGTAAATGAGGCTATGATATTAATAGTGAGAGTATGCTCACATAAATGAATCACATATATGTACCGAATCAACAAGATGTCAAGCAATTTATTTTGGATGAGTACCATAGGATTCCATATGTTGTGCATCTGGGATACAAAAACCTGATCACAACCTTAAGGAAATACTATTTTTGTTAGGCACGAAGACAAAATTAACCTAGTACTTGGCACAATGTTTAGAGTTCTAACAAGCGAAAGCATAACATCATCATCCAACTGGCCTGCTCCATCCTCTACCCATTCCTGAAAGGAAATGGGAGACCGTGACATTATATTTCATAGTACTACCAAAGTCAAAGAAAAAATGACTCCATAATGGTGGTAGTGGACAAGTTGAGAAATTTTTTTCATTTTATACTAGTACAATCAACCTATAAGGTTGTAAAAATTGTTGACATCTTCATGAAAGAAGTCTTAAAACTACGCGGAATACCCAAAATAGTAATTTCACATAGAGTCGTAAAGTTTAATTTTGCCTATTGGAAGGCCCTTTGTAATGGCCTGGGCGCTCAAGTGTAATTCAATACTGCCTACCACCCACATACGGGCGGGCAAACTGAGAGAGTGAAATAGGTGTTGGAATACATACTTAGGATGTGTGTGATGCAACAATCCATGAGGTGGGAAGAGTATCTAGACTTGGTGGAATCTACATATAGCAATATTTATCACGCATCATTAAAAATGAGCCCATTTGAGGTGTTGTATGGGAGGAGATGTAGAACATCTGTCAATTGGGATAGCTCAGAAGATAAGATGATATTAAGGCCTGATATGCTCAAGGAGATGGAAGCTACAGTGAAAAATATTTGACTTAACTTGAAGGCTTCTCAAGATCATAAAAAAAAATATGTTGACCAACGAAGATCCTACCAACAGTTCCAAGTAGGGGATCATGTTTATGTAAGGGTAAAACCCAAATGAAGTACCTTGAGATGGAGCGGTTGCTCTAAATAATCCCCTCGTTTCTGTGGTTCATTCTAGATCATTGCTTGGATTGGTCTAGGACCTTATCAATTATCCCTACTCATCCATATACACAGGCATAATGCGTTTTACATATCTTTACTAAAAAAAGTACATACATGACCCTAGACATATTATTCATTGGTAAGATGTACAGGTAGCATAATTAAATTTTTATGTGAGTTTTTTGAAGTAATTCTTTAGATAAATATTAACCAATGGTGTATGATTGTAGGTCGAACCACTGCGTATTCTCGATCTGAGAGAAACAGTGTTGCAGAAATGAGTTATCTCCTAGGTTAAAGTGAAATGGCAACACTTGAGCCGAGAGGAGGCTATGTAGGAGTACAAGAAATTTATGCAAGGAGAATATATAAGCCTATTTCGAAGGCAAGAAAACACCAAGAATGATGTTTCCATAGAGGGGCCAAAGACGTAATACCCCTCATTTATTGGGATAACTCTCATAATTTACTTTTCTTTACTACAATTAAAAATTAGAATCAATACCTAACTAAATAAACATAAAATTAATTGAAAATATTTCTTTTAATATATATATATAAGGGGTCAACTACAAATTATGGTGAAAGGATGTAGGAAAAAAATTCAAACTAAAAAATGGTTGAAGCCAGTTGTGGGTTAGTGGTCAGCTTCCAAAAATCTCTCCACGGAAAATAAATCCTTCTCTGTGGAGAAGAAAGTCAAAAGGGTATGAGGGACCTGAGCCATTGGAGAGAGAGAGGAAATATTGTTTGTAATCCTTTGACATGACGCTGGAAAGGTAAATGGTACAATACGAAATTGTGATTTATTGAGCTGGTTTGCTAGTGGAACTCACTGAAATCATGTGACAGTAGCTAGTTGGGACCAGGTTGTCTAGGGTAAAACATTTTCAGGTTAAATCAGAAAAAAAATTATGAGTATGAAATTAGCTCGGGGAGAGTACGAGGAGTGATTCTAGTTCTCACGGGTTGGAAGGAACGTCCTAATTCTCATAATATTGTAGTTGATAGTGGAAGAATATCGATAAGTATTTGCAAATTTCGTTATCTTACTAGTTAATGAAAAGTCAAATTGAATTTGGAAATAAGTATATGTTATACAAAAAAAAATGTACTTGTTTATGATGTGAATTTTCATTAGATATGTACTGTGTAATTCAATGTATGTTTTTTATAGAATGTATAATAAAAAGTTTAGAAAATAAATATTACATAACTATGAGTGCATATTGGAAAATTTCTCCTGTAGAAGTGGGCATGTCTACCCCAAAGTGTGAAGTATAGAATCGTGCATGCATATTAGAAAAATATAATATAGATGTATCTATGTATCTGTATATTATTAGGTGAAGGTGAATGACATTAAAAGGGATTTTATATTATTTGGGTAAGATGAGAAATTGGGTAAGATGAGAAAGAAACTACAAAACAGGAGATGCCTTCCCATTATCTTTAAACTAGCAATGGTACAAATTGGAACACCAAAATCTATTGTTAAGATTATGAATACAACATAAATTAGCAATGGTACAAATTTGAACACCAAAATCTATTATTAAGATTATGAATACAACATAAATTGGAGGGAAAGAGTCTGTAATAGTTACAATGTCATTAGTATAAAAAATTGAACTTATAAACAACAATCACCAAAGAGAAACCTTTCTATACATTTTATATGCATTTAGAATCTATACAACCAAAACAAATCCCCGAAATATTTAAACGAATTATATATATATATATATATGAACGAGAAAAAGAATCACCGGATTCTTTATATACAAGAACCTTGAACAACAGACCGTGATAGCACATGCATAAACGAATGGCTTGAAGGCCATAAATTAAGCAAAAGAGCTAACACTCTAGGTTGATACCTCGGCAGAAAATTTACAAACAAAAAATATAATTCATAAACGGTGCAAACCGTTATTAAAGATTACATGACAACAAAATCCTATACAGGTTGACTTCGTCGTAGTGTGTTTAAAGTTGTAACCATATATACCCTTAAAAAGAACTCTGTCTGGGTATGGAACTGTAAACACATATTTGGGAAATACTCTTACCGTGTCTAACGATAATAGTAAAAGTCACACCTTCTGGCCTGAGTAAAAAGTGCAGTTGGGTTTTTGTATATAGTTTCGCACACGGAAGCACTAGCAAATGTGTGCCTCATCATTTTCAACTTCAAGAGGAAAACGATTGAGGTTAGAAATCTGAGGAGAATACACCGAAAAACAAAGGTTTAGACATATATGAAAAGTAATTATATTCTTATTGTTTTTTTATTTAATTAAAAAAATTGTTATAAAATTAAATTGAGATAAAATATTTATAAAATATTTTGATTGTGAAATGAGTTATCTGTTTTGGGCATCTAGTATCGATGAGTCATTTGTTTACACTCACATTTCAAAAATGTTGACACAAAAAGTTAAGATTTCAAAAAGTTTGCAAAATGGTCTAGGAATGGGATAATTTGGACAAAAAAGTCTCACTTAGGTTTGAATGACTTATTGGAGTATTCTATCCATCTAGAGGTTGTTTCTTTGGACTTAGAAGTTGTTTTCTTGGCTCCAGCAAACTTACAAATCAAACTTAGATAATGATTGGTTAATTTAAAAGAATGTCACTAAGAGTTATATCAAATGACATGTTGTATTGATAAATCCTGATATTAATCCATGATATTGTAACAAAGCAACTTAAAAATATTTTTTGATTACATATTTTTTAAAGCAACTTAAAAATCTGTTTTGATTACATAGTTTTTAAAGCAACTTAAAAATCTGTTTTGATTACATATTTTTTAAAGCAATTTAAAAATCTGTTTTGATTAGATATTTTTAAATGTATGTATGTTTAACACTTTTTTTTTATAATGATCAATAGTAATAATTTTAAAATAAAATTGTAGTTTAATTAATTTTTATAATCTAAATTCATATGAAATATATCATAATGCTCTATTTTAATAATTTTTTTTATTGAAAATTAAAATATATTAATAAATTAATAGTCTTTTCATTGAAATCTAAAAGATATGATAATGCTATTTTAGTATTGTTTTCATTGAAATTTAAGTAAAATTGATAAAAGTAAAATACTTTCATAAAAAATTGAGACTCTTTTTTTAAACACCAATAATATTATAAATTACTTTTTATTCTTAATTGTTTTTTATTATTTAAAAATACATATTTCAAATCCATTAGAACATCTTAATTGAGGAGGTATCTGGTAAGATCAATACCGAAGCCGTGTTTAGTCGAAGAAGAATAAAGTAGAATATACGAGACAATCTTCAAAAAGTAATAATACTGCTCTTCTTAAACGCTCTTTATATCAACCAAAAAGAAGTGTTTTATGTTTATGTTGGAACGCTTAATATTTGCAGATACGAGGCAGAGCTGTTTAAAGAGGGGGAAACTTAGTCGGACCACTCACCTTTGATTTGATTTGTCTCGCTAGGTTATGGTAAGAATTCCACTCGTTTATAAATATTTGTCCAATGATAATTGGTTTATGAACTCTTTATTTGTTCGTAACAGATTCTCTTTGCGCAGGGAGTTGACTGTTTTAGCAGGAGAAGGAGGTGCAGATGATAGAGGTTATGAAGTGTTTCTAAGCTTCAGAGGGCTCAATGTGAGAAGATGATTTCTCGGTCATCTATACGAGGCATTCAACAGTGCAGGCTTTAATGTCTTTCTCGACAGCAAAGAAATAAAGATCGGAGACAATATATCAGCTACAATAAATCACGCAATTGAGCACAGTCGCATATTCATTATCGTATTTTCTCGCAATTTCGCAGAATCCGCATGGTGCCTGCGAGTAGCCGCTCTTATTGCTCGTCGACTTCAGAGGAATGGGAGTGACAACGAGCGGGCAGTCGCCATTCCTGTATTTTATGACGTCACTCCATCGCAAGTTCGTCATCCCCATGATCATTCTCATGGCAGTCCATTTGGTGAAGCATTCGAAGCACATGAAAGGCGTGGAAAATATAGCCAACCAGAAATGGATGAATGGAAGCCGCTCTCCATACAATCTCTCATTGCCGTGGTCTCTCTCTCCAGGAAGACGCCAATGGGTCCGTTTTCATCAAACCTTATTTATTTCTCTGCTTATATTTCGGATTAAACCCTTATTTATTTATATATAAGCTTATGTTTCTACCATTTTTTATAATATAAGCTTATGTTTCCCATTAAACCCGTCCATTTGCAGGAATGAGGCAAAGTTGGTGAAACGCATAGTTAGAGACGTGCGGAAGCTTAGACGGATGGCTGGCTGGTCATGGTGATGTTACATCTTCTTCCCAATAATCGCCATGGCATTTCTCGAGACTCTTGCAGAAGGTTTTGCGTGTTTTTGTTGGAATTTTTGAGAATTCCAGAACAAAAATGGAGAGAGTAATACTCTCCTCTTCTAACACAAAGAAATATAAAAATTTCACTCACAAGAGAAACTCTGAAAAAACAAACTTCTATTTCACAAAATAAACTGTTACAATTATGCTAGACTGCTGCAACATAGCAGTGCCAGAGGAGACCTCACTGTCTCTCTTAATAATACACTCTATCTCTCAAAACAACACTGTTGTGTTTTTTTTTTTTAAACAACGCACTATTGTGCATAAAACATGAATTATTACAACACAAACTCTGAGGCCTTTTCTTTTATATGCCACGCATATAATAAAATTAAAACAAAAACTATAATGCATCGGGTCTGGTCTTAACACATAACTCGCGACTCTTTTAAAATCTTGATCACCGATTGTTATCTAGACATGATGACCAAACTGAAATCCGCTGCATAAGTCCATCGGGTCCGGGCTTCAAACAAAACAAACGTTCACTCATTGGACTTCCGATTCCGATTGAGGATCGGATGTGATGAGCACATTTAAATCCTCCATATAATATGGCATTGGGTCCGGTCTTCAACACAACACAAATGGCGAGCCGAACTTCTGATTGTGATTGGTAAGGCAGACGCGATGAACAAACAAACTCCGCCGTATAAAATACTTCGGGTCCGCCATTTTTAATCGGGCCAAATAAACAAAGGCCTCCGATTGTGAACTTGCGATTGTATAAGATATTGCCGCGTGGTCTGTGGGACCACTCACGGACCTCGGCTTGCGGTGGAGGGCGATTGCGATACAGTTGCGATTGCGA
Source organism: Pinus albicaulis (assembly GCA_034641835.2). Classification (NCBI taxonomy): domain Eukaryota; kingdom Viridiplantae; phylum Streptophyta; class Pinopsida; order Pinales; family Pinaceae; genus Pinus; species Pinus albicaulis. Next base: position 351,474,013 of record CM076580.1, read on the forward strand.
TTAATTCATCGCATCGCAATGTTTCAACACTGCAAAACACATTGCGGTGGTATCAAATGAAACTACCGATTGCGATGATCGCATCGGTCCTCCAACATCAACAAGAGACTACAAGTAAGACTTGTGATTACTGCCTAAGTCATTAACTCCGCTAATTATATTGGTAAGGCTTTAAAGTCTGATTCAAACTGTAATAAAAGCTCTTTACTGCTGATGAGACTTGAGTCTTAGCATTAAACTCTGCTCTTCACAAAAATGGAAACCGCCTTAGATAAATATCAAAGGGGGCCGATTCTTATCTGCTCTGTACTTCACTTGTGCAGGTTTTCCAATCCTTTTGCAATTCCTTCAAGAAAGCGGAAACCGCCTTTGCTAAGGCTTTAATGTGCCATGCTTCAGTCATTCTAAAATTACTGCTGATTGACATCAGTAGTTGGAATTAATTTCCAACAGTTTTCGAGACTCGTAGCGTCTTTTGATTCGCTGAATTATGTTATACATTCCTTTCGTTCAAAAATATTCCGATAACTATGTCATAAAATTTTTCATTTGTCACATGAGATCCTCTTTTCACAGGGATTTTCCTACAATTTGGGAAGTTTATGTGTTGTATCTTCTTTAGTTTAAACCAACTTGTAACTTTATAGAGACAAGAAGTTAAAAGTATATACCTCTTCTCCTTCTACTTATGTGTTTTTTCCTTTTACTTCTATCATTATGTGGTAAGTTATGTTAGTAATTATTTACTATTTGGCTCGTGTCTTTGAACTCATCACATACTTTCACACTAACAGATTTTAGATTTATATTGTTAGGAACGATCAGTTAACACTATAAAATGTTGTACAAATCAAATTATAAATTAAATGGTATATAGGCGGTTAACATATTTCAAAGTTTCTAAGCAAATTATATATTGTTTTTTATCAATCCAATTAGTTTATATTTTATGAAATTTATTATTTATTTTCTAAATATAAATTGTTTTTAATGGGTTGACAACTGTTTTTATTTTTTTATGTGGTTGTAAATTCAATAGTCATTAAATATACAAATTATATTTAAAAATTAAAAAATCTAAAAATATATATACTCATCATAATAATTTAGGTTTGTTATAATACAGTGTACTGATAACATGAATTTTCAATTACAAGTGGAAAACAATAATTTATTTCAAAATAAAAATATTTTATAAATATTTAATTTAATACTTACAATACAACAACTACTGCTCCTATTCTATTTAGTAGAACAAATATACATTTTATAAATACCACAAATGTTGGATCGCTAGAGGATATAAACACACAATAACACAAGTATTTCACACACAAAACACACGAGTCATGACTCTTCTATTAATCAAAAAACTTCAATCTTATTCACTCTGAATACAATGAACCCAATGAAGGGTATTTAACCTAACTTGACATGCACACGCTCACATAACTCAACTTGACCAACGCTCATTTAACTTACTCTCTAACTCACTTACTAAATTCATCTATCAATCAACTCAACTAACTCACTTAGCTCATTGTCTAACAATGCATGCGGGAGGTAATTACATATTTTAACACTCCCCCTTAATTACGAACGCACAACTAAAACATAACTCATGACAACTCAAACATGCCTGCTGCTCTATGTCTCAGCTATGCTTACAACACCCAAGTTTAGTTTGTGAAACTCAGACACATCTATTACTAATTCCTTTGTAAATATATCAACCAATTGATCACTAGATTTACAAGACTTCAAGTGAACTTCTCCATTGCTCACAAGTTCTCTAATAAAGTGATATCTAGTGTCAATATGATTTCTCTTTTCATGTAACACATTATTCTTGGATAGTGCAATTGCTGAAGTGTTGTCACAATATATTGTTGTTGATTCTTGTTGTTTCTGCTTGAGTCCATCCAATACTCTTCTTAACCATATTTCTTGACATGCTACTGAAGTTGCTGCTACATATTCTGCTTCTGCTGATGATAGTGTCGTAATGCACTGCTTCTTAGATGCCCATGCTATCACACATGAACCAAGATGAAACACATAACTAGATGTGCTTTTCCAATCATCCAAACTGCTTGCAAAATCACTATCTATAAATCCCATCAAATCTTTCTTTTCTGTACCTACATACATTATGCCATAATCTCTAGTTCCTTCTATGTATCTCAGAATTCTTTTTCCAACACTCCAATGTGTGTCTTTTTGGAGTCTCCATAAATATGGAAATCAAACTCACTCCTTGCATAATATCTGGTCTTGTAGCTGTGAGATACATGAGGCTGCAAACCAATATTTTGAATAGAGTTGGATTGACATCTGCTGCTTCATCATCCTGAATCTTTTCAACAAATCTCTGGCATATTTATTTTGGAAAATAAAAATTCCTTTTTCAGATTGCTCAACTTCAATGCCAAGAAAATGTTTCATGAGACCAAGATCTTTCATCTCAAATTCATTCATCACGACTATTTTAAATTCATCTAGCTCAAGATCACGTGTAAAAATCATGTCATCAACATATAAGCAAACATTCAAAATCTGGCCATGCTCATTTACCTTTGTGTATAAGGTAGGCTCAATGATGCTTCTGCAAAATCCGTTCTTGATCATGTAACTGTCAATTCTACAATACCATGCTCTAGGTGCTTGCTTCATTCCATAGAGAACTTTCTTCAATTTGTAAACTTTATCTTCTTTACCTTCAACTTCATACCTGGAGGTTGATGCACATAAATTTCTTCTTCTAAAATTCCATTCAAGATGGTTGATTTCACATCCATCTGATATACTTTCCATTTGTTCTGAGTTGTTGTCGCTAGAAATCCTCTTATAGTATCCAATATGGCTACCAAAGAAAATGTTTCCCCAAAGTCTATTCCCTATTGCTGCGAGAATCCTTTTGCTACAAGTCTTGATTTAAATCTGTCAATCTCACCTTTTTCATTCACCTTTGTCTTATACACCCACTTCACACCAATGAGGTTTTTATATTTTGGTAAATTAACAAAATCCCATGTATCATTCTTTTCAATAGAATCCATCTCTTCATCCATGGCTTGCACCTAATTTTCATCTCTGATTTCTTCTTCAAACGAAGAAGGTTGAAATGCCAACAATGAAAAGTTTGAACTAACATCCAAATCATCATAAATATCTTTTAAACTTCTCATATTTTTATTACCCTTGCTGATCCATTACCTAGTTGGCTTCTTGGAGAATTCTGGTCTGTTGATCAGCTTGAAGATCCATGCCACTCCAAAAATCTTGGAGTCCTTGTTGGTGTGACTCTGTTTGGTGTCTTCTGTATTGATTCGTGCTGCTCCTTTTCTGATACATCATCCTCTTCCATCAATGGTGCTTGTACATCGGTTCGTGTGTCTACAATCCCATTCCATGACTCTTGTTCTTTCAATACAACATCTCTGCTAATGTTTGTCTTCTTGGTGACAGGGTTATACAAATTTTAAGCTTTTTACTGCTCACTATAGCCAATAAATATGCATTTTTCACTTTGATCATCTAATTTTCCTCTTATCTTCATAGGTACATGCGCATAGGCTACACACCCAAAAACTTTGGAATGAGATACACTACATGACATACCTGACCATGCTTCTTCTGGAACTATGTTCATCACAATATGTGTAGTATATTTGTTTATTAAATAAACAACACATGCAACTGCTTCTGCCCAATACTCATTAGACACGTGTTTTGCTTTCAACATGGGCCTTTCCATGTTCATGATTGTTCTATTCTTTCTCTCTGCTACACCATTCTGCTGCGGTGTGTATCTCATTGTAAACTGTCTTCTGATTCCATATTGTTTACAGTACTCATGGAATTCTTTCGAATCATATTCTCCACCACGATCTGATCTTAATACCTTGATATTTCGATCACTTATGTTCTCTACTAAGGCTTCGAACTCTTTGAAATTTGCAAAAGTTTCAGACTTCTTCTTCAAAAAGTAAACCCAAGTATTTCTGCTATAGTCATCAATAAAAGTGAGGAAGTAACAATTTCCACCAATCGACTGTGTCCTCATAGGTCCACACAAATCTGTATGCACCAACTCAAGTGGTTTCTTTGCTCTGTATGAAACTCCTTTCGAAAAAATTTCACGATGTTTCTTTGCCAAGATGAAACACTCACAAGTGTTAGGAGTTTCTTTGATGGGAGGTAATCCTCTGACCATCTATTTCTACTGCAACAATATTAAACTGGAAAAATGCAAGTGTCCAAACCAAAAGTGTTATAACCAGTAATCATTAGAACAGGTAGTTGTAAAAGAACTAACCTGATCCTTGTAGTTCATAATTAGAGAAAGAATTTTTTCCTCGTCGTCTGCACCTTTGCAATTAGTTGCTTGCTTGGGGGTTTGTCATAAATGACACACTCTTTCCCCTCAAAGATAACTCTTTATCCTTTCTGTGTCAATTGACCAACACTTACCAAATTGTGTTTGAGTCCAGGGACATAACATACCTCTGATATTGTCTTTGGCTCCCCCTGCTTGGTCACAATGTTGACCACTCCGTTGCCATCTACATCCACAGTCTTGTAAGTCCCCAACTTACCTCTGTCTTCACATAATGGTCCAAATTTGCAACCAAATTCTTGTTTCTTGAAATGTGGTTATTGGAGCCACTGTCTAATAGCCATACATTATCATATGGTTCATGCATTTTGTTGCACGCTAGGAACATGGAGTTAGTATTCTCCGTACTAACATTAGCTCTCTGATTTCCTTGATCAACTATCTTCTTCCTGCATTCACGAGCATAATGACCAAATTTATTGAAATAATAACATTTTACCTTTGATTTGTCAAACCTTAGATTATTGTTGAAGCTTTTGTTGCTGTTGCTTGCAATTTGATATTCATTCTCTTCTCGGCCATCTCTATCACCACCATAACTTCCACCTCGCCCTCTACCTCTCGATCGACCTCTGCCTCGACCTCTTGAAATATAAACTTGAATTTTGAAGGAAAATTCTAAAGTGGAATCCTTATTTCTGTCTATCCTTGCCTCATGTGATATAAGTGAGCCCATCAACTCATCAAATGTTAGTTTTTCCAAATCCTTGGCTTCTTCTATGGCTGCTACCACAACGTCAATCTTAGTAGATAAATATCTAAGAACCTTCTCAATCATTTTTTGATCTTTAATATCTTCACCATATATTTTTAACTAATTTACTACAGACATGACCCGATTTATGGAAGAATCAATGTGCTCTGTCTCCTTCATCTGCATACTTTCAAAATCTCTCCTAGTATTCCATAATTTAACAATATTGACTTTGGTCATACCTTGATAGATGATTGCCAAAGTTTCCCATGCTTCCTTTGCTGAAGACATGATCATTATCTTCAAGAACACTGCTCGGTCCACTCCCTACTGGATAAGAAGCAACGCTTGTGCATTTTTCTTCTTGTCTTTCTTTCATTGTTCCCTGTCTACATTACTGAGGGCTCGTTTTTCTGCATCACTTTAAGGTTTTGCAAACTCAAACTTGACATGATCCCAAACATCATGTGCTTTTAATAGCCCACACATCATAATCTTTCCCAGTGAAAGAAGTAAGTTGTGGTTGAAAAGTTGATGTGGCCATCTTGCTCCTAAAAAAATCTTCTTTGATAAAACCCTAATTTTCTCTTCTAGAAACCTTGCAAAGCTCCTTTGAAAAAACCCTTTTAATGTTTTTTTTTTATATATAATAAATCCTTTTAGAAAAGAAATATATATATATATATATAATTTTATAATAACGCTCTCTAAACTTCTTTTAAAATCCCCCTCTTTTCAAATACTTAAAACTATTCGTATATCAAATATTTTAAAAAAGTTTGTACCACCCATGTGACTTTATCAAAAACCTTTCATGAAATAACTGCGTGGACTTTTGTTTTCCGTATTTTTTTCTTTCGGCTCACGACTATCCGCCTCATAGCTGTCGGCCTTTAAATAAAAAACCCGATTGTGCCCCTGTTGATGCCAAGAAACCATGGAATAAACTTGATTTGTGAGAATCGTAAGTTCTACGAAACTTGCACAGTTTCTCAATACAAAAAGTGCATACCTATGCGTTTCCTTATCCGTTCAATTGTTTTTGCAAAAATTAAAAAAAAAAAAAAATCGGCCTTCTGCCCTTGGCCTTCTTCTCTGGCTCTGCTCACCCACGAATCTTGTGATCCTTCATCAGCTCTAATACCAATTTGTTGGATAGGAAGAGGATATAAACACATAATAACACAAGTATTTCACACACAAAACACACGAGCTGCAGCTCTTCTATTAATCAACGACTTTCAATCTTACTCAATATGAATAAAATGAACTTGATGAAGGGTATTTACCCTAACTCGACATGCACACACTCACATAACTCAACTTGACCATCACTCACTTAAATGACTCTCTAACTCACTTACCAAATTCATTTATCACTCAACTCAACTAACTCACTTCACTGATTGTCTAACAATACATGATGGAAGTAATTAAATATGCAAATTATATTTAAAACTTAGAAAATCTATATATATATATATATATATATATATTCATCATAATAATTTAAATTTTTTATAATATAATGTGCTCATAACATTAATTTTCAACTACAAGTGAAAAACAATAAATTATTTTGAAATAAAAATATTTTATAAATATTTAATTTAATACTCACAATACAACAACTATTGGCCCTATTCTATTTAGTAGAACAAATATACATTTTATAAATATCACAAATCATAAAGTATATTACTTAAACTAAATTCTTATGATAAAAATATTTTTATACTTTATAATATATATATATATATATATATATATATATATATATATATATATATATAATTTAAAATTATCAATATATATAATTATTATTATTATTTTAATTTATTAATTACCATATTTTTATAGTCTTTAAAATTTTTTTGTTAGTGTTCCATTTATAAAAACTTTAAGAATTATTTCATCTTATATTAAAGGTCTCTATTTTTATTATGAAGCAGTAAAGGTTATCTTAAATTCTAATTTTATTAATCATTTCTCGGTTATCTTTTCTCGTTTTTCAATATATTAATTTAAATGTGTAATTGATTTTTTTTAAAGTTTCAAGACATTATATTCCACCTTGTATTAAAGGTCTCAATTTTTATTATGAAGTAGTAAAAGATATCTTAAATTCTAATTTTATTAATCATTTTTGGGTTATATTTTCTTTGTTTTTCTATATATTAATTTAAATATGTAATTGATTTTTTTTTAATTTCAAAACATTATATGTAGTTGGTTTTTTTTAAATAAACCAATATTTTAAATTATAAAGGTAAAATGCTCATAATGTTTGAAAAATCATTTTTATTGTAAATTAAAAAAGTAATAATATAAATCAATTAAAATTTCCTATAATATTTAAATAAAATTAATTTTAAAATTTCAATTTATGAGATATAATTATTTTATTTTCCAATAATATATAATTTATGATAAATGTAATTAAATGATTAAGTAAGAAATGTATCTAATATTGATATAATTTATAATAAAAAGACATGTTTAAGATTTATGAAATATATATTTCATTAACCAAGTGCGATGTATTAAAACCCTAGCTTCACCTTGAGCGGTGGGGTAAAAGGATTATCCATTGCTCTCTTTATTATTCTTATTCTTATTATTATTATTATTATTATTATTATTATTATTGGTGCGTCTTTGGGACACCTTGACACCTTGACTCTAAAGATAGAGACCTTTGCTCGGAATCCGATTTTCTCGCTAACATGTCATGTTCCAGGACCCTTCGAGCACATCGAGCCTTGGGGGATCTATTGATCACTCAAGATTCCCGAATACTTGCCACGTGTCCCTTAGCACATTGTGCTGAAGTCATTTCTATTCTGTCAATGGAACATCACATCTCCAAAATTTGGTGAGTGAAATATTCCTTGGAGAAATGACTTACGTCATGCCTCTCGTAGGGAACAAAGCCCTCGAACCTGGAACCCTATAACACTTCACTTGCACAATACTCATGTTATAAAAGGATCCTCATTTCCCATCTAAAGGACTTTTAACCTTGTCTTCTCCCACAATTCATTAGAGAGACAGAGAGTTAGAACTTTTGGGGAGAAGGTAGTAGCTCTAACGCTCCACTATTGGAGCTAGTAATGTTAATTGTATTTATGTATCTTGGAAATTTTTATTAATATCGAAGCCTTTCAGGTCAACACATTTTCACGTGTGGATTGTGAATGTTTCTAAGACTATTCTTTGAATGCTTATGGTTCATGTTTTATTTCACCTATACTGGAGTAATTGAACTATCTTGATAAATTCCCCATCTCATTTTATGATGGAGGTTGTATTTTAGGCTTAGAGGTTTTCGTATGCAATCACAATTTGTGTCTTTTGGTTGGAATACAACATATGAGGGTTTTGGGGGGGCTGACATGAGTTTTGGAGGCAATGTTTCCTCCTTACTACTATGGAAGGGAGGGCTTGATAGTCATGTCAATTTTGGTTCTAATAATAGAAGACAATAACGATTATAGTCCCCTTTTATTTGGAGTAATGTGTTTTGTGGTTAATATATTGTTCTTTATCATCTCTTTGCAGTTTTCTTGCTTGAACCTACAACAATTTGTGTAATTTAATTTTATTTTATTTGTGTTTGTTGTTAATTTATTGTTCTATGTAATATTTTTTCATTTATTTTTCTTTTTTTGGCCCTCTTGTCCAAAGGGTTTTCCAACAATTTGCACCAGTTTGGAAGTGCCTAGTTCCCCTAAACAGTTGGGTGACAACAACGATGGAGATAATTCCAAGTGAATGAATTTTTTTTTAGACATATTCTATGGGCATGTCTATCCTATAGCCTCAAGAAGAACAAAAAATCATTAACTTCTTAGCTAGAGATTTCCTAGGTTCCTGGCAGTGGCCATAGGTATTTTGATAAAATACATGGTGAGCTTGATAATTGTACTACTTTCCTTGATCAGGATCATAAAGAATAAGGATTTGTAGTGAGGGTATGGCTTGGTCCTACTCAACTCCTTATATTTGTTAACAACCTAGAGCTAATATAGTAGATATTAGTGTAATCGGAGCAGTGAATGTGGCTTATTGGAAGGGATGTTCAGCTTGCATTTGGGAAGCAATAATTCAAGCCAAGCATGTCAATGACATCAGAAAAGAAGAAGAATCAAGAGAATAAGGAGAAGATGAAGGAAGAAGCGGCTACGGTGTTGGGAAAGTTGAGCCAGGGGGAAGAGCAAGCGGTGAGAGAGTATCTAATAAAATTCCAGAGCATTACACCTACACTCAATACATCTTACTCATTGATCCTTCTAAAGAATTACGATAAGATTAATGTTATAACAGACCACTACACACCTATTCCAACAAGTATCTCCTTGCTGAAAAGGCCTCTCTATGACTATATCTGTTACAGTTCTATTAAAATCCCTCCTCTCATGAAGTGGTTACATGGATGCAAAGTATTCTCACAGTGAAGAAAACTAGCCATAGTGGAACTCTAGACCTGAAGGTGATTGGTAGTCTCATTTTCTATGTTGATAGGGTTTCTTGGCTTGCTTACGCACAATAGAGTGTTGGGAAAAAGTATTTTTGTGGCCCACCTTCACTCGATTTTTTCCTGTTGGACCACTTCTACAATGACATTATTTAAAGCATGACAGGAAATTGAAGCAAGGAAATATCATGCTAGCTCAAGCTTGTAGTTGTTCCAATATGGCCAGTGTGAATGGATGCTTGTAACTAGGGGTCACAAGCATGTAGAATGCAAATATTGAGACCATGCACTACAATAATGTGACGATGAGGCATGGAAGAGGAATGACATGCAAGTTCATAACATTGGATACCTACTACATGAGAGAGCACTATTGGGAGAGGGTTTGACAAGGGTGACCAGGAACACAAAAAGAGTGTTATGGGTTGTGATGTGTCAAGAAGTTACATGATATATTTGTGTTTATATGCATCCAAATGACCTATACATTTTTTTTCTTAAAAAATTCATATGCAATTCAAATTGAAGAGGAGAAGCAAAATCAAAAGCAGAAGCATAGGAATTGGTAGATATATTTGTGGGGAAAATCCATAGAAGGGTTTTATGTCCATGTCTCTCGTACTAGAAGAGTATAGAGGAAGAAGAAAGGATATGTGACATATCGAGGAAGCTCATTGGGTTTTGATGATGAAAATTTCAAAGTATGCTAACCATCTACCTATAGGACTAGATGCACCCACCATTCTAGTTTTCCTTGTACCCTCCCATGAGGAAACTTGTTTTTTGTATTTTTCAGAAGCTAATGCAGGGGCATTTAGTAGTGACGGTGATTTGTAATATTCCATTTTTTTGACATTAAATAAATGATTATTATCGAGAGTCAATTGCAGAAAGCATGTTCCACAGTGCTCCTAATGAAATGTTTTTCAAAAATTCTCACCATGTAGGTCAAGGATTGTCCCTTTGAGGACAAGTTAGCACCAGTCGAGCTCCCCAATTGTGATCGACGAATCACCCTAGGTTTCACTTGGAGATAATAATCCTTCAATTCTTGTAGACGCATCAGCTCACACAGTGGTGAATGAAGATAATGTAGAGAAAGAGGATGACATATCTCTATTAGCCTTAATCCACAAATTAAATAAATATAAAATGACATCGAGTGCAAGATAAGATCTGGCAAGGGGTCAAGAAGATGACGAGGCATAGTACATAGAAACCCTCGACAATTTTGATGAACAGGGTACTCAAGTCCCTGATGGTTTGAATGTGGAGGGTACTGAAACCCCTAACAAGTTGGATGAACAGGGCACTGAAGTCCGTGATGAACTACGTGCACAAGGTACTGAATTCCTTGGCACAAACGATGTGGAGGGTGCTAAAACCCTTGGTGACATGGAAATTCCTGGCACAGAAACACTTAGCGATATCATAATGAAAATGCTAGATAACCAAGACAATTTTGATCTTGGCAATGATCATACATGCTTTGAATCTGTTGCAAAAAAGGTACTTGCACCAGATAAGCTGGATATAGAAAACTCTACCCTCTACCTCAATAACCAGATAGTAGATATGGAATAGCAAGTCCATGACTTGGAGGCTTTGAACTAGGTCATGAAGGAGCAGAACTAGCAAAAGCAATGCCAGGTAGGGTCGGTTGCAGAAGTCGAAGAACAAAAACGGAAACTGAGAGTATGGAAGTTTTGGGCTTCTAAATGCTACAAGTGCCTCAAGAAGGTGACCAAACAATTGAATAAAGCCTTAGGTAAAAAGACAAAGGTAGTGAAAGCAGGAATCAACATTGAAGTGAAATATTGAAAGATGGCCCCCATTTTTGAATATTGTTTGCAGCAGGTAAAATGTTGCATGAGGACACACAACAAGTTAGGGATGGGAGGATGTTGGTGTGCCAAAATGCCCTATTTTTCCCTTTTCCTATAATTTTTAACCTCTATTTCATCTCTATAAACCTTTTCATTCCTGCACTAGTCCAAGAAACTGTCTGTTGGCTCGTGGGGTCCTAACCCAGGTTTGGAGATTAAGGTTTGCAACAAACCCCTATACTACTAGCCCTTTCGGCAGTGACCTTCTTGCATAGGTCAAATTCTCACCCGAAGTAGTATGGGTGGGTGGTGGAACTAGGTTTCCGCACCCTGGGAGAGGATAGGTAAGCCAAGCAGAGTTGTGTCCGACTTTATAATGACCATATCTCCTATCTCAGAACCGGATCTATAGATCTCCTTCGCATCCATGTGCGCAAGGTCAACTATACTTACTATACTAAAAAAATCATATACTTCTAAAACAATAGTGCAGTATTACAATTATTCTTTGCATAAAACATAACAGAACATACCCAGACACAGAAGAAAGAATTAACACGGTACTTTCACAGCTTAACACATAATATGCATAACACAGTAGCTATCAAATATTCGCATCAACAGTACAAATATATTCAGCTATGCAACAATATTTCTCATTCATTAATCCTTAATTTCCTTCTTATAATACCCAAACCTAACCTGTGCACACAGCAGCAGAGTATGCACACAGCAGGACTTGGGATCTCCGTGCACACAACCAGCAGGAGTCCTTTCCCAAAAAACCCAAAAAAATCTACTAAGCCACAATTCGCATCAAAATCTCATCATCTTCTTGCCTTATAATTCAAAATGTCCATCTATTTATAACAATATAGCCTAATCTTTCCTATGGTCCGTAAACTGTGGTTTTCTGAATCTAGGTCTACCCTTTGACCCATTACAATGCTTTCATGGATTTCACCCACCCCAAAACCCCTACGCTAGACTAAATATAATAAAAAATAAACAAAATCGGACCATTTTCACAGCTTGTAGGAGACCCTTTTCCAACAGTTCCCCAACACAATCTTGTGACTCATCCTGAGTCACTATGGTGGTGCGGTCTCTACCTGCACACATAGGGCATTGATGGCTGCGATTAGCAGAGGTAATACTTCTTGACTCTGAGCGGTAGCACTCTGCATGATGTCTACAAGCTTCTGGGAGGTTGGTCCTTTAGTATCCATGGTAACTCACTCTAATATCTAGTTGAGTCTCTCGATCGCGCCATTTGTATCCTGTGATAGCTGGAGGGTGGCATCGGTCCACAGCTTCAATCGTTTTGTGATGGCATGCTTCATTCATCGGAGATCCTCAATCGTATCTCAGAGTGCATTGCTAGTCTTCAAGTGTGCCAGATGCTCCGCAGGGACTAAGGAGGGAAAGGTAGCTTTGATCTGATCGAAAATGGCTTCCTTATATCGTAAGTCCTGTTTGATGTTCTTAAGAACCGGGTTGAACTGGACTGCTGTCCAGAGCTACATGGCCAACTCGAACAACTGATTACCCTGGGTAAGTTGTCCCGTAATGATGTCTGTAGCTTCTGTTACTAGCTCAGCACGCTGGGCTTGTACCTCGGGAGGTGTGGCAGGCTGTACCTGCGCCTGTAATGTGGTGATTTTCCAGTCCATTTTGGTCTTGAGGGTCTGTATTTTGGTTCTAGATACCTTTAGTGCTGCAACCAAGCCTTCTACTGTAGTCCAGAGTAGAGCTGTACCTGGGAGCTCATCTAGGACCTCTGTGCTCCACTAGTGGACCGTTGTTTCGAGCTGCGACATCTACGACATAGCAAGGGAGACGTCTTCGATCTACAATACGATGATCGGCGTGGCCACATCGAGCTGTTGCTGCACGGTCTAGTTGCGATGATGGATTTCTTGAAGCATGACAGTGTGGAAACCCTATAACACCTCATGGGGTAGCTTTTCCAAGTCCAATTGTAGTCTCATATCCACTAGAAGGTGGGCACCGACTAGGATGCTAAGCAACGAAGAAGCACGACTTTCATTTGCAGTTAGCCTGGTACTACTGGTAGGGTGTAGCGTATTCATATTTTTCTAGAGGTGTCAAAGCTCAACCTACATGGTGTCGATTACAACCTTTTGTTGTGCTTCTATGGCTACTCACTGATCCTCTATAGCCAGAGTAAGTGTGTCCATTATTTTCTCGAGATCACCATTAGTCAGCGTGATTGTTGTGTCATATTCTGGGCGTTGGGTGCACTTCTTTTTCCGGGGCTTCTTTGCAAGCTCCCTGTGCCACTTCGTACCTCGGGGGCATGTAGTATCCTTACTAGTAAGCCCTTTCGTTCGCAGGACTAGCTGCAAGTCGACCATGTCAACTCTTATAGTGATTTGTGACAGTTGCATAAAATATTTCGTGGCTACTTCCGAGCCCTTCTGGTTGGATCCTGCGATCATCCCAGGTTTGGAAGGGGCGTTAACTTCCGTCATATAGCTTTGATGCCAATTCGTGTAGGGTTCGAAGTCAATTCTCCTTGTAGGGAGCCAGAGGGCAATTATCTTATAAATTTCGGTGCCCCCAGACCCCCTCAACATAATTTCCGCAGGCTCTGGACTGCTAAGCACCGAAGTGTCTGCAAGGTTAGGGGCTGCCATATTAGCGTAAGGAGGGGATCCTGAATTTGGAGACTCATAGGTAGCAGAAGTGGGTTGATTGGGTATGAAAAGAATGCTAAAGGTCCAAAAAATCATGCAGTAGAACAATACATGCAGATTATAGAGATGATATGGAACCTTGGTCAGAGTTATCCTTTCTCCCTTATAGTGCTCGTGGCTGTCCAACGGTAAGGTGAATCTTACTTGGAACTTACCATCAAGGAAATAGTAAAAACTCATAAGAATTTTCCTCATTAATTGCCAGCTTCCTGTTTTCCATAATAGTAATATTCCCTTTTTACCAGAGTTCAGTGTTCTGACTGTCATCGTTTGCACCCTATGGCCTTCCCATGGATATACTAACCTTGGATGAAGCATCTGTGATTCTTGCACATCCTTAATTATAGCCGAAGTAGGGTGTGTTGTAATGCAATTCGGGTGCAGCCTAAACAACTTGGAAACCGTGCACAACCCGTTCAATTCCGAGTTTGGAATAGTTAAGGGATCATCCTTTCCTTCCATTGGGCTGAGGATGTAGTATTCAACCATCTGTGGTACCTGTGTTCCCCATGATTCGGATGCGATGTACGGACATGGTCTACCCTGATTCAAGGCGTCAGTGTTCTGCAGAGCTGCGTCGAGCGCTCCTGTGCCATCCACCATCCTAAATGTTCGCAGAAACTCATCCCACATAGTCTCCCAATGGCAAGTGCGTTGATGTAGCTCCGCGTCTAAATACCATGTAGCTGGATGCAGTCCTAGAGCATGGATAAACAGGTGGACTCGTTCTTTTGGGGTTCTGTCGCACCACTGTGTTTCCCATGCGAGCAAATATCTGTGTGGATCTTTTGACCGAAGGAACTTTTTGATCTATCTCATAGCTGGAGCTTCAAATTGCAGGATCATCTTATCCCGATATTCATCCCAATTGCATAATACCATCCCATGCATATCCCATCAGCGCACAGGTGTTCCACGTAGGGCTAGCTTAAGGGCCCATAGCCTGCATCCTTTGGGAACTTCTACTTAGAATGCACGTAAAAATTCCTTAATGTTACCTGAATCCCCAAAGTAGGGTAGGTCTCTTACCTCGGAGGAGATGCAGCGGAAGTTCCTTATGACCCAAAGACATCATAGCGCCGAAACCTCATGCAACCGGCCTTGCCAATTCTCTAGTTCCCCATCAGAGTCGGAAAATAATTCACTGTCTTTTTCCCAGCAGAGTACTACTTACACCATGAGGTTAATCCAATCTTCGTCATGTGTAATCAAATTTTAAATGTGATCTACTTCCTCCTCATCGTGCACTTGCTTTGTATACCGCACACCTTTTGCGGGATCCAACGGTAATATTACTCGTGTACCGTTATTTTCAAACACCATGCTTTGGCTTTTGAGATTGATAACACCCACCATATCTATAGCCCAGTTTAGTCCTAGGAGCGCAAGGTAGGGGTTCGCATCTTCTACGATTTCTATTAGCTCAAAATTGGCTTGGGCCTTTACTCCTGCGATATCTACCATGATTTTTGGCAACCTTCCCAAAGGGATGATCTTCTGTTGATTCACCATGCGCAACTGGATGGTGGACCATTACAACTTAGGTTCTCCCATTCGTTACCATGTTTTTTTAGGTAACATGTTCACATCTGATCCAAGGTCCAAAATAACCTGATCCATCTCGTAGTCACCAATCTGTGCAGTCAACCGCATTTCTCTTCCGATGCATTTTTTATACTGGTATAGTTTGTGTACATCCTTGGTTCTTAGGGTCAGATCGGGCCACGTTGTGCAGCTATTAATTAATGCTTGAAGGTTCTCTACAACCTTTGGGTTACGTAGCAGCTTCATACATGCCTGTAGGAAGGGCTCGACCCCCTCATCTGTCTTAGAGTGTGTCGGTACCTACACAGTAGATGTTTCTTCCTT
Organism: Pinus albicaulis; assembly: GCA_034641835.2. Taxonomy (NCBI): domain Eukaryota; kingdom Viridiplantae; phylum Streptophyta; class Pinopsida; order Pinales; family Pinaceae; genus Pinus; species Pinus albicaulis. Next base: position 351,489,998 of record CM076580.1, read on the forward strand.
AGCGAAGTCCTGGCCAGCTACGGCCATTTTTTCTTGTCCCTTTTGCATGTTCGATCCTTCTTGACGGGTCAGAGGATTCATGGCAGCCTCTTCCTTTGGTCCCCCGGTGGCCATCCCACTGCGTGTTATGAATTTCACACTTGGGTCCATGTTCCTTAGCTTGGCTTTAACTCTCTACACATTCTGCGTAGGGGTGGGCTAATTTTCCTGCATTTTTGCTATCAAGATTAGGCAATCTTTGATCACATGGTCCATCTGTCTGTAATATCAGTAGGATTTCTGTGTAGGATTTGGGCAGTCTCTAGAAAAGTGCCCTGCTTCTCTACAATTATAGAAGATTAGTTTTTCGCGTCCTCAACCTACTCTTCCTCTGTGACCTCCTCCCCTGCCCCTTGCTGGAGAGCCACCAAAGTTCACGGGAGATCTAGGTGATGCCGGGTCTGATTGTACCCTATACAAGTTTCCTCAATCTATCATCAGATCATAAGTTCGACAGTTCTTCTCATCGTGTCCTATCGAGCGGTAGAACCTACACCACTGTTGCTTTAGTTCTGGGACATACCCTCCTAGCCAGGGGCAATGGTTTATATCGTGAAACCATGCGATGCGGCAGTCATCGTACCATAATGCAGATCCTCTTGAGATTGGACGCACTAGGTTAGGTTCTCCTGCCTGTATGTAATCTGTCAATAGTGGGCACTGATCCTTCGTATGGCAAGATACTCGACATCGTATGCACCATAGATCTATGTTGGCTCCTTTTCCTTGTTCCTTTTACAGGTTCTGAATTTTCATGTGCATAGCTCCGAGTTGCTCCTGAATTTGCTATACTCCTAATGAAGTATCTTCTCTGGGCATAGCTTCTAGTTTCATAGCGACTTCCACAGTTTTTTCCTGTGACTCGAAGGTTTGATGACTCATTGGTATGCGCAGGTGAGGTAACAACATAGCGATGAACCATTCTGTATGTTGTCGATCGTCATACTCAAATCCTCCTTCCCTGATTGCTCTCTTTAGTCACTGATCAGCCTCCCATACAGACTCAGACACTCCTTTCTTGAAGTCCTTCACATCTGCTACTAATTGAGAGTAAGATTTTGGCTTTCATAACTGTTGTTTTAGAGCATCCTTAATATCTTGAATAGATGCATTCCCGTTCTAAGATATGTATCGCATATACTAGTCCAAAGCTCTTTCTTCGAATGCCAGGGATAGCTGCGCCCTCTTCACTATATCACTTGCCACATTTTGTGTAGCCCATATGGAATCTACAACAAACCAAAATTGGTCCATATCCTCATCTCCTACCCCCTTGAAGGTAGGCAGTTTTAGGTGCGCAGCCATGTCACTGTCCAGCGGAGGTGGTGGTATGGGCAAATTCTTACCTTTGCACGGCTTGGATGGCAGTGTAGCTGGGGGGCTCTACGTAGTTATCTCTCGCAGAGGTCTGTAGACAGATATTCCCCATTCAAGGTCAATTCGATATTATTTACCACTACTTGTCGTGCTCTCATCTAGATCCAAGGTCATTCACTCGGTGTGACTACACAGAATACTCTTCTCACACAATAATATCTTAATCAGCAAGGGTAATTTCTTTAGAAATATACCCCTAAAACCTTTAAAGAGTCTCTGCTCTGCTTTGGAGTAGGAGACAGACTAATCAATGGAAAATTTTGTCACAAACCCTCCTAGCATACTATCCACCCAGTGATCCACCGTGCGAGTGATGGTATTATCAGTCCTTTCCAGCTGCTGGATTAGACTTGGAGTCCGCTGAGTGACTCATTCATCCTTCCAACACTTCTGGAACTCTACGAGCCTTGCCAGCAACTCTTGAAGCTCAATTGAAAATGTCACAAATAAAATTTCATAGATTTCTTTAAGAATGTACCTGTCTTTCCAATTTTCCGTCGTTAACCTTGTCCTACAATTCTCTTTTATCGCAAATTCCTGAATCTGATTTCCAAACCACTCTTCAATTTCCTTCCTCTTAGGCTTCCAGTACTCTCTTGTCATTACCGAATCCCAGTCTCGACAACTCAACCATTTGTTTTCTCGAGGGGTCCTGACCCAGGTTCGAAGGTTAATGTTTGCCAACAAACCCCTATACTACTGGCCCTTTTGGCAGTGACCTACTTGCGCAAGTCAAAGTCTCACCCGAAGCAGTATGGGTGGGTGCTAGAACCGGGTTTCCGCACCCTGAGAGAGGATAGGTAAGCCAAGCAGAGCTGCGTTCGACTTTATAATAACCATATTGCCTATCTCAGAACTGGATCTATAGATCTCCTTCACATCCACGTGTGCAAGGTCAACTATACTTATTGTACTCAAAAAATCATATACTTCTAAAACAACAGTGTAGCATTACAATTATTCTTTGCATAAAACATAATAGAATAGACCTAGATGCAGAAGAAACACTTAACACGGTACTTTCAGATCTTAACACAGAATATGCATAACACGGCAGCTATCAAATATTAGCATCAACAGTACAAATATATTCAGCTACGCAACAACCTTTCTCATTCATTAATCTTTTAGTTCCTTCTCACAATACCCAAACCCGACCTATGCACACAGCAGCAGGGTTTGCACACAACAGGACTTGGGATCTCCATGCACACAACCAGTAGGAGTCCTTTCCCCAAAAACCCAAACAGATCTACTAAGCCACAATTCGCATCAAGATCTCATCATCTTCTTGCCTTATAATTCAAAAGTTCCCTCTATTTATAACAATCTAGCCTAATATTTCCTATGGTCCGCAAACCGTGGTTTGTAGACTCTAGGTCTACACTTTGACCCATTAGTATGCTTTCGGGGCTTTGACCCACCCCAAAACCCCTGCGCTAGACTAAATATAATAAGAAATATAAAAAATCGGACCAATTTCACAGCTTGTAGGAGACCCTGTTCCAACACTGTCTATTCCTACATTAACTTCATAATTCATGATTAAGGTTTATTAGGTGCTTTATTAATCATTTTAAATATATTTAGTGCCTTTAAATATTTCTTGTAACTTATATTTACTTTCCTAAAGCTATGGGATAAGTTAATTATTAATCATTATGATAGCGTGATATAAGTGTAGGCAGATTCTTGCACCGCCAATAATCAATGTTCCATGATATTAGCAACAGTTTGATCATTCCATGCGGGAATTATGGTCCACATCTTCTAGTTCAGTTGCATATTAACTAAATTAAAACACAATAAGAGTTTATTCAGGGATGATGCCAAATATAGGGTCTACAGCCAGCAATTAGCTCGTGCCTTATCATAGCTGCTGGCCCAATTCTATAATTTTGGCTATTAGTCCGTTCAACCGAAAGGCTTGATTTGGGAACAATTCTGTAATTAGAAATCATGGCCATAGGACTAAGTAATATATAAAAGATAGATCCTAGATAGAACTAGGTTAGCGAAGCGACATTGACAGTAGCATGACTGTAACCTTGTTTTGTAATTGTGTTACTGCCCTCACTCTGGGGCTAGACTCAAGCTATAATGTATGTTTGCTAATGGAATTTAATACAAGGACTTGTGCCATGATTTTATTACATTGCATTTAATTTTATTGATGCATTGATTAAAAGTGATGAAGAGTTTCATTTCCTAAAACTGGAAATGAGTTGGTTGGATAGGGCCCAGCCAACCTAGCTCGTTTACCCTCGTGCTTTCATTATTTCAAAGGTTTGTGTGTTGATTTATTTATTTTTAGTTGTGTGGCTTAAATATTTATTTCATTCTTGCTTCAAAGTTCTGATTTAATTTTGTTTAATAATCAAGGTGTGAACGGATCCATTGCGTGGAAGTTTAAATTAAATTCACCTCCAATTTCTTTTTTGATTTTCTTCTGCTTGGATCATGTAGGAAGGCTCCTCCTGCACCAATGCATGTAGGATTCTACACTCTAGTTTTCTCATTTATTTACAGCAAGTGTTCTTTCCCTTTTCTCGAATACTGATTTCATTTACTTCTACAAGAAAGTGTTATCATCATAAGAAATAATTCCTAATACTAAAAGCTAAATTCTTGAAGGTTAAGAATGACTTTGTAAAATAGGAAAGAACGTTGTTGCAACATCCTAATTTATGTTTGTGCTTCACAATTTAAGGGAAAGAGATTGAAATTAATCTGCAACTTTATAAGTGAACCTGTGGAGAGTTAAATTTGATTACATGCAAATTCCTTTGACTAAAAGTTTGCTTTTTCATCTTTGAAGATTTTTTTGCTTTATAAGTTATTCTTATTGCAAGTATAGTTAATTAAAATCATTCCTTTCCATGTGTAAAATTATCTTAGAATTCAACTCTCAATTTCAACTCTTTTCAACACGCCCTTCGGTTCTTTCGAAAGTAAATTGGAAACCTTGGTGAAGGAAGCTCTGTCCTTGTGCAAGGTTTGTTGTCTTGTGACAAGAACAGATTTCTCTAAGCGTTAAGGCTTAGAAAACCTACACAAAGACATAAGTCTTCAGTATAAGAAGGTAAAATATACTTTTCACATAAGTTCTATACATGCACTAGTGCAAGTATATTGCAAGAGTAATGAACAATGATTTAGTGTAAAAGGAAAATCGTTTAGAAAGAAGATATTTTCAAGGGCCCACTTATTAAAATTCCACCATCTATACTGAAGATAAACATAGAGTTTTATTTCAACATTTAATATCATTTCCAGCTCTGTGAAAATTCCTTTATTTTACTTCTTCACAAATGCATTCTTTTACATTTGAGCACTAGAATTGCTTTGGTGTCAATTTCCTTTGAAATTGTTTTATGTTTGATTCTGAAATATTTTGATTAAGAAGAAGGAATAGGAATAAGAAAATTTCATACCACTTCTAGCATTACCTATGCTCTGCCTATAATTTTATGAAACCCCCGGGTTGACAATTAATTTTGAAGGAGCTTGCTTAAGTGCAATTCCTGCATCCAAAAAGAAGTTTGATTTTCCTCAGTCTTCTTTGTTTTAGCTTCTAGTTATTATGTAGCAAAAATTTCGTTAGTAGGTTCTTGTCGATAAGCAGTACGATTTTCCCAAGTTTTCTCAGCTTCAACTATTGGTTCTTGTGTAACAACAATTTCAGTAGTAGGTTCTTGTATACTAGTGGTTTTATTTTTCTCATTCTACTTTGCTTCAGCTCCTAGTTCTTATGTAAAAATAAATTCATCAACAAGCTCTTGTGGATCAAAATTATGGAATTCCACATCCTGCTCTTATACCTATATTCTAACATAGATAGTTGTAAGCTCTTCACAACCCACTTCCTTAAGAATTTGTTTACAACCCATGCATAACCTCTTAGCTATGTTATCAGGTGGCACCATTCCTACCACGTCTACTAGGGTTTCCAACGCTATTTGTTTCTTGAATTGAATTTATTCTTTAAGTGGAAAGTTGTTTTGTTATGAAACCAATGCCAAAAATAGAAGAAAAGATAGAGATCAACGCCTTATAATTCAACCACTTCGAGGGGGAAACCTCCTTTACATTATATAAATGAACAATTCTTGGATGATACAAATGACAAAACCTCATTCTATATATAGGATTCCATGGGGTCACAATATAATCCTAGCCAGCCTAAAAATAATAATGTAAGGGCACAATAATAACATTATGGGGGTTACAGGAGTACAACAATAACAATAAGGGGGCTACACTAACAAAAATCAATGACTACACTAGTAATATAGGGACCTAACATGCCCCTCTCCTTCAAAAAATTGTTGTCATCAATGTTTGACTAGCTCTTGATGCTTCTGTATAAAATTATCATCCTCCCATGTAGAATATTCAATAGGTAAGTTCTTCCACTTGATGAGATACTATGAAATTGATTGATTTCATAACTGTCGATTTCTTGTTTCCATGAATACTTCAGGTTCCAACATGTTTTTTCCTTCCTCATCAAGTTCTGGCAATATTGTTTGAATTGGAAGTTTGTCACCTATAACCTTCTTTAAGAATGAAACATGGAAAACTGGATGCACTCGTGAAGAAGCAGGAATCTCCAATTTGTATTCCATAGTACCAATCTTTTGCCACACCTTGTAATGACCATAGTACTTTGGCGATAATTTATTATCCTTCTTAGCTTGCTTGAGGGAGATTTTTTTGTATGGTTGTAACCGTAAAAATACCCAGTCTCCTACATCAAAACTTCTCTCACTGTGATGTTGATTTTCCTGTTGTTTCATTCGATTTTGTGCCAAATTTAGGTTATCCTTTAAGATTTGGAGAACTTGTTGTTGATGCTTGATGTGATCTTCCACTTCTTGAACCTTAGAATTTTCTCTTAATTATGATGTGATGGATGGTGGATGATATCCATAAAGTGCCATAAATGGGGTCATTTTTGCTGCAGTATGGAAGGAAATGTTATACCACCATTCCGCCAAAGGTAAGAACTTGACCCATCGTGTTTGTTTATCAGATACAAAACAACGAAGATATCCTTCCAAAAATTTGTTCACTATCTCAGTTTGACCATCAGATTGAGGATGATAAGATGAGCTATGAGGTATTTGAGTACCCAAACAAGAAAATAATTCCATCCAAAAATTTCCAGTAAAAATGGGATCTCTGTCACTTAAAATAATCTTTGGGTTTCCATGTAGATTTTGAATTGTTTCCATAAATGCAGTAGCAACTGTGCTTGCTTTAAATGGATGAGATAATGCACAAAGGTGTGCATACTTGGTAAGTCTATCAACTACCACCATGATGACACTCTTTCCTTCTGACTTAGGTAAAATTGTGATAAAATCCATTGAAATCTCTTCCCAATGTTGACTTGGAATGGATGAAGGCTGCAGAAGACTTAGGGTCTTAATTAACTCAAATTTAGTTTTCTACCAAACCAAACATTCCGCCACAAACTTTTGAATATCTTATTTAAGGCCATTCCAAAAAAAATATTTCTTCATCCTGTCATTGATTCCTCATTCGGCTATGAAACAGATACACAAAAAACTATAGTACGTGCACTATCTACAAGTTTTTACATAATTCCAATCCAATATTTAGAGAAAGAGTTATGATGATTTTCCCAAGGTCACCTCTTTCATATGAAGTTTAGGAGCCTGCAAAAGCCTAACTTGCGCAAATCATATCTCAAAAAATATTGCGCAACATGATATGGAATTTTTACACGACCTTCCTCAATATTTCCTCTTCGCCTCATAAAAATTTCAGATTCTGAACCTTCATAGAAAGTTTTTTTAGTGAAAATTCCACAATGACCTATTTCAAGTAGCGACATCCCTACATGAGGAGGATATGAGGATCACAATTTATATAAATGCTTAGGTTGAGAGGGTCTTCAATAAGTGAAAATGGGAGGAATTTTAGGAGCTTTAAAATTATTAATTATTGACTATTCAATGACCACAATCAATTATTAATGTCATGCCACAGCCCCATGGGGTTTTAGCCCACTAACTAGGGTTACTAAGTTCAAACATGAATATCTCTCAAACCGTGAAGAATTGCGTGGCATGCCATATATCAACGGAAATATCTCCACAAGTAGAAACCATAAAAAATATCCTTGACTCGGAATATAGTAATTTGGTAGGTCAAAATTACCATGCAATATTAGGGTAGCCCCTAGTGCTGCTTGGGTTGACATCAATGACAACCACTGATCAACAGTCTCCCCCTTTGGCATTGATGGCAACATAAATACTCCCCCTTTGATCATGACACCTCTTCCTACAACATTCTCTCCCCCTTTGACATCAATAGCAAAGGGTAACTCCCCCTGACACAAAACCATCCTGCGGACCTGTACACACTTCCACTCCCCCTTTATTTTATGAATAAGGAAAATATAATGAGAACTTGGGAGAATCCCAAGATTATCACAAAGATATTTAAATGCTTCATTAGGTAAAGTTTTAGTGAAGATATAAGCGATTTTTTCTTTTATACAAACATATTCAAGTTTGATATTATTTTCAGCGACTTGTTCTCTAACAAAATCATATTTTATTGGAATGTGTTTTTTTTTTAATGCATGACAGGATTCTTGGAGATGCTTATGGCACTGGTGTTATCACAGAATATGGGAATAGGCTCACTAAATTGTACTTGAATATCTTGCAAAGTTTGTTTCATCCAAAGGAATTGAGTACAACAAGTTTCCGCTGCAATGCATTCTGCTTCCATTGTGGATATCGAGATTGAGGTTTTCTTTTTGCTCAACCATGATACGAGACAAATACCTAGATAGAATACTTCTCCACTAGTACTCTTATGATCATCAACGCTTCTTTCCTAGTTTTCATTTGTAAAGGCTTGAATAATGAGATTTTTACCCTTGGGATACCACAATCCATATTCTCCAATGCCCTTTAGATATTGAAGAATTATTTTGACTGAAATAATATGTGATTATTTTGGTGCTTCTTAAAATCTTGCTACTTGTCAAACTGCTTGCGTAACATCTGGCTGGGAGGTTGTTACATACAAAAGAATACCAATCATAGATATGTACAGAATCTGATCCACATCCTTAAATGAGTCGTCTATGCTCAATTTGCAACCTGTTACCATTGGAGTAAGGACGGGTTTGCAATATTCCATTCTGAATTTCTTGACCATTTCCTTGATGTACTTGGCTTGAAATATAAATATTCCTTTCTCTTGCTAAGATATTTGAAGCCCTAAGAAGTATGTCAACTCACCAAGTAAAGACATATCGAACTCACTTTTCATCTTTGTAGCAAAGTTATAACTTAGTTGATCATCATTGCTACCAAATATTATATCATTCACATATACCTCAACGGTTGTTAAAATATCTTTATCTATTTGTACATAAATATTGCTATCAATAGTACCTTTCCTGAACCCTTGTTGATGTAGATATCCATCAAGATGAGCATGCCATGCTCTGGGAGCCTGCTTAAGACCATATAGAGCCTTCTTTAACCTGCAAACATAGTCTTCTTTTTCTGATAGTAGAAAACCTTCAGGTTGTTCGATGTAAACTTCTTCTAATTCGCCATTCAGAAATGATGAATTAACATCCATTTGGTAGAATTTTATTTTTCTTGAACATGCATAGGCGAGAAACATTCGGATGGCTTCCATTCTGGAAACTAGTGAAAAATTTTCATCGAAATCATTTCCTTCCACCTGTGCATAGACTTTGCAAACCAATCTTGCTTTGTTTTTGGTAACCTATCCATCTTAATTCAATTTATTCCTGAACACCCATTTAGTCCCAATGACATTTTTATATTTTGGTCGTGGAACTAATTCCCAGGCGTTATTCTTCTCAATTTGATCCAATTCTTCATTCATAGCCACTACCCAATGTTCATTCTAGCTGGCTTCCTCAAAACTACTAGGCTCAAAGGTTGCTAGAAAAGCAATGTGAGCTTGTTGTGATGAACGAAGATGTTGACCTTGATTTATGTCACCAATGATTTGATTTGATGGATGGTTCTTTTGAATCCATTATTTTGTTCTCTTTGGAGGAGCTACTTGTTTTTGTTCTAGTATATCTTGATGATCATTATTTACTTCTTCCTGGTTGATAGTTGCTTCTTGTTCTAGAATTTTCTCTGTGTCTTTTTCAGCCTCTATCTCAAGTTTCAAAGATTCTAGATCCTCGTCATTATTCGTTAGAAAACCATCTTTATCAAATGTAACATTCATGCTCTCCACTATATGTTTTCATCTTGGATTATAGCTTTTATAAGCCTTTCTTTTGCATGAGTAACCAACAAAGATACCTTCGTCAACATGTGATTCAAACTTACCCAAATTTTGATATTCTCTCTTGATATAACATTTTCTTCCGAATATTCTGAAATATTATACATTAGCCGTTTTTACTTTCCATAATTCAAATGGGGTCTTGTTGTAATTATTTATGAGAATAATTCAGTTGATTATGAAGACCGCCATATCAATTGCTTGAACCCAGAATTTTCATCCAATTTTGAGTCCTTCATCATTTTTCTACCCATTTCCTATACGGTTCTATTCTTTCTTTCAGCAACTCCATTTTGCTGAGGTGTTCGTGTTGTTGAAAATTGTCTTTTTATTCAATTTTCATCACAGTATTGTTGAAATAATTTGGAAGTGAATTCTTCGCCATTATATGATCTTAGACACTTTATTTTCAAATCATTTTCATTTTCAACCAACTCCTTGTAGATCTTAAAGCACTCAAATGCTTCAAATTTTTTCTTTAGGAAATGGACGGTTGTCATCCTAGTATAGTCATCTATCATTAACATGAAATATAATTCTCCATCTAATCCTTTTTTTCTCACAATACCACATAGATAAGTATGTATCAATTTCAATGGATGTGATGAAAAGTGTTCTTTTGTTTTAAATTTGAATTTTGTCTGCTTGTCGTGCCGACAGGCCTCACATAGTGTGTTGGAAGGTTTTGAGATTTTTGGCATTTCTCGTACTGCTTCGTTTTTGCTTATCCTAAGAAGATTGTCAAAGTTTACGTGACCCATTTTTTTGTACCATAAACAACTTTCATCTTCTTTAGCTAGTAGACATGCTTTAGTTACTTCATCCAGAACATATATGTCGTTTGGATCTCGACTTGCTATACCCACAATTTTACTATACCTACCTTTCCTGATTTCACATTTTGTGGAGTTGAATATCATTGTGTGTCCTTGATCACACGTTTTTCCAACACTAAGCAAATTGTGATTCATGTTTTCAACCAATAGAACATTCTTAGCTAGAACATCTTTGCTTCTGAGAGTGGTGGTACCTGATCCTATAACATTTGAAGATCCATCATTTCCAAAGGATACAGTTCCATCCTTCTTCTCTTTCAGAGATACAAATTTATTTCTATATCCAGTCATATGCGTTGAGAAATCTCTATCAACATACCACACATCTTTGTCGTTTTGACCCTTGAGAGAGAGAGCACAATTATCAGTCTTCTTCTTCTTCCATGTTCATTTGTTTTGTGGCTTCGAAGATTCTTTTGGAGGATTTTCGAGTTTGCAGTCTCTGGCTATGTGTCCAAATTTTTGACATTTGTAACATTCCATATTGTTTCTTAAATGTTAAAATCTATTGATGTTTTGTTGAGCCCTGGGAGGTTCATATCTGAAAGATCTCCTGGAATTGTATTGGTTCCTAGGGTATGTGCGACATTCTATATCTTTATGACCAAATTTTCCACATGAATAATAATAGCCATGAAAAATATGTTGGTACCTGGATGGAAATATTCATCGAGGAATTGTTTTCCAAGGTTGTTCTTGCGAATTTTGTCCAATGAAGTCTACATGCATGTCAGATCTCATAGGTTCATCGTATTTTTTTGTAGAAGGTCCTACTTCTTCTTCTTTGTAATCGAGGCTAGTTCTGTCATTGTAAGATCATTGATTGTTGATGAGTTCTTTGAATGCCCTTGAGATGTTGGCATAGTTTTAGACAGTTTTTCCCTTATTCACTTCCTTACGCAGCGAGACTACTTTGGCCTCTAATGTTTCCCTTTCTTGGTTGCTTTCCTTCAACATCTTTTGAAGTGACTCTTCAATACATTTGTGTTCTTCAAATTCAATTTTGAGAGCTTGAAATTGTTCTTCAAGAGTATTTGAATGGATCTTCTTAGCCTTGAGCTCTTTTATAAGCCTAATTTCCTCCTTAGGAAATTCCTCTATGGTCAACCCTTCTTCTTCGTTGTTTGATACCTCTTGTTTATTGTGCTTGGCCATAAACAATACTCTCTCATTGGATTCTTCTTCACTGTCACTGTCTTCATCGGATGATGGGCTATCTTCATTAGAGATAAAGTTCCTTTTGAATCCTTTCTTTTTTCCTTGCTTGTTGAATTTCTTAAAGCCTTCCTTTCCTTTTCAGTTTCCATCACTTTTTTTTGGACATTTTGCTGCAAAATGGCCAACCTCACCACAGCCGAAACATATCAATGGAAGTTTACCTTTGAATTTTCCCTTATCAATTTTTATTTTTCTAATAAAATAAACATATTCTCCATCTGAAAGACCTTCTTCATCATCTTCCTTTTCTTCACACTTGTAGGTGTAGGTATTTTCCTTTTAAGGTTGTTTGTCCTTATTGGTTTTCTTATATGTAACGAATGCAGTTTCTAGATGCGAAGTACCCTCTTCTTCATCAAGTCCCATTTCATATGCTATGAGGACTCCATGTAATTCCTCTTTGCTGAGTTTTTCCAGATTTGCATTGTATTCTAAGACCGATACCTTTGGGTTGAATCTCCCTGGTAATGTTCTAACAATCTTTCGTATAATAGTATTCTCGTTAAGAGGCTCTCCCAGTCCTTCCAGAGTGTTGGTTATTTTATCAACGTGTTGGAAGTATACAACAATGTTGCCATTTTCTTTCATTCTGAGTTGATCAAATTTTGCTTTGTATATTTGAAGCTTTGGTTCTTTGACATTTGAGTCACCTACATATATATTCTCAAGATTGTCCCATACATTTTTGGTGGTTTTACAACCCAACACCTTATGATAAGAAGATTCAATAAGTCCATTGATAACAATATTCTTTGCTTTTGCATCATTTACCAATTTCTTCTTACCTTGTTCATCCGCGATTGGTGTAAAGCCATTTTGAACAGTGTCCCATACTTCGTAACCTTGCACCAAGAGATAGACCTTCATTATTCCTTTCCAACGTGCATAATTATTTCATTGAACAGAGATACACCATTCTTGGTATGCTCCATGAACTCCTTCCAGCTATTAAATAGTTATTGAAGGAACCAAGCTCTGATACCAATTATTGGAAATACTGAGAGGGGGGTGAATCAGTATTCCTTTCAATTAGTATTATTAGTAATCTTTCAGAGCATTAGTTAATCTTCAATTATGGTTAGTGTTTATACAATGATAGCAGTAAACAAAAGGAACACAAATGCACACAGTTTTTAAGGTGGAAAGCCCCTCTGGGACAAAAACCACGTGAATACTTTTCTAATAATTCTTTAACATTCAAATCTAATTGAAACGAAAGCTCCAAATTCCTATAATGTAGAAAAACATTCTTCTCCAGCTCCCATTGGATGGACACTCCAATGCCCGAGATTCTGCACTAGTTAACTGAACAGATGCCCCAACACCCAATGAGCTACAACTCACCCTAGCACCACCCTACCACCCTAAATGTTTCACAGGATTGAACCTGTTGGTGACTTCATGCACCATCCTATCACCACCCTACCACCCTATAAAAGAATAAAATAAGAATGGACTCTCGTACCAGGGAAAATGTTCCACTTGAAAATGATATAGAATGATGTAGAAGAAGAAGACACACTAGACCATAACCCCAACTACGATACAACCACCTAATAATGATCCTAGACCTCCTGAAACTACCTCTTCAATTCTTGGAAGATAGACACTTGTAAAAAATTTACAATGATTCTTTTACAATGAATTAATACAATGATACCTTTACAATTACTGTATGCAGTTCTTCCCACTTAAAGACTTCATGTGGTGAGTTTCTTGCTGTTGTTCTACACCTTGATTTCTGCTCTTTTCATGCTACCCTTTCACTCTTTAGAACATTAAATCATGAATTGAGTCTTATCTTGATGAATATATAATACCTACAAAAATTCTTCAAGGAAATACCCATGACATGATAATAGAAAAACTTACCTCATCCTGCAGAGCATATGTCAGTGCTAAATAGAAAAAAAACAAATTAGAATAAAAAGAACCTAATGAAATTAAGAGATGAACACGCATATACAAAATATACTTACCTGGAGCTTACCTCTAATGCACCTTGCTTTTCTTTGCTGCCCTAGAAAGTCTGGTCCTTTGTAGCCCTTGATAGCACATGATCTAGCTTTTTCTTTCCTTCTAGGAGCATGATATTGAATGTGTTGTATCTCTGTTATTTCAGATCACCAATATGTGATTTTCGGTCTTTTAGTAGTCCTATGAGTCTTCCTTCCAATTCCATAGGTCTAACCCAATTTGGTTTCTTCAAGGAAAATTTATTCCCAATCTCTCACAATGACCTAATTATGGACTGGTTCTGTAGAGAGAATTTGTAAGACATGCCACGTGTCACTATTTCCTCATTCGGCTCTGAAATTGATATACAAAAAACTAAAGTCCATTGATATCCTCCTTTTCTTACAAAATTCCAATTCGATACTCAGAGAGATATTTATGATGATTTTCCCAAGGTCACCTCTTTGAGATGAAGTTTAGGAGCTTGCAAAAACCATAAATTCCACAGATCATATCTCCGAAAATGTTGTGCAACATGATCTGAAATTTTTACATGCACTTCCTCAGGATTTAAGCTTCGCCTCATACAAATTTCAGCTAATTAACCTTCATATAAAAAATGTTATAGTGAAAATTCCATGATGACTTGTTTCAAGTAGCGAAATGCCTACATGAGGAGGATATGAGGATCACAATTTATATAAATGCTTAGGTTGAGAGGGTGTTCAACAAGTGAATGTGGGAGGAATTTTAGGAGTTTAAAAATTATTAATTATTGACTATTCAATGACCATAATCAATTATTAGTGTCATGCCACAACTCCATGGGGTTTTAACCCACTAACTGGGGTTACTAACTTCAAACATGAATATATCTCAAACCATGAAGAATTATGTGGCGTGCCATATATCAACGGAAACATATCCACAAGTAGAAACCATAAAAAATATCCTTGACTCAGAATAGAGTAATTTGGTAGGTCAAAATTACCATGCAAGATCGAGGTAGCCCCTGCTGCTGCTTGGGTTGACATCAATGAAAACCACTGATCAGCACTATTCTCCCATAATTCTTAAAAAAAATGCAACAATACCCTATTATCCTAAGAAATCCCCGTAACTGCTTTATGGTTGTGGGGAATTTCCATTCCTTAACGGCTTTAATTTTGTTAGGGTCTAGCTTAACACCATTGTGAGATACAAAATGACCCAGATATTCCAACTCTTGTACTCCAAGGAAAAATTTGGAGGTTTTTGCATATAATTGTTTCTCCTCCAATAGTTTGTGCACCCTGTCAACATGTTGAACATGATCCTTCCAAGACCTATTCTAGATTAGTATATCATCAAAAAATACTAACACAAATTTTCTAAGGAAGGGTTTGAAAATGGAATTCATCAACCCTTGAAATGTAGAAGGTTCATTGGTAAGGCCAAAAATAATTACAAGAAATTCATAATGACCCTCATGAGTTTGGAATTTTGTTTTCGGAATATCTTCAGTCTTTATTCTAATTTGATGATATCCTGAATGAAGATACAACTTGGTAAAATAAATTGGTCCATGTAATTCATCCAATAATTCATCATTCATGGGAATGGGAAATTTATCTTTAATAGTGAGCTTATTGAGCTCCCTATAGTTGGACACATGCGCCATGATCCATCCTTATTGTGTACCAATACTACTAGAGTAGAGATAGAACTTTGACTAGGTTGAATTATACCAGCCTCTAACATTTCTACAATCATACGTTCAATTTCAATCTTTTGGACATACGAATATCTGTAAGGCCTGATGTTTGGAGGAACATTTCCTGGAATCAAATGAATAACATGATCATGATTACGAATAGGTGGGAGTCCTTTGGGAGTTTCAAACACCTTGGAATGATTGTCCAAGACATTTTGGAGATCTGGACACATAGATGATTTTGATGTTGGCACTTCTAGTGAGCATAATTGTGCAATTAGGCCTCACTGTTCTTTCTTCAGAAGCTTTGTCATGACATTAGAGCTTATTGTCTTTCCTAGCTTCCCTATGATACCCCGTAATTCGACTTCCTTTCCTTCCAAAAAGAATTTCAAGAATTTTTTTTGAAAATTAAAAGCTACCATCCCCAAATATTGTAACCATTGTAATCCTAGTACAATATAAAAACCTCCCATTAGAATGGAAAGTATTTGATTATTAAGGATATATTCCCCCATGGTTAGCTTGATATTATGGCATTTTACAGAGCCATTTATAGTTCCTCCATTTGCAACCACCACTTGACATTCTGGTGTTGGGTATAGGAAGCAATTTATTTCCTTGGCTACCTTACAATGAATAAAATAATGGGTAATACCCGAATCAATCAACACTACTACCTTTTTCTTCTTGTCATGTCCTTCTATCTTGAGATTTTGAGGAGTGGTAATTCCGGCCAATGCATTACACGATATGGTCAGACTTATTTCTTCTTTCTCTAGGGTTGGTTCTTGGTGGATATCATTTTCTTCTGAAGTTTCTGGTTCATTTTTTCCTCCTCTTCACAATCTATGTAAAATAATTTCTTCTCAGCACACTTATGACCTTTAGTGTATTTTTTATCACAACTGTAGCACCCTTTTTATATTTTTTCTTACAATTTTTGTGGTGAGAAACTTGTAGGTTATGGAAGTCTAGGAGTAGCAACAGTTCCATATTTATAGATGTGAGTGGTAGGCTTCCTTGTTGCCATAATTTTACATTCTATTTTTCTTGCCAACCTGAATTCCTTCTCCAATGAATCAGGTTCCCAAACATGAACCTCATGTTGTATGTTATCCTTTAAATTCCCTATGAATACATCAATCCCGTGTTCCTCTAGAATATCAATTACCCTTATATTCAATTTTTGGAAATCCTCAATGTGCTCCACCAATGAACCCTTTTGTTTGAGATTTATCAATTGGCTAAAAAAGGTGTTGCTCTTTGTATCCTCATAATGTGCTATCATTCCCTCCATAAAAATTGACCAAGTGATGATTTTTTTATGGGAGAAAATCCATCGATACCATACAATATATTTTGTTCTAAATATAAATTTGCAATGCATAAATTTTGTGTGTTTTGCACATTTTTTAGATCAAAATATTGCTCCATTTGTAGTATCCATGTTACATGATCTTTGCCATCAAACTTCCTCATATTTATCTTTGGAATATGATGGGTCTTCCATCCAACATTCGAGTTTATGAAGTCACGATTAACATTTATTTTGTTCTCATCATGATTTTCCTCTACTATATTTTCTCCATTAGGAATCATTTCTTGTATCAACTTTGTCAAACCCTCCTTCAAACCTTCCATGTCTTCCTCCAAACCATCCATACCATCCATGTTAGCTTCCATGCCTTTCTTCAAACCATCCATATTATCTTCCATTCCCTTCTTTAAACCATCCATCTTAGCTTCCACTCCTTCCTCAAAAATTCCATTTCATTTTTTTTGCTCTTTGCAAGAGCGAAATTCGGTGCACTTGCTCTTGTAATTTTGATATGTCATGTTGCACTTCTTCGTCTTCATGACTAATAGTAGATCCTTATGAAGGATTAATTGGTGTTTAATTACTTTTAGGGGGAATTTTATAAGAAAATACTAATGTGTATGTTAAAATATTCCCTTGGAATCACTTCAAACTGATTTTTCAAACAAAACTTATGCAATTTGAAAAACAATACACACATTTATTTTTCTTTTGAGGAGCTAGATATTAAAATTGAATTATCTCTGTGATTTCAGATCTTCAATATTTGAAATGTGGCCCTTTAGTATCCCTCTGAATATTTATTTTGAATTCCGTAGGTCTGACCTGATTTGGATTCTTCAAGACAAAGTTATGCTCAATCTCCTACAATGTCCTAATTATGGAATGGTTCAATAGAGTGAACTTGTACGGCATGCCAAGTGTCATTGTTTCCTCCTTCCACTCTAAAATTGATATACAAGAAACTACTATCCATTTTTTTTCAACCAATTTTTACAGAATTCCAATCCGATCCTTAGAGAGAAAGTTATGATGATTTTCCCATGGTCTCCTCTTTGAGATGAAATTCAGGAGCTTCAAAAAAATCTAACTTCCATAGATCATATCTCTAAAAATATTGTGAACCAAGATCTGAAATTTTTACACGAGGTTCCTCAGGATTTCGGCTTTGTGTGATAAAAATTTCAGCTTCTAAACCTTCTTAGAAGCAGGGAAAATTTTAGGGGCTAATATTCGCAGGCGGGCTAATTTTGCATTCTTTTTCCAAAAAAAAATTCACCAATTTCCAATTTTTTAGAAAATTGATTCGCCCAAATTTTATAGTATAAAATTATTTGACCCTAAAAATCGCCAAAATTATATATATACTAATATAAAATCATTGGAAAACTAAATAGTTTTACAAAAATAACATCAAGAATTTTAAAATTTTCATACTGGGGACTACTAATATTCGCCAAGGTTTCTAAACTTTAAGATAAATGTCCATCCTTAAAATTTTCCCTGCTTAGAAGAATATTTATAGTGAAAATGGCATGATGGCTTGTTTAGAGCAGCAAGACCCTAGAATCTAAAGCTCTGATACCAAATGTTATGAAACTAGCTCCAAAAATAGAAGAAAAGGGAGAGATCAATGCCTTATAATTCAGCCACTTTGAGGGGGAAACCTCCTTTACATTAAATAAATGAACAATTCTTGGATGATACAAATGCCAAAACCTCCTTCTATATATAGGAGTCAGTGGGGGCACAATATAATCCTAGCCGACCTAACGATAATAATGTAAGGGCACAATAATAAAAATATGTGGTTACAGGGGTACACCAATAACAATAAGGAGGCTACACTAATAACAAATAAGGGACTGCACTAGTAATATAGGGACCTAACATGTTTCCTAAAATTTTCATTTTCCTTTTTCAAATCATTAATTTTTTGGGTTAGGGGGTAAATTTCAATCTTACCCCTTGGAGGAATTCCTTCCTGCTCCTACTTGGGTTCTTCTTTATTCTCCTCACTAGATTTTTCCTATGGCTCCTTCAGTTCTATTGCAGCAACATGAAAATGAAGTGTTGAGGAAAATGACGGCATAGCAATCACTGTTACTCTTTTCTTAAGGTTTTTACCCCCTAGTGTCTTTTTTAGTGACCTTTTCCTTATTATTGTTTGCAGAGGTGCTTCTTCCTCAATAGGGAACGCATACTTGAAAATTTTGTATTTATTGCTAGAGATATCCTCTGGTTCTTCAGTACACACCCTTTTCCCCTTAGCAGGTGTATTAAAAATAGTTTTTTCATAACTCCCACTATGTATATTTTGACATGGAGGCCTAGGAGGTGTAATTGCCTTTATTTTTTCCCCTATTTTTTCACTTTCATCATGATCCTTAGTCTCATTCCTTTCCTCCTCTAGGACTGGTACTCTCTATTTTTCTAGTAGTTTGGTCCATGTATTCCCTTTGTGTTGCAGCAAGTCAATCATGATCAATTTAATAAACCTATGATTATTTACATAAGTTTCAAGGTGTTTTTCCATTCGTACATGTTCCATATGTCGTAATGATTTGAAAAAATAATAAGGCATATTGACTACCTACCCATTACATTATTGTGTTAATGATTGAAAATGATAATGGAACACAATCCCAAAATGTGATTCACAAATTATAAAATTAAGTATAAAATAAGCAACATCATCTCAAGGATGAGGAAGGAAGGTCCTCGCAACCCCTCTTCCCGTAAACCTTACCTCCTCGCCTTCCTGTAAAAATGTGGCTTTGGCTTTTAGAGCTACTATTTTTTAGTAGATGAAACAAATTCCTATCTGTGGTAGCCCTATTACCCTAGAAACAACTTCCTCTGTAATAGCAACCCTTATTCGTCTAATTCCTAAGCCCAGTTCATTTAGTTCATATGCAAATCATTAGATAAATTTTGAGGTCTAAAAAGGGCCTCCTAAGTAATATTATAAAGTAATAATGGACATAATAAAATATTATTAGATTACATCATCAAATTTTAGAGGGAAAAAAGAAAAAAATATTTTTCCAACTATTATTTTCAACTTATCTCCTTACAAATTTACTCAAATTTCGAGTGGGGCACTCATTGGATGCATAATTTAATTCCTCATATAATTATTACCCATGTTGCATACTTTTGATGGACCCTTCTACATGAAAAATAAGAAATATAGGAAAGAAGTGACTGCGATCACATTTTTCATGTATTTTTTTTTTTTCGTATAGCAGGGTCCATCAAAATTACACAACATGGGTACTCCTTGGATGAGGAATTCAATTCCACATCAAATGTGTGATCCAACTTGAAATTGGAGATAATTTGAAAATACTATTGGAAAAAGTAGTTTTTTTTCTATTATTTTTTTTCATCATTTTACTTTTTTACTCCAAAAATGGCGAATCATCCACCATGGTTGACATCATCATCTTGAATCATATCGGTTCTTATAAATTTGATTTAGGTTGTACATCTTTTTTAGGCCTATTTTAGACCTCAAAATTTCTCCAATGTGTAGGGAAAATTTCTCATTAAATCCTTGCAACTTGTCAAAATATGCCAACCAACCCACACTTTGAAGAAATTCGAAGGCCTTTAGATGGTGTAACAAAGTATCAATGGATTCATGTTTGTGGCAGACTTCTACTCATCCCATGCTTGCTCATAAGACTATTACAATGTTGGCACTTATGCATGCAAATTTTCATTGGATAGGAAAATGTTGACATGCTAGAATTGGAAATTTTACCTTTTCAACGCCATTTTATGCCATAATTGACAAGTAATGGGAATTATTTTAGGGTGGTCACATCATTTTTATAGGAGTAACCACGACTGGTTGTTATTAATACCAATTCTATTCAATAATTACTAATTTAGGATGGTGGTGGTGGTGTATCATACGATAGATACAATCCACCTCCACCCCAACTTGATGATAATAGTCATCCTCAGTGGGTGTGATAGAGGGTTATGTCAAACTTAAATCTAGTATTGAAATTAAATGATAAAAAGTGGACCTATCATCAACTAACCATTATGCTGACATAGAAATTGTATAAGTGATGCTAACTTGATAAAGACTATGCAACAATTGATTTGTGGCATTTGTTTACTGGTGAAGCCTTCCATTCAAATGATGCAGTGGAAGAGTTTTATGTGTCAATAAAATTAGGTATGTTATAATAATATTATATATATTAACCATGAAAATGGAAGAACAAATGGTTTGTCATATTGTGGTGGTGAATAAATGAAGGTATCTATGATTTGTATCAGCGTAACTGTGTAGAACTGTAGAAGTGGCTTGGAGATGTATAAAATTGTATAACATGACTTGTTTGAATACTTAGTGTCCTTCGATACTAGCAAGCCTATGATAAATGTAGAAAAATTTAATGGCTAAGTATTGAGTCTATAACAATAGTAAGTTTAAATAATAAACCAATTACAGGATGGAAAGAAAAAGATATTGGAATGTTGTTACACAGAAAGAAAAAGAGATGTTGGCAATCAACAAGCTAGTTTTCAACCACCACATCCATTAAATAACACCAAAATGGATTTTACCACCAGAATTTTTTTTATTTTTGTTTGATTTATTTGTATTTTTTGTCTTTGCCCCCCACCTTTTTTTAATAATAGAGAAAACAAAAATTGGTTGGTAGAGCAGGAAAGTTTCCCTTGCCCAATAACTTCAAGGTATGAATCTACATCCGAGACAATTTTTAAAAATGGATCCTTAGAATTCATCTTATGATACAACCATATAAGGTGTCCATTAGCAAGAAAATATGTTTGAAACCCATCAATGGTTGTTAGTTTCATAGTCCCAATGTCAAATATTTTATCCATTTGATAAGTACCTAGCCACTTGTTGCATAACTTCCCTTTAAAATATTTGAATATGGAGTCAGATAATAGAGCCCAATCACCCTTATGAAACACCTTATTCTTGATAAATTTATCATGCCACTTGGCACACTATTGTTTAATAATATTTGTTAGTTGTGCAACAACCAAGTGCTTTCATCTAACTCATTCAATTGTTCTACTTAATGTTTCTGAGTTGTAGTCGAATGTAAATTCACCTCCAAAGTAATATTGAGTTTATTTATCTCAAATTAAATGGGGAATAAAGTACACTTACCAAATACCAACTCATAGGGAGAGAATCCTGTAGTATTCCTTTAACTAGTTCTCTAAGCACAAAACACTTTTGGAAGTCCCTTCACCTAATCTCTTCAGTGGCCTACCATAATTTTCGTGAGAATATCTTTAAACATGTTATTGGTACTTTCGATTTGCCCATTTTCCTATGGATGATAAGGTGAATTGACTTGGTAATGAATCCTATACTTCCTGACAAGGTCCTATATCATACAAGAAGTAAACTTTGCTCCTCCATTTGTAACTATCTCCTTTGGAACTCCATGATGAGTAAACATTTCCGCAAATAAAAGGTACGAAACAACAAACTCTATTTCCTTAGTGAGTGCGGGCTTGCCTCAACCCACATGGTGACGTATTTTTTTTTATATACAAAAATGTAAGTCTTCTACTGAGATGGGGGATTCATTGGTCCCACAAATCTAAAGCCCATCTCTCAAAATGTATCCATCACCAATGGAGGTTGTAATGAAATTTCATCTAATTAAATAGACTAATCCATTCTTCGGTAGTTCTCACACCCTTTCACACATTTATTTTCATCTGAAAATATAATAGGCCAAAAATAGCCTATCTGAAGCACCTTATGATCTGTCCTCTTGTCTGCAAAGTGTCCTCCATAAGGATTATCATGACAAACCTTGAGAATGTCAATAGGCTCATCCTCCCTCAGACATCTTCTAATTTGTTGAAAAAAAACCAATGTGGAAGAGGTAAACATCCAACTAAAAATATCAGGGACTTTGTTGAATGATTTTTCACTTTTCCCTAGGAGAAAGGTGATGGGGAATCTTTCCTACAACAAGGTAATTTGAAATATCTGCATACAAAGGAAAAAAAGTGTATGATGCAAATATATATTCATTTGGAAAACATACTTCAATAGTTATATTATCATTAGTGTTAGACAATCTAGGAAAAAAATATGCAACAACGTTATCTTTCCCAGGCTCATCTACAATAGTAATATCAAGTTATTGGAATAACAACAACCACCTACTAATCCTAGCATTAGTTACTTTTTTATTCATTAAAAAATGGATAGTAGAGTGGCCATTATGAAAAAACATTTGGTAACTAGTGATGTAATGTATAAATTTATTAATAGAATGAATAAAAACAAACTCTATTTATATTACCATATAATTTATTTTTGCAGGGGCCAAGTTCTTGTTGATATAGTAGATGGCATAAGGTTTATTTCCATCTTGTTGTCCCAACACAACCCTGATGGATGTATCATAAGCATCAATGGAGATATGAAATGGAAGACTATGGTTTGGCCCTTGAAAAATGGGAGTTGTTGTTACACATATTTTTAACTCTACAAAATCATTTTTACACTTTTTATTCCATATAAAATATTTATCTTTCATTAATAGGGAAAGAAATGGAAATGTAATATTAGCAAATTTTTCTATAAATCATCTGTAATAACTTGCCTACCCCAATTATATATGTACCTCCTTTGTATCTTAGGAGTGTATATTTTTAAAATTACCTCAACCTTTGCTAGATCATCCTATATATATGAAACAAAAATATAGAGTACTAAAACGATACCTTTAGTCATCATCATATGGCACTTTTTGGTACTAATAGAGAGGTACATCTATATAAAATGCTCAAGTAACCTTTCAAGGTTGTGCAAGGCTTCATCAAACTCATTCCTATAGGGCATGAATTCATCTGTAAAAACTTCCAAAAAGTCGTTTACTAGATCAGGAAATATTCCTAACACTACTCGTTGGAGGGTTGATGGCGCATTACAAATTCCAAAAAGAAGGACCCT
Organism: Pinus albicaulis; assembly: GCA_034641835.2. Lineage (NCBI taxonomy): Eukaryota > Viridiplantae > Streptophyta > Pinopsida > Pinales > Pinaceae > Pinus > Pinus albicaulis. The sequence continues at coordinate 351,513,748 of CM076580.1, forward strand.
ATAAGAAAATGCATCCCACAGAAAGTGAAGGTAATATTTTCCTAGTCCTCATTGCCAATGTACATCTGATAATATCCATTAAACCTACCAAGAAAAGCGAATTTTCTTTTTAGATAGAGTATCTAAGACATGATCAATAAAAGGCAGTGGGAAATGGTCCATTTGAGTGGCTTTATTAGGCTATTTATAGTGAAAATATACTCTTATCTTCCCATTCTTTTTAGGCACAAGAATAAGTGGGGATACCCATTAACTGTCAAAAATAAAATAAATGAATTTTTCACTAAAGAGATTTTTAATTTCTTCCTTGACAACACTCTTCAAGGCCAGATTCATTATTCGCTAAGGTTTTTGATTAGGACTAGATCCATCCTTCAAATAATATGATGAGTGCATAAGGTAGGATGAATACCCTTTATGTCCTTATAATCCCACACAAAATATTATTTATTCTTTATTGGTAACTACACTAACATCTCTTTCTATGCAGGGGGTGAAATAAGATTAATATTTAAGTTCCTTCCTACCTCTATATCCACTAGAAAACCCTTAATATTAGGGGCCATAGGTATTTCTTCAGTGATAGGATCATCAAAACTCTTTTCGTAACTAGATTATGTTGGACACCTAATCCTCTATAGGTAGGTGTGGAAGCCGAACAGTTAAAGACGAGTCCAAGTGACCTTGGAACATGGAATCCAAGAGTCACACCAATGTAATATAAATACACATATATGGTTCGTAAAATAATAACTCACTCGTATTTTTATCATTTTCCATATTATTGTGTGTTTACCATGCGTGTGTTTAACATGGTATTAGAGCTGCAGGTGAGACCCTGACATTTTCATATTTTTCTAGCTCCATTTTTAGGATTTATGCCCTTGTAACTCCTATCAGTTTTCTGACATATTATCAGCAATATTTTTTGCATTCAAATCTCTTGGAGCTACATTGAACGTCCATTGAGGAGAATTTTTTCCATGCGTAATTTCTATTCTGGAAAACCGTGGTGTAACTGCAATCAAATTGTGAACTTCTGCACTTCTCGTGAGTATCTTAGTTCTTTGAATGTGTGTATGATTTTATTGATCACAATGGTGTGTAGGGTGTTGCATTATTTGTGAAGGCTTTGTATTATTATGCATTGTGATGGCCATTTAAGTGAAAACGATGAATTTTTTGTAATGTCCCAATGGCTATTGTGCTATCACACCATACGCCTCCCACCAGTTCATATCCCCGATCCCTCCTACCACAAGGTCAAAGGTTCTCCTCCCAACAAAAGCATGATACCTCTCCTTGCGACATCACATCCTGACTGGTAATACAACACCTCCGACTCCTAGTTTATAACTCCATACTTCAGTGTTAATACCTCTCAGTTCCCTTCTGTGTTATGACCTACCGGTTAACACCTCCCTCACTCACCTCCCCACGGCCTCTACTCTCCCCCACCTCTCACATCTTTCGGCCACTGGTCTTCAGAAAGTCTTCCTCCCTCTCACCTTCGCCCTCTTCACTCCCTACAATCTCTTCCACTCCCATCATCTCCCTGAGTCACTTGACTCTCCACTCCCATCGACTCCCTCCTTCCTACCTCCCTCCCCCTCCCCTCTCCTTGCCCCTCCCCACAAAATCCCCTCCCTGTAGTTCCCTACACTACCGTTCCCCCTCATCCCACTCTCGCAATCCTTGTCTACCACTCCCTCTTCACATGCAGACCTCCCTACCTCCCTCCATATTAAAGCTAATTCAGCCAATCCTTTGGAAATTTCCTTAGTAATATCCATAGGTGGAGTAATCCATATTTTCCCCTCCTTCACTTGACCATCTAGAACAATAATCCTTATAGGTTCTCCTACAATCTGTAGACAGTGAAGTTGTTTCTCTGCCTGAATTTGCTCAAAAAATTTCATGTGCTTTGCGAAGACGACTTTCAGGTAGGCATTGACTTTCAAGGCTAGCTGGGGAAATATGGGAGAAGAAGTTCCATCATCACCCATGTTTTTCCTCTGTGTATTTCCAAAGAAAAAACGTATTTGACGTTCCATAGTGTTCGAAGTGGATTTGACATTGTGCACGGACTTTTGCTTACATATAAATGAATATTTCAACTGCATTGTTGTGGTTTTATCATTGATACGTATACTGGGGGTATAAGTCAGCTTTGGAGAAGCGAGGTCCAGTGCTTGGGCACCAAGCTAACCCTAATAGGGTGCTTTGCATGAATGCAAATGCTAAACATGATCTCAGATTCCAGATCTATTAAAACGGCTCTCGGTAAAAATCTACCGCAACTGGCCTCATTGTAGTACACGTTGACTCTATCCAACTCACCTCATTTTGTATCTTGATTGCATATTTCAATTTTTTTTGGAGGTTCTACGTAATTTTAACATTTTCAAAGGATTTTCTTCTTACTTTTTTTTCGTGTAATTTTATGTAATTGGCTAGTTAGAGAGTTTCAAAAAAAAAAAAAAAAACTAGTTTGTATTTGTTGGATCCTTCCAACATTTGGGCTAGAAAGAACTATAGTGTTGAAGGAATATTCAAACTAATTCCTAGTCTGGTTCAAGGATCTTTTGGAATCGTTGCACACATTTCTTGAAAATACGACACTCCTCATTTGTTTCCTTTATCCTTCTATTTTGCTGGCATAATGGCCAAAATTGATGATGTATTAGAATTACGGAATGCTCTAATGCATTCCACTTCTAATGAGATAGTAAACATCAACAAGGAAGCTCTCTCTCACATTCAGACCCGTTTACGTAATGCACAAGAAAATATCGATTTTTCGTAGCTTGAGTCTCAGTTCCAGCAAGATGAGTTATAGAAACATAAGCATCAGGACACCCATCAACAACGAGATGAGCTTCAATAGAAAAGTTTTCATTCTGAACTTGTTGTTGTTCAGAACATTGAGAAAAATCCCATTAGCAGCAAGAAATTGTTCAGATCATTGAGCCCAGTACAAGAGAAGATTTGCACGCAGAATAAAACATTCATCATGCGCTTCCCAAGCCCATCATCAGACCTTGGAAAGAGCTTGTCCATAACAAGCACAAAACAGGTCTTGGATATGACAAGGAGTTTTCCTTTCATATTTCGAACTACTCCAAGCCCATCAAATTTCAGAGTGTTAGATTTATTCATGATAGATCACCTACAACTGTTCTAGATTCTTCTCCTTTTCCACAACAACAACAACAGATTGTAAAATGCCAACACTGTGATCAAGTTGGCCATATGAAAGATCATTGTTTAAATCTTCACCCATGAAAGCACTATGGTTGGCACACACATTCTTCACATAGATGCTTCAGAAACATGCCTCCTACAAGAACAAAGAATCATATTGGATGGATCGCTTCTTGGAAATGGGCATCAACAGCCAAGAATATTTTTAAGTCATATGTCAAAACTTGTTCTATAAATTGAACAATCTTGTAGTTGAGTTTTCGCCATCATCTCACCTTGTACCTGACAGGGGGGGAAATGGTGGTCATATACAAGCTTCAAAGCCACATCAAGCGAACCTGAGCCACAATCTCTCATTTCAGATTTAGAGTTTTAGCCAGAGACATAGCAGTTCAAGCGAGCCTAAGCCAAAATCTCTCATTCTATATTCAGAGTTGTAGCCAGGGAACGAATTCCCATGAGCATGCATTTGGTTGGTGGATAGCCTTAAACCATCTATGTGAGGTTGATATTCTTCCTCTTCAAAGAATTTAGGACACTTCCTCTAGCAGAAGACTTCAACTTCTTTCCAGTTTTGGTAGAGCTCCAGAAAATGCATCAAGAATTACAGAGTTGGTGGTCATCCTTAAACCATCAAAATTTATATACCTCCCTTCTTCTAGGTTGAAGGTCTCCCTATTCAAAATATGAGGGACACTTCCTTTAGTAGAATACCTTGACTTCTTGCCAGATTTGGAAGAGATTCGGGAACTGCACTAAGCATTCCAGTGTTGGTGGTCATCCTTAAACCATCTCTTTATACCAACATTTCAGAGAGCTCATTCAGCTTAAGTGCTGCCATGCACACTTTGCATATTTTTATTACAACTCTCTTCTTATACTCACACATAGCCCTTTGGATTAAGGGGGGAATTTTGGACACCTAATCCTCCATGGGTAGGTGTGGAAGATGAATAGTTAAAGAGAAGTCCAAGTGACCTTGGAATGTGGAATCCAAGAGTCACACCAATGTAATATAAATACACATCTATGGTTAATAAAATAATAACTCATGCTTATCTTTATTATTTTCCCTATTCTTGTGTGTTTACCATGCGTGTTTTTAACAAATTTGTCTATTATAGAACTTAACAATTAGGGTGTTGAAGGTGTAATAACATAAGGGTCCTTAATGAATTTGTTTCTAGTATCATCCTCAATCTCATTTCTAAAATATAAATATTTTCCTATAATGATAAATGGATGTGTATCAACCTCCTTTCATTCAAACTCGGACCATAAAGGATTCTCATATTCTGAACTCGGCTTGGATATAGGTTAAAGAAGAATATCCTTGGTAGTATTTCCATTATATATGGTCATACATCTAGATATACTTCCAATAAAATAATATTCATTAGCTAGCCATGGTCTGCCTAAAATTACAGAGTGTCCTCCTAGGCGTGTCTAAGGATGTAACACTACAAAAGCTACTAGATATTGCCAAGAATATACTGAAATAATAAAATACTCCAATATTCCTTATGATTGAATCTTAGACCTATCTACCAATTATAAAACTATAGGGGGTGGTCTCAAGTTAGTAAACCCAAGTAGTGTTGGAAATGTAATGTAATTTATGGGAACATGGTGTCCATTGATGTCATCAGATAGCATAGGTATCAAAGAATGTCTCAAGAGATCTAGTTCTGAGAATAAGTAGAAAACTTAAGGAGCAACATGGATGAGAGGTATGTAGATATTTTGAAGCCAATTGGTGCGTATAATTCCACCTCAAATGTAGATTAACCCCACCTATATGTAAATATATATAAAATATCTTTCTGGTGATATGTGGAAGTCTGAAAATGGATTCCTGGATCAAAATATAGAGCCAATAATAGTTTGATGACCTCAAGTCAAAGTTAGCAGATATAAGAGGTTTTTGGGTGAGTCTTGGTGCATAGCCAAAGTTGGCACAAGTGCCCAAGCTAGTGGAAAGCATGGAAGAGCATAAAAATATATTTTTAGGATGACATGGATGGATAACACAACAACATGGAGCATTCTCGGTGCCGCAGGTTGATCCCAATTAACATTGTGGCTCAGAGGAACAATTTCGACAAGCCTACCCCAGATTATTGCGAAGAGAAAAAAAGGAGTTGAGTGGTGGGCACTAGGATAAAAAAACAAAGCATCATCCAATGAACATTATGTGGTAGGTCCCCACTCTGATATCTAAATCCGTTGAGTGCGAGCCTGGAGAAGATAACCTGGAGGCATAATGTAACCACCCCTCCCAGATTTACCCAATTTCAACAGCTTACCAGGGTAAACAAGAGGAAAATAGTTACTATGACATGACCTAACCTCTTATCTCTATTTAAGTGAGGCCTACAACTGACCACCAACTAACATCTCACAACATTTATTAGGGATACAGGAAAATTTGGGGGAAAAGGACCACCCAGGTGACCAAACCCTGTGTTGGGAATGTTATTATCACAAATTAATCCCCCAAAAAATACATGACAAAGTCGGTGTTTTGTTGAAGGCCTCAAACTAGACCCAAAACACTTCTTCATTGCAGTTGTCACCCAAATTGTCTGTATCATAGGGTGTGGTCCCGAGATTTGAGCCACAATTCTAGGTCAATTTCTAGACCACTGCACATAACTTCCTGAGACTTCTTATAATCATTATTGACATGAAAACAAAGCTAAAAATTCAAAATCAAACAAAAAACTTAACCTATATTGACAAGATCATACTAGGTATTTTGTCAAACACATGGAAAACATCTAAGCTATAGGTCATGCATGCATATCGGATAATAATAGTCTGAGATTCATTTGGGAATCCTTGAGAAGGCCATATTCCCTCTCCACATCATTGAAACAAGATTTATTAGTCTATACATTAATCAACCGATAAGTAACTAAATAATTCATGACAAGAGCCATAGATGATAGACATCATATAACCAAGATATAACAAAAATAACTAACATAGAAACCATGGAACTAAGCCATAATATCACCAACATAATCACTACAAGTATATACGAATCATAGTAGAATAATAAATCTAATTAATATATGAAAATACCAACCAAGTTAGGGACTTCCAAGTACCATACGAACATAGAATAGGCTGAACCAAATCTCTCTTTTAGCCAATAAACCCCACCCCGTATTCCAAGCATGAATGTGGGATGTTGTGGAATAACCAAAGAAAAACCAAACCAGGGCTTCTAGACGTCAAAACACTCAACACTCAACCAAATCTATGTGAACTATTTATCTTGATGTTAGATGAATATTTCTGATCTATGTGTGTCTCCATTAGAGTAGTAATATTACTTCTCTATTATACGATCACTTTCTTTCCCCTCCATAGTGAAAGAAACTTGATACATATAAAATTGATCAGTCACAAGGCGCACTCGCTTCCTCATTCAAAATCACATACATGCTTCTCTCTCGTGCAACATCTAAATTCAAGGCATATATTTAAGTAAACATCAGTCATGTCATATTAAAAATGGGACTCCTATACCAAACGGTGTAATTTTTGTTTGGGACTTCATATTGGGGAGATCCCCTATATGTTGGTGGTATCCAACGCTGTAAACATTATGGAGCTAGAAGGAGGAAAACCACTTTATTAAGGCTGATAACTCCGCACATCCTAACTTTTCTTATCCTAGAGAAGGCAACAACATTCCTAGCACCATTCTAGCTCTTCTTCCTGAAGTAAGAGGGTCTTCTCAACTTGGCCCAGATTTGTGACACAGCCTTAGCTGCGTAACACCCACACTATGCATATAAAAAATATCTCATATGATTTTGAACCACGTTAACCTAGCAAATGCAACATTCCATTTAGAGGTTATTTCCCTTTTAGCACAGTTTATGTTTACAAAATATATAAAAATACCCTTTTCAAAACATTTCGTCCTTCTATCTTTTGCGGAAGTACTTTCTTTTGGACTTTACTCTTTGACATAACCGCATTAACAAAATTTCACACAAGACAACGGAATGTCATTAATAACAATGTTGTATTATCACCCATGAAATAACACTAAACTTTATGACTTATCTTCTGCATCTTTAGCATATTACCGGTGATCCATTTAACTTCAAATCGAGACCCTTGATTCTTGTCTGATCCGATGGCTATCAGTTCATCTCATTTCATATAGACTGATATTTAATATTTTTAAGCTATGTGAAATGGGTGGGTTTTAAGTGCGACGTGTCATCACAAGACCACTATCGTACATCCTCAATATTTACCACTTACCACTATGAAGCTATGTGAGAACCACTTACTGGTTTTCAAAACCACTTCACCATTCTTCTGCGCCATCGATCCATGGTTTCTTCCTTCATACGCTCACAACTGTAGAAAATCAATTGCATTTTTGACATTTATTAATTAACGTTGTCACCAATTTCATATTCTGCAGCATTCGTTGTAGTGCTAAGATCACACAGGTTCCATCAATGCATATCCACAATACTTACATCTTAGTGCGGAATCCCTTTCGCCTTCGGCATTTACATTCAAATCTGCATCATTCGGTTGTCACTCCCTACTGACTCCACTTCTAGCTCTCAGAAATTTCATTTTCACCTATGACTTCTACTAAAACGTGTATACAATTCTATACAATCCCAAAGGTCAAACATAAAATACACTTATATATATTATGATAGAAGTAGATTCCTCAGCATTTTATGTTATACATCTTCTCACCTCATTTTGTACTCTTCTCGCTTCTACGCAGTGTGAAATTGACATCAAATTGAAGGACCAAGTTCTTTTTAGTGGCATCGATCCATTCTGTGATCGATGCCCAATCTTTGACATACACAATCTACACAGAATTATAGATTGAATGTTCAACCTTTTAAGAACACACAGTCTCATGAATTCATAAATCCTGTAGCTCAATACACAATGACAGAATTCCCCATTCAGAATCGAATTTCTTCGTATATCTGTAACCAAATAATGAAAAAATATTTCTTCTCTCTCTGGCTTAATATTCTAATCAGTGGCCTTTTTTCTAATTTTCCCGTAGGCTTGCAACAATGAACCCTTTTTTGTCTAAAAATTGAATCTATCTCTATCTTTTGAGACTTTTCAATTTATACAAATGGTTCTAAAACCAATTTTGGTTTCAAATCCTTTATCTTCTCAACAAAATCCTGAATATCCTCTATGTCCTCCTTTTACTCAACTAATCCCCAAGGATCCTTTAAAATCCCCAAATTCATGAAACTAATTCTAATTTAGGATTTACAATTTATTTCTCAAATCTCTCAATATTTCAACTATCCTAAATCTCTCATATTCTCTTTTGAGAACATCTACAACATTCCTCTCAATATTTAATAAATCCAATATTATAAATATCTCACTCCAAATATTTTAAAATTACATCAATTTAATACATAGACAACCAATCTTCAGGCTCCCAAGGTTAAAAATAATCATGATCTCCTGATCATGTGATTTTAGTCTTCGTCTTCCTGGATCCCATACCTTGTTCTATAACTTGTCTTTTACTCCTGCTGTTGTTTGTTGGTTTTCTCCAGGTCTCCACACTTTATGTTTCTTTGCTCCACTAGCTATGCTTTTACAGTCTTCTACTGTCTTCCTCTTGTTGTTGCTGCTTCTTTTCTTTCCTACTATTGTCTTCTTCTGAGACACTTTCATCATTATCCTTCTTATCAATTCAATTTATTTGTCTAATATATCTTTTGCCTGCTGATTAATTTCACCTCTTGATTACTGAAATTTTATTCTTACTGTCGCCCTTTCATCCTTACCCTCTTCTTTACTTCAACTGGTAACTTCTTCCTGATTTTCACTTATGACAATTTTTTTTTCTTCTCTCTTTAGCAATTTTTTAGACTGATACATAGTCTTCTATTTACTGCTATCTCCTTCTCTTTGCTTTAGTTTGTTGCTGCTATCCTCTATCTCTTCTATCTTCACATTCTTCATTTCCCAATATTGAAATTGATATTTCTCTTCCTGTATTGAATCTTGATTCTCCAACATTATTTCCAACAATCTAATCTCTTTGTTCCATGGATTAAATACTTCCACAAAAATCCCTTCCACTTTCTTTACTTGGCTATTCATCTGTGCCAAATTTTCTCCAACATTTGCAACAAAACCTACATTCACAAAACAATTATTATAATGAAAAACATAAGGCCTCAGTGCCTCTTTTTCCCTTGGCAACATTTCATTATGCTGCTCTGAAATTTCCTCCTTTATCAAGACATCAGTATGTTGATTCATTCTCTCTAAAGAATTCTCTAAAGGACTCTCGAGACTGTCAATAAGTCTCACTTCCACACCATCTGTTTCCATGATGTCTCTCTGTTCTTGTCCACTGTAGTGAACTCTGTCTTCTGTAATCTCTCTATCATACTCTGATTTTTCCAACAAATACTCCAGCAATTCAATTTCTTTTTGACATTTCTTAAGTACTTCATCATCACTTACAGTCCCTACAGTTATACACAATTTTTTAGTTTGAAAACTACAAGGCTCAATAGTCTCAACTGTTGCTTCACATATCAGCTCTTCAGACTGAATCTCATTTCCTCCTTTCACATGAAATTCTTCTTGTGTTGTAACAACTTCAAATATAAATGCATCACTGCTTTCCTCATTCAAGAGACATGCTTCATCATTATTCTCTGCTTCAGAGTATTTATCTTCTGAAATATATTCTTCCATACTTTCATCAATTTTTCTGATAATTTCAAAAGATTGTACATCATCTGCAAAACCTGTAATCGCATCAAAATCATTAGTTATAAAAATACAAGGCTTTACATCCTCCTGTTGATCTGAACTTGCCCAACAATTCAGGAAATCATCAATAATTCCTTGTTCAGCAAGGTGAACTTCTTGTTGTCTTGAATTCTCACAATAATTCAGAAGAACTTTCACAGATCTCCAGTCTTCATCTTTATTCATACTTTCACCCTGTTCTGGTCTACAAATGGAAACTTCCATTTCAAAATTTGTTTCTCTGTGTTTCTCCTCCAACCACTTCACTTGCCTCTGTTGTATCTTTCTCTGTAATTTAGACCATTTCACTGTCTTTTTCCTCAAAACCCAACCTTGTCTTTGATCTTTTTCTATCATCATATTTACATTATTAAATTGTTCTCTTATCTCAACAATCTCTTTGTCATGCTCCTCTTGACTCATTTGTTTCCTACAGATTTCTTTAACACTCTTTTTCTTCATCTTGTAGCCTTCTTCTCAACCTTGCACATGACTTTCCATAGTCATCTTCTCTCTTGTGTAAGCTTCTACATTTGCAAACAATTAACCTCTACTGAGTTAATCTTCTCACCAAGCTTCTCCTCTACTTAGTCTTCAAGTCTTCTCCTTCTCAGAACTTGTACTAAGAAATCTTGCTCTCTTCTCTGGTTGCTGCACTTACTTCATTTAAAGACACCACTATCCTTGTCTATTCCAAGCCTTAGCTGGAATAAGGTCCTGCTACAATTTCTAAGAAATTTCAAAAGTTCTTCCTATAGTTTCACTGTTGCAATCTCATGCCAAATTTCCACTCCTTTTAATCTATTGTGGTCTTGCTCTGAACCCCTGCTATGACTATCAGTAGTCATCCTCTTCTTTCCATTTCTATGAGTTCATCACCCACTCTTTTACTATTAGTTGTTTAAGCCTCTGTAATAGCAAGTCCTTCCTTCTGCCACTTACCTCAACAAGTTTCCTCTGGACCTAGACTTTTGGCAAGTATGGTTCTCTATCTCTGGAACCTCCTTGAGCTTTCCTCTATTCCTTCTAGGCTTCAAACCATCTGCACCTTTTAAGAACACAACTGTACTTTTTACCCAACCTCTGATGGAATTCTTTAAGCTTCTGTTCCACACTTTGCTTTCACTCAGAAACTATTACCAGCTTTCTTCATCACTGTTCTTAAGACTATGATCTTCTTTTGCTGAGATTTTCTTCAACTGTTTGAACCTGAATTCTTCAAATATAATATTCAACCTAGATTAAAATAATACATAATACCTCACTTTCAAAAAATCTGTGTGATCTTGTTTCACCGCTCATTTTCATTTTGAATGGATTATTCTCTATTTCCTTGCTTCTGCAAATTCTTCCAATATTCTGCTACACTTTATTTCTAAGTGCATGCTCTCTATCATATTCAAATCTGATCTCTTTTCTGTCATCACCATTGTACCTATATACACACCTTTCAAAACATAATTCTGTTAATCCTCAAAGCATATTTTCTTTTTAATTCAGATTCTGCAAATCTGAATTTCTCATAGTCTTAGACTACCATGCTTCCACTGCATACCTTTTCCAATCTACAACTGCTGTCAATCAGATTTAAAATCTGATCCTGTAACTTCTTTTTCAATCTCTGTTACATATTTATAATGAATTTTAATTCTATTCCATACAAAATAAATCATTAATTAATCATACTTCGTGCAGAATCCATTTTTTCTCTGATACCACATGACGTAGCCTTAGCTGTGAGGTAAAAAATATTTCATATGAGTTTGAACCACGTTAACCCAGTAGATGCAACTTTCCATTTGGAAGCTATTTCCCTTTTAGCATAGTTTATGTTTACAAAATATATAAAAATACCAATTTCAAAACATTTCATCCTTTTATCTTTTGCGGAAGTAATTTCCTTTTGGACTTTACTCTTTGACATAACCACATTGATAAAGTTTCACACAAGATAGTGGAATTTCATTAATACCAACGTTGTATTATCACCCATGAAATAAAACTAAACTTTATGAATTATCTTCTGCATCTTTAGCATATTACCGGTGATCAATTTAGCTTCAAATCTCCACCCTTGATTCTTGTCTAATCTGACGGCTATCAATTCATCGCATTTCAAATAGACTGATCTTTAATGTTTTTAAGCTATGCGAAATGGGTGGGTTTTACGTGCGATGTGTCATCACAAGACCACTATCACATGTCCTCAATATTTACCACTTACCACTCTAAAAATGTGTGAAAACCACTTATTGGTTTTCAAAACCACTTTGCCATTCTTCTATGCCATTGATCCATGGTTTTTCCTTCATATGCTCACAACTGTAATAAATCAATTGCATTTTCCACATTTATTACTTAACGTTGTCACCAATTTCATATTCTGCAACATTCGTTCCAGTGCTAAGATCACACAGGTTCCATCAATGCGTATCCACAGTACGTACGTCTTAGTGCAGAATCCCTTTTGCGTTCAGCATTTACATTCAAATCTACATAATTCGGTTGTGATCACTCCATACTGACTCTACCTCCAGCTCTCGGCAATTTCATTTGCACCTGTGACTTCTACTAAAACGTGTATACAATTCTATACAGTCGCGAAGGTTAAACATAAAATACACTTATGTATATTATGACAGAAGTAGATTCCTCAACATTTTATGTTATACATATTCTCACCTCATTTTGTACTCTTCTCACTTCTACATAGTGTGAAATTGAAATCAAATTGAAGGACCAATTTCTTTTTAGTGGCATCGATCCATTTTGTGATCGTTGCCCAATCTTTGACATACACAATCTACACATAATTATAGATTGAATGTTTGACCTTTTAAGAACACATAGTCTCATGAATTCATAAATCCTCTAGCTCAATACACAATGAAAGGATTCCCCATTCATAATTGAATTTCTTCTTATATCTGTAACCAAATAATTACAAAATATTTCTTCTTTCTAGAGCCTGATATTCTAATCAGTGGCCTTTTTTCTAATTTCCCCATAGGCCTACAACAACGAACCCTTTTCTGTATAAAACTTGAATCTATCTCTATCTTTTGAGACTTTTCAATTTATACAAATGGTTCTGAAACCAATTTTGGTTTCATATCCTTTATCTTCTCAACAAAATCTTGAATATCCTCTAAGTCCTCCTTTTACTCAACTAATCCCCAAGGATCCTTTGAAATCCCCAAATTCATGAAACTAATTCTAATTTAGGATTTACAATTTATTTCTCAAATCTATCAATCTTTCAACTATCCTAATTCTCTCATATTCTCTTTCGAGAACATTTACAAAATTCCTCTCAATATTTAATAAATCCAATATTCTAATTATCTCACTAAAAATGTTTTAAAATTACATCAATTTAATATATAGGCAACCCATATTCTTTGAAAACACAAGACCCTTAAGCCTATTAAAATACAAATAATTTTTTGAGCGTAATGCTCCTGCATCAATTTGACAGATGAGGTTGCCTAAGAAAAAATATTGGCAATTCAACCTATAACTCGTCAGTTCACTAAGGAAATTGATTTACTTCCACTTGTACAAAATATAATGCATTACCTGAATAAGAAATAAACAACTTGTACTAGTATATTAGTTTCTAAAGTGGAATATTTGGATTTTTCTACTCTTGAAGTGTTAAAGAAATCCTCTAAAGACACATTGTAGCAAGATCCACTTCCACATGTTAACAAAGGGTACGAGGAAGACATGGTTCTTTCTGACATAGTTTTTGAATTAAACAAAGGTTTACACCATCAAGGAGGAGGCTCATTATATCTCAAAAAGTAGGAGGAACCTAAAGACGAAGACATGGCCAACTAGGACTTGGATTGGATGGGCCAAGGGCCTCTTTCTTTTTTAGATAATCTCCATAAGATTCCTAGACATAAATAAAATTTGTTATCAAAGTTAAATCCAGATAATAAAACAAAGGCAAAAGATTACATCGATGATTTCTACATGCATATATAGATGTTGGAAGTAAGGTACGATGATGTTGCTTGCAGAATTTTTCCTTTTACATTAGAAGGTAGAGAAACAACATCATACCATAAACTGCCTATCAATTGAGTCCATAATTGGAGGGATTTTAAGAAGTTTTTCCTGGAGAAATTGGTTAACGATAATAGTCATGCCATGTTTTTGAAAGAGCTCGAAAATAGTAAAATGGGGGAAAAGGAGAAAGCGAAAGGTTTTAATAAAAAGTTAAATTTCATATTGAACAAGTTTCTATGGGCACACAACCACATGATTCAATCACTATTGATTATTACACAATTTCCTTTCCCACTAAAATTTCCTCATTAGTTAAAAGAGTTTTAAAGGAAACATTGATGCAAAACTTTGCATAAGAAATTGTCGTCAAGAAGTATTTGTGTGCTATTGGAGTTATTACTGATGATGATGAATCAATAGACTCCAAGGAAACTAGTAGGAAGTCTCAACCATCTTCGAGTAAGGATAAAGATAAAGACTCATTAGATATTTAAAGATTGACCCAAATGATGAAAGCCTTACCAATGAAATTTCAAAATTGAAGAGAAGGCCAAGCGATACCTCTACTAGCATCAAGCCTCCCAAATATTTACCTTTTCAAAGGAATAGTAATAATAACAATGACAATCAGCTCGCCTAGTCTTCCTAGAGTTCAAATGTTGTGTTGAATATAGAAAGTATGGATATGGATAAATATTTCTCTTTCCATTAGGAATATCATTTACAAAATATATTCCCACAATGAAACCACAACATGAATGATCTAGGTGCACACATTGTGGATTCCTTATTAGAAGATGAGTAGTCGGAAAAAATGGAAGAAACATAAGAACATGTTGTGGTTGAACAAAGTACTGTAATTGTACATGAATTGAATACTTTCGATTGTATATATAACGATGAAAACAAGAGTCTTGAAGAAAAACCAGAAAATGAGGCCCATCATAAGAAAAATGATCAATATAGTTTAAGAAGCAAAGGGCGCATTTCTGAATAGGAGCTGACAAGACTAAAATTAAAGGAGAAATTGTTGAGAAGGATCTCACTGTTGATCAACACTTCTTACAATACATAAATTAAGTATGGAAATACAACCACTTCCAAGAATTCTTCCTCCAATAGTGAAAGTAAGTACATCATTGTGGAAGTGTCGAATAAAGCTACTCCTCCATACACTTCAACACAACCTGCTAGAAGTGAAACCACTTATTATAAAATTGTTGAAGATTTAAAGAGGTATTGTTCCAATATTTACATCTATGAGCTTGCAAAGATAGAAATCCAATGCGATTTTCTTCTTTAAGCCTTTTCACAACCTTCAAGATGTGACAAAGCTTCTGTCTCTCAAAAGGTGTCTGGTAAGTCTCTTGGTTCCCTCGAATCTATAGTTAATGTTGTAGGACTAGAAGCTAAAATTCTATGCCCTTCATTTTCGTTAAAGTTTGAAATTTTAATTACAATTTCCATTATTGTTTAGTTGATTCTGGTGCATCTATAAATTTAATTTCATTATTTTTTGTGAAGAAAATAATTACAAAATGGGTAAAACTGAATCAAAAATTATTCAGCTAGATAGATCTCTTGTCCATGCTATTGGTGAACTAAAAAATGTTATTATTTAGTTATCATCTCATCAACAAGTTCACCAATGCATAAATATTATAATTTTGGACATCCCATAAGCCAACAGAAAACTCATTAGCAGAGACTAATCTAGTAAGTTACAAGGGTATTTTGTTATAGATTGGTCACATTTATGGTTTCCATACAAGGGCATAAATTTCCATATTCGAGTGGAAAGTGAGCCATATATGAAACATATTGTGACACCATTTGAGGGCCACAATGAACATGTTTATTTTTTCTATATTATTTTAGGAAATTGTTTCCTTGAAATTTTACTTGGGTGTTATCAAACACAACCATCACCCATTCCACCAGATACACAATTGGAACATGTTCCTTGTTCTCTAGTTGGTGTAAATGAATCTTCTAATATAGATGTACATAATAATGCTAGTAATAGTATAGGAAGTATCATAGTATCTAATAATATGTGGAATCTATATTTTTATGGTTTAAATAAGAAGGATAGCTTTGGAGCTAGTTGCATACTTATAGATCCATGTAATAACAAGCATATACGTTCATGTCATCTGGAGTTCTAGTGTACCAAATGATATTGCCAAATATGAAGCACTCATACTTGGATTAAATGAATTTGTCGATCCAGAGGTAGATATTCTCAAGGTATTTGGTGACTCAGAGGTGATCACTCATCAGGTATGAGATACTATCCACTATGTTTCACCGAATATGAAAAATACCAATAGGAGGTATGAAATTTGATTAATCATTTTAAATATTTTAATATAATTTATATTCCTAGCCTTAGAAATGTTGGAGCATATGCATTAGAAAATGTGGCCACTGGGATGTTCCCATTGAAAAATGGGTTTTCTATTGAAATTATATATAAACCATTTGTGCCTGAAAACATCACTAATTTCTGTGTTTTCAATGACAACCAACAAATACTGCAGTTTATGAAAAATGATGATGTTTTCAAAGATGCTGCCATAGAAGAGGATGAGCATGATGAGGCTTTGTACGAGGAATCTATTGCAATGAAAGGAAACACTATGCCTAAAGGTGTGGTTTCCCTAGAAAATTTATACGACCTGTAAAACCAATTTAAAGGACCAGCCAACACATAGACTCAGATTTCAAAGTTATCATTTGAAAAAGTCAATCTTGGAACTCAATAGGATCTGAAGTATGTAACTCTCCATGGGAATGACATACATTTATCCATTTATTCAAACATTACCTTGATGTTTTTGCATGGACATATGAAAATTTAAATACATATGATACTCGTATTATATAGCATGTTATTCCAATAAAATAAGGGGTAAAACGTTTCCAACAAAAATTAAAGAAATTTCATCCAACAATGGAGCCCCTCATCCAAAAGAAATTGAGAAAGATATTGGATGTCGAGATCATATTTAAAGTTAGACACTCCACTTGGGTTTCAAATTTGGTCCCATTTAGAAATAATTCTGGTGAAGTAAGGTAATTTCACTAGTAGAAAATGATGAAATTAATGACTAGGTGACTAAAAAAGTTAGTTACCGCAATTATTTCAAGTAAATTACTACTAAATTTGAGCAATTTTAAGTGACCAAACTGAAAAGGACTAACTTAAATGACTAATTTATTCTAGGAATAAAATATTAAACTAGATAATAAGTGACTAAACTAAAAACGACTAACTTAAATGACTAATTTAGTCTAGGAATAAAATATAAAACTAGATAATAAGTGACTAAACTAAAAACAACTAACTTAAATGACTAATTTAGTCTAGGATTAAAATATATGACTAGATAATAAGTGACAAAATTAATAATGATTAACGTAAATGACTATTATAGTCCAAGAATTAAAATATGATCAAATAACAAGTACAACAAGTATATGAATTTGTCATTTATGTTAGTAATTTATAATAGTGGACGCACTATTTGTTATGGGTATTTTGTGGCAGTGTTACATACCATGGTTGATTATTGCACTAGATTCATAGAGAATGATTTCATCAATTTGAATTCAAAGTATGTTGATTTATACATGGTCAATTGATATAAATATAGAAGTTTACTCTAAAGCCATATTATTCTATAGATACATGTTCAAGAATTCTAATAATGCATTCACATTCTTAGAATGGGTACACAATATTATTAGAAACCCATACATAGTAACAATTCTTGTGGCTCTTTAATTATGTAGAGTAACATGCCATGGCTCCCATATCCAAGTTGAAATACGAATATCCCTTAGAGAGTATCTATGTGGTTGTTTGGGGGATGTTAATTCATGTTCCTTGAACTCAATAAGCTTTATTTAGGGCCTAAAGCCCTCTTTTATCCTGCCCTTAAGATAGTGAATTCCCCAAGGCCCATTCTTACCATGTAAACCATAATCATGGTGACAAAGATCCCCCATATATACCAAATATCCCCTAGATATGTTATGTGTAGTAATTATAATACTTGTTCAAGAAGATTGATCATGGGAAGATTAAAATATGACCCAAGCACCTTATGATCCTTCCCTGACCATGGTTAAGGCCCCAAGTGCCATAAATGGTGCAAAAAGATGCTTAATGATATTAAGGCCAAACTTAAAGGCCCCAAGACCTAAATATGTCACAAAAATCTCCAAATAGCACCCATATAACACCTAAAGGCTAGATATATCTTAGATAGGATATGTGTGGTTGATGTTTGAGGCCTTATTCATGCCCCTTGAACTAAAGAAGTTTTGTTTAGGGACTAAGGATCATGTTTTCCTTCCATTTCCATCATAGATTCCATAAAACCCGTCTTTATTATATAAAACATACTCATTGTTCCCATACTTCCATTATAATATTCTGTTCATGGACATTACATATGAGAAAGACTTGTTTTATGCATAAGGCCCTTTTAGATTCCTTGGCGAAGTTATAAGACCTAACTCCCATATATGATGTGGAAAATCTCATAATGGAACCCTTATCCTAGATGGATGCATAAAATTCCTCAAAGATGATTTATATTGCAGTTATTTACGGTATTTTTCATGCAATGTGAGCCAAAGAAGTTTCATTTTTGGATTGAGGCCATTTTTTTCATCCCTTTTCAATGGTACAAGCCTAAGACCCATTCTTACTGTGTAAAACATAACAATTACACTAAATATCCCCCATAAATTCCTAAGATCCCCTATAGTGGTTATGTGTTGTTCTTTGAGAACTACTTCCAAATCTTAATCATCAAGGATTCAAATAAGGCCTAAGCCCATTATGACGTTCCTATTTTTACCAAGCCTACACTTGTAAGCATCATATGTGATTTAAAAGCCTCCTAATTTCATTAAGGTCTAATGATGAGGCTCCAAGACCCAATAATAGTGTGCAAAACCTTTGAATGGAAGATACATCCCTTCTAGAGGCCAATGAATATCCCTTAGAGAATATAATTTATGTGGTGGTTTGAAGCTTTTTTAATGGGCACTAATTATTTAAGACTTCAATACCTTTTCTTGAATTTCCTTCTTTGGCCATATTAAAGGCCATGGGACCCATTATTATTATGCAAAACATACTAAATGCCCATATTCCTAGTTAGAGGTCTTTTTCATGGAATGAGCATGAGAAAGATTAATTTAGGGACAAAGAAAATCGTTTTCCTCTCCTAACCATAACATAGACACTAACTCTGATATATCGTGAGAAATAATCCTATGGTGCCCATATTCCAACTTAAGACCGAATATTCTTTAAAAAATATCTATGTGATTTTTAAGTCTAGCTCATTGCCCTTGACACTAGCAAGATTATTCTAAGGCTTAATGCCCTTGTTTACCTCTCCTACCTATAGTAATTTCCTTAAATCCTATACATGTTGTGAAAAAATTCCTAATCCAATTGATATCCCATATATTCCTAAGATTATTTAGAGAGGATCTATGTGGTTTTTCAATGCCAAATTCATGGCCCCTGAGCATGAAAATCTTCATTTTAGAAATAAAATCCTTTTTTACCTTCCCTCATACTAATTCTTATCTTGAAAAGAATAATAATGGTGCCCATATTCCTAGTCTAAGGCCCTTTTCATGTCCATTGGTAAAGGCCATGAGAGTTATTTCTAGTGTGCAAAATTTGGTAATGTTATGCAAATATTAGTAAAGATAAAAGGCCCTTCTCCTTCAGTTGCCTCTCGCCACAATCGTCCATTGCATCTGAAAAATTCGTAGATGTATCATTCTCCAACGCCATATTCAGGGAAAGGGATGATTGACATATACTCCAAAGGAAACGCCTTGATTACTGCTGAGCAAGGTCATTTCATTGCTTCAAAATTTGAAGGATTATGAAACTTCTGAAGGGCCTATGAATAGGAAGAAATGAGTCGGAGACCAAAGGAGTGAAGTGTAGCGCCCTTGTTATAGAAGCTGGTTATTTGAACCAAGATGAAGAAAGAGATTATTCTTTTATGCAACCTTTGGACGATCATTCTAGACGTCATATGGAGCCAGATTATCATAACATGTTTCCATAAGCTGTTATAGAGGTATCCTGTGCACCTTATAGGGAGATTCACACACCTGATTTAAATGAATAGGATTTTGCTTTTGCATCAGTACAAGAGCCATATACTCCTAAACTTACTGAGGCCTTAGATGCTAGTATTGATGATGTTTCTATTTCAAGTTATTTACATAAAGGCCACTTACTTTTTTCAAAGAAAAGCTCTATTACAGTTGAACCCTATTTGATAACTGTTTATGTGTCCTGTTCAATGCCTATTTTGTCAATGGGGTTTGAACATGGTCAGATGTCAATGTGGTCTCAACATTGTGCATCAACATTTCTGAATCCCTAGATTGAGGTTTTATCAAATTTTCCTTAATTTTACTCAGTGATTGGCTTTTCAATGGGGTTTGAACAAGTTGAGATGTTTGAACAAAATCAAAAGATGAAGGGAGTTGAGCCTGAACTTTCTATCAGGGAATAGGTTCAGCCAGAAGAGGCATGCATGAAGGGACAAATACTATTTGCTAAGATTGAATCTATTGATAAGGAAGTGCTGCAACATGTCGTTATGTTTCATTCTCGTCAAGATGTAAATTTGGTACCTATTTCAAATCTCCAACAAGAATCCATGGTACAAAAAAGTAAGGAAATTTCCACTCCAACCTACAACTT
Source organism: Pinus albicaulis (assembly GCA_034641835.2). Taxonomy (NCBI): domain Eukaryota; kingdom Viridiplantae; phylum Streptophyta; class Pinopsida; order Pinales; family Pinaceae; genus Pinus; species Pinus albicaulis. Next base: position 351,534,533 of record CM076580.1, read on the forward strand.
ATAGGCTGTATCATCCTCAATTGGTAATTTTTCGATGGTTATGGCTACAGATCATTCAGGTTTTGTACATTGTTCTATATTAAATACATCTAAGAAACACTCACATAGTCTTGAATTTATGGCCCCAAGTAGTTCAATGCAGTTAAGAAATAGAGCTTCAGATGCACAGGAATTGTTTGCACTAGGATTTCAGCAGTTCAAACAAGTAGGAGGCAATAAACATGAGTTCCACTCAATATTTGGGTCGCAAGAGTATGCCTAGGTTGCAATAACGCATAATGTAATGATGGACAAACCCATTAAAAAAAGTCCTATAGACACGCAGACATTTCAAAAATGCACTTCTAGACAAGATTTTAATTTTGTTTCATATGTTCACTCTAGTAGCGGCATATCAGGCTCTCATTAGTTTTATTTTCATGGATTTCCATTGCCAACTTCTACCAAAAAGAGATTTAGATGCAGATGGATTGGAATGAATAAGTATATGTATACTTTTCTTGTGGGAGAAAGGTTATATATCTATTAGATAAATTCTGTGTAGAGTTGGAAAGATTGTTTAGGATGATGAAAGGTAGCAGGGTATGCTTCTCACATGATTTTCACTAATGTTGTGAAGGAGAAGCCGAAGAAAAATATTATTGTCAACACGGTGAGAAGTTGACATATTCAATTGGTATTTTAAACACAACCCTGGGACACCTATTTGGGTCATCATAAACTTTGAGTATGTGGTGATTGCCACTCTCCCATATTGTAGAGAAAATTTTACGTGTTAGGGTGCCAATCCTTTCCAACATTTCAAAGCTAGATAATGCTATAGTGGTGATTATTGGAAATAGTAAGTGAACTATGACATCCTCATATGCATCATTTTTTCTTGTTAGATAATTTGCATCTCGTACAATATTTTGGATATGGTGAGATGAATGTAACAAACCAGTATATACAATGTGTATAAAAATCGTTGATTCATAGCTAGTAATCCAAGCGCCTGAAAAATCTTTGGTGTATGTCATAGTAGCTTACTCCTTTAAGCTAAAGAATCAGATGGGAATAGAAAATATTTGCTATGAATTCCATTCATTTCGTTAATGCATTGTTAAAAAATATTTGCATAAACCACTAATTAATTGGTGAGATCTGCTTTAAATGATTCATCAAGCCAAAAATGCTTCCTTTTGCCATTTTTTGAAAAAAATGGCAGATGCAGCGAAAATGTCAGATTTTTTTCTTAGGTTTTCTAGTTCGTTTTTTTTTTATTGTTCAGATATTTTTTGTCGAGTCAGATTTTAGATCCTCGCTATTTTTTCCAAATTTGTGTCATGCAACATTGTTGGTAAGTGTAGTTAATGTCAAATTCTTTTGAAGGAAATTTATATGAATTTTAGATGTCAGTGGATTTTATGGAAACTATTTCTATATTTATTTCTATGGAATTGTTGAAGTTTTGGACTCTTTCGTAGACAATTTTTGCAAATTTGAAACATATTCATGGTACTTAAGTCAATATCTACCACCGTACCATATTCTAGAAATTGTTGAAATTGCATGGAAAATGGTATTTTCTAGGACATAGGAGAATGAAGATGGGATAAAAAGTGGTGTTTTACAAAACCCTTAAACTGTTAAAACATGCAGTGGCACTCCCCATTTCCATCAAGTATATCATGGCATCATTTCAACACCTGAAAATGTCTTGGGACATCCCTTGGAGATAGTGGGACATCTCGGGGATGACAAAATTCTATCTCTTACATCCCAGGGATGCCTTGAGACATCTATGTTTCCCCTCCCTAGAGTGAAGGGATGCAGGAAATGCAGGGGACATGTCCCTAAAGACTACTAATAAATGTAGCTACATGTTGTGGCTATGACACTGCTAATAGTGCATAAATTAAAACACTTGAATGGCTTAAGTCAAATCCTCCCAGGTATACGTCTTTCAAAAAATGATCTTTTGGCAATAATTTCTCCCCAAATATGAGAAGTATAGATTGAATTTTCCATAAATATTCAATAGCTATTGGACAAACGATATGACATTAAACTGATAATGAAAATATAAAAATAGCATGGCCTTAGCAAGAGTTTCAATCATGAATCTAAAAAAGGTTCAGATTCTTTTCCAAAGAAAGGTTCAAGAATCAAATTCTGTTCCAATCATGAATCCCTAAAAGGTCCTAATTTTTTACCAATGGGTGTATTAGAAATTTTCTTTCTGAATTGGGGCATGGGTGGATGCATTGGCAATTTCCTTTCTGAATTGGGGCATACCCCACTCGGATGTTCACTAGGTATGTCCTTTTAGGACTATTATTATCTTGGATTCCCAATCCTTAATGAATATTAGTCCGTTTTGACCACTCTTGTCTTGGATACTTGTCTAATCCTCAAAGAGTGTCAGTCCACTTCCTATTTTGGATTTTCTCTCATCAAGGAAATTGTAGATGTTTATTCAATCTTCCATTCGCCATTCTTCCTCCATGCCCTTCACTTAGATGTACGATTGTTAGTCCTGGTGTAGTGCATGACACATGATGAGGAAAATACAAATATGATGTTTACCATTACTCCCTATCAACCAAAGAGGAGATCCCTATTCCCACTTGATTTAGGGTATAGATCCTTGCTCCTTCACAAATAATAAGGAGACTTCATACTCCTTCTAAAATATAGAGGAGATTCTTCGAGTTAACCATTTATGGATATAGAGAAATGAAGTCCATATATTTCTGAGAGGAAGGAGCATTTCTTACTCTCAGTGATGATTGGAAATGTCTGAATGCTTCTTTCTGAATATCATTTTGTCCATAAATAATTTCCCTAGCGTCGTTCTTAATTTTCCAAATAGAATTTTGCATAGAATCCCTTGAAACATAGTTGTGGAAATATCTATTATTTTTTTCCCCTTAATCAATCCATGATTGACGACTCTTCTGTTGCCATTCTTATGCTTGACACACAAGTATTTACCTTTTTTTTGTCAAATTCTACTAATTTCTATTTGGAAGCCTCCGAGAAGTAGTTTTTTGAATGTGGATTTTCTAGAGATTTAATATGGGCATTAATTTGTATAATTTATCTACTATTTTCTTTTTTTAGATGAAAATCCAATAAACGAACTACCTATTTTAGCCTTTTTAGCTTATAGAGAGATTTTCCATAGCCGAATTTCCATTTCTCAGATTTAATTTTGTCTAGAAGTCTTAGACTATTGACGTGAACTCTAGGTCTTTCAACCAAAAATGGTTAAACTAAAAGGGAGCGGGCTTCCTTTTTGAAATGTATGTCCAGACTAAAAAGAGAGGAAAATGATCAGATATTTGCAAGGGAAGAACCCATGAGCTCAAATTGGTGAGATGATTAGCTAAACCTTTCTTCACAAAGAAGTGGTCTAGTCTTTTTGAAATGACATAACCCCATCTACCATTCCTCCATGTCTGTCCAATTTTGTCAGGCTTACTATCTATAAAATATTTTCAGAAAAATAGGTCCCCGAAGTGTGTTGCGAGAGAGTCTGGATTTTTTCGACATCAATTTTATATATTGTATCCATGTTTAAAAATGTTATTCCATGCTAATATTTGCATAAACTAACTCCATTTTTAAATTTTATATTTATCCCATCAAAAAAATTCTTATCTTCATGAGATGCGAGATGTACACACACTCTCGCCTACTTGTTGGATCATTCATTTGTCTCCAAAAAGAACACTTTCCAAAACGGTAAGGGGAAACAATGGGAATATGAGTTGTTGGGATCTACGTCCTCGACAAAGATTGTTCTCATACCCTGAGAGAAATCTAGGGATAGCATCACCGTGTGGCTTAGAAAAGATATATAGTTGGGCATGGCACACTTAGGGAAAGGTTTGTGAACAATTTGTGCTCATTCCTGGGTTGTGAGAAATGGGCTTGCCACATGGTGCTTGCAGTGGAGAGTTTGATAGATCTTATGTGCATGCATATAAAAATTAGTTGGATCTGTTTGTGGTGAGATGATATTATCAAATCTTCTATTCCTTCGGTGTACCTTTGCACCTTTAGGGGTAATTTCTAGTATATATATTAGTTTTATAAAAATTGTTACGTTGTACTATTAATAATGTAATTTTATAAATATTTTTATATTATTAAAAATAAATTTACGCAATAAGAGTTTCCTCTTTGGGTGACGAGATAGTTGCATTAGAAGACATTCGTTTTCGTCATCCTTGGAGAAATTAAAATTGGAGACTTGTGCTAGCTAACCCCTCCAATAGGATACATTGTAGCACAATGAAGATCAAGTCTCTTCCTATTCTTCTTATTTCTTGCTGAGGATGTGTAGACAGATAAATTATTCTTGTTGGTTCTTTCTCATATCAATGGTGATGTTAAGAAGATGAATGAGGGCAATTTCAAATCGATCGGGTGTTTGAGTCCTTTAGAGAGATGGTAGGGGAAAATCCCAAGACAGGAATCATGTGGAATGCAGTGAACAAATTTGTCAATGGAGGAGCCTCTGGCATGCTCTCCACGTGTGCCATCCATCCTGTGGACATTATCAAGGTGCGCATTCAGTTGGGTCAAGGTTCAGGTTATAATGTTGGAAAGAACATGCTAAGGGACAAGGGCTTTGATGCTTTTTACAAGGGGTTATCAACTAGTTCATTAAGATAGGAAACATATACAACAACACGTCTTGGATCATGTAGGATATTGAAAAACAATGAAATTGTTGTTAATGATGGGAAATCACTACCTCTCTATAAGAAGGCTCTTTGTGGATTGACAACAAGAGCTATTGGAGCATGTGATGGAAGTCCTATAGATTTAGCTCTCATTCACATGCAGGTGGATGCAACTTTTCCTATCGCATAGAGACAACATTACAAAAAATCATTCCATGCACTATACGGTATTATTGGTGGTGAAGGGGTCATAGCCCTATGGAAAGGGGCAGGTACAACAATTATCTGAGAAATGGCCTTAAATATGGCCATGCTTTCTTCTTGTGATTAGTTTGCATAACTTTTCAAGGACACCATGGGTCTTTCTGAAGTGACAATTGTGGTTGGTGCAAGTGTTGTTTCTGGTTTTTTTGCATCTACATGTATTCTGCCCTATGATTATGTGAAGAATCAAATACGAAAGATGCAATGCGATTCCAATGGGAAGTATCCATATTCAGTCTCCCTGTACTTCTTTTGTGAAAACATTCAAATGAAGGGGACCATTTAAGTTCTATATCGGGTCTCCCGTTTATTGCATTCGAATTGCTACCCATGTAATGATAACATGGATATTGTTATATTCATTCGTTTTTTTCATCCTCAAAGGCTATTCATAGCCTCTTCCTACTTCCTTGAACCTTACTTCTCCGCCCACCTGTCATTGGCACTCGAATGGCGACGAGGTTTGGGTTTTCTTGAATCTATTTTGACTCTGCGAATTTTCTTTTTTCTTTATTTATATTTTCCTAGAAGATGTAGTTTTTTCACTTAGTAAACTCCAAGCTATTTATTTTTGTGTATCTTAGGAGGTACTCCAAGCCCTAAGGTTCAGGGTGTGGAGGGAAAATCACCATAAGAGTCGCTTTTGGGCTTGGAACCCAAGCTTGGGTTTTTGCACCCATCAGGATTTGGGCCAAAACCATGAGCGCATTTCAACATGTGATGGATGACGATGATAACTCTCAGCGAGATGATTCTAATGCAACAAGAATAATCTAATTCTAAGTTGTAGAAATGGAGTTATGAATTTTTTAAAGTTATGTTTGGTTTTTCACATGACGTTCTAGGTCGACTTGATGATATTAAGCCTAGAGACAAATGTGAAAAGCCCTAAATATGACACTAGAAGAAGCCCTCTTATTTAGTATAAATATGAGGTGACATGTGATCATTTGAGAATACATGAAGTGCATTGAATATCATGTATGGGTATTGATTTGAAAATGGATATGAAGCAGGGAGAAGGGACGCAAGAAGGATGTTTTGTGGTAAAATTTTGGAGAGGGTTTCTCATGGATTGGGTGTGGAACTCTTGTTGTGTTATACCACAGATGGCATAGGCCTATTTTAGCCAATGTGGAGGCTTGAAAAGGAAATAAAAGACATCATATTCCTTGCTGACCAGGATGCAGGAGAAAAGGTAAGTTTAAAGGGTTTTCTGGGCATGTTTACCAGGTTTAGGTATTCTGTTTTGGGCCATAGGTGATGTAGGAACAAAAACATGCATGGAGGCTTGATAGGAGGCTGAGAGACCTTTAGTAAGGGTCCTCTCACATAGTCGTAGCTCTTAAGGAGACACCCCAACCCAAACTAAAGGTGTAACCCCTTGTTCAGGTGTCAAATTCCTTGTTGTAGCTGTTCTGAGAGCTATAGGGTGCCTTGAGGTGGTTTCTTAGGGACCTACAACAACAAATTGGAAGCCTACAAGGACGAAAAAGGGTCGCAAGGGAATACGTCGATTGGAGGAATTTTGTAGCAGACTTTTGGAGGGTTTTTGGATCCTAAAAAAAGATAGGAAGTTACAATAGTGTGCACAAAAACCTTGGCAAGAGAGCAACAACAGGGAGTTGCAGATGATCTCTTGGCGATGATTCGATGCGAGTTGGATCGATGTCCTAGGTGAGGACTTTTTGATGAAGCCTATATTTGTACAATACCTTATTTATTTCATAGAAAAGGGCAGATGTTAATGAAGTTTGTTGGCAGCCATGTGGAGGGTTTCCTGGGTGTGAGGATTCCCTAGCTAGGTGTATATGCTATAGTGTGGATTACCCACTCATGGAAATTAAGTCCTCGTTTACTGTGAGTTTAGTGGACATTACCATTATCTCTACAGGGATTCTAGGGGCTACCTCTTCAATTTTTTCTGATACCCAAACCAAGGATGCCTAGCCCTATTTATTAGGGATATATTTACATACAAATTTCAAGTATCACATGGCACCATTCACCTTGGGATTTCTAGAACTATTAAATTTTACTTTTGGTTTGTTTTGTCTAACTGAAATAATAGGTAGTAGGTAGAGTCTTATTATGTAGCAAATGGGATAAGGGTGATACCTTTGGTTTCACCACAACACCCACCCCCCCTTTTTACGAGACAAACAAATATCTTTGAGATTGGCTTGTAGATACAGTACCATGCTTCAATGGAGCTATCCTTAGAGAGTCAGAGGAAATGGTTTGAGACTACGCAAGGTGCCTCCCACTTTCCAAAACTCCTCCCATCCACAACACAATGGAAAAAGAATAATAAAAAACTTCTTCCTTTCGACCTCGAGTGTTAGGAGTAGCCCTCACTCCTCTAATACCCCCATGATCATACAATTGGATTTCCCGATGTTTCCAAAAGACTTGGACAAGGAGATATTTCCTTGCCCGCCTCCCTCACCATCAGATCCAAGAGTTGCTGACTTTGTTGGCCTCATCTTTAGCTCCCCTTTCCTTCTTTTGAGTTACGCAGTCCAGCAGTAGTTATACTCTGCACTTATCAGTTTTTATCATTTCATGCGATGTTATACATTCTCTAGAGTCTATTGTACCTTTATTTCATTTTAGTTTCATTTTAGTCATATTTTAGTATTTTTAGCTTTGGATTTACAATGGAGTTCCATTTTCTCTCCCACATTTCATGTATTTACACTGGGTGTATCTTTTAGTCCCCATTGACCTACACATATGGTCACCCGAGGACATTAATAAATTTTCTTATGTTATTTTATCTTATCCCAACTACAGATTATATCTATATCTGCCTTCATTTTCTTGCTTCAATCATCATTTTGGCCTTTTATTTTGTTTCTTCTACTTGTTCTTCTATTTTCATAAGAGATTTTCCTTTAGAAGATGGCCCCGTAGACATCATAGCCAAAATTGGTTGTTTTGTTTCCCTGGTTAATATGTTGGGACACTTAATTATAATATTGAAATGATTTTATAATATAACGGTAAATGGAATGTTGTTCATCTCTTCAGTTTTCAAAAATTTTCTTGAAATGTAATCAAGATTATGCTGCAATTCTCCTTTATTTGTATTTTTCCTCTTAGTTCATATTTAAATGTTTGAATAGGTTTTGTATGAATGGTGGTCAATATTTGAAAAATAGTAGACAAGGTACAGGTGCATCAGACCATATCATGAAAAACTAAAATGGTTGTGTTATTCTAGTGTGAAAGTAGTGTGTTTTGTTTTTGGTTAGATGGTTGTAGACCAAATACTTTGTTTACAATACCAGAAAATGAAAAGAACTACAAGCCTTATTTCTAAGAAATACTACATGCAAAACACCCACCGTACCTTTTTATTTTGAGAGTCAAGTCCAATCTACTATGTTTTACAATCAGCCTAGCTAATAATATAGTTATTTTTGCAGAAAGGATACTTTTAGTTAACTCTACACTCTCTCACATTGGTGCCCCCTCCGACATCACTTTTCACATTGGAAATTGAGACAGAGATATATCCTCAACATAATACATCCCTGGAGGTAAATGGTATATCAACAATGAAATATTTATAGAGCATTTATTCTTTTACAACTGTATATAAGCAGAATAATGTCCTTTTAACATGGTCTTTACAAGTCATCTGGAAATTTTTGTACTCAATGTGAAACAGAAGGTTTCTGCAAAACAACTTTATATCAGGGGTGTTATAATGTTTTATGGCACTTGTGTTCTTTTCTTTATCTTCTGAATTTTATTGTGTATGGTTCTATAGAGAAACACATATGTCCTAAAAAATACAAATTCTTGATGGCACGGAAAATTTTCATTTATACTATTGTTTGAGTACAAGTTTTCATCCATAGCACTTCACAAGATGGTGTTTTTCAATTATTTTTTTTAATTTCTTTGCCTACATTTGCTTTTGTGTAATATTTGATAAAAAATAGTTTCATAATAATGTTTTGTTTTCTTTGGGCCAGTTTTTTTTGACAAAGGTCTCTCACTAGTAAAAATTAATAATTCTTTATTTGTATTAATTTTGTGTACTAGATTCCATAGCTATTCACAATGTTCTGTCACTTCTTTGAGGTTCTTTACATGTTTTCTGCTGCAAGTAAATTTTAAAATACTTGAATGGAAATTTCCAGGATACAATTTAAGCCATTCATATTGATCATTTTAAATCAAAATAGAAAAGGTTTATGGTTGTGGGTATGGGGATGTTATTTTTGAAAATTGGATGAAAGGGTATTTGGAGGGTGATCTTCTACTTATAAAAGACTACGAAAAATTGAAATCGACAAGACAAAACTTCAAATGTAGAATATATGATAATGAAAACCTTATGTTGTACAAATGCTTTCCAACTTGCTTTCAAGAGTTTAACCACCTTAATTTATTTTAATAATTCAGCTGGGAGGTGTTACTTGTGTTCCTCCAAGTTTTTGGAACGCAGAAGTGAAAGAGCATGTGGAGACAACCCCCAAATTTTAAGGAGATTAAATGACAGGTAAAATAAATATACATCTAATTGTATTTTATAATAAAAATTTTGATAATGGAAGGAAACATAGGTTAGCCTCATGGATTTCCATCTCCATAGCCTTGGATACCCAAATTACTTATTTTTAATGTCCCTCATTAAAAGTAAAATGTTTTTCATCACATTTCACTATTTTGGGGACATTACAAAATTTTCACTTAAAGTTTCATTGTCATGAAAGTGTGGGGAGCATGCCCCAAACCTTGGTGAGTGTTTCACTATGTAACATTGGGTTGTACTCAACATTGGATAAATGTTATGAGTGTTGATGATGCCTTGTAAGAGGGATTTGCCTATTATAGGGGGCTTAAAATCCTATGACAAGGATTTGTCACAAGTGGTGACATCCCCATAACCGAGATTAATTACATGGGTTGATAGCCCTATATCAAGGATTTGTTACCTAGGTTGGCATGGTTGTAATAAGGAACTAGGGATGTCCCTAAAATAGAGGAGGCAACCTAAATCATATTGAAGGATGTGTGTGCCACCTCTAATTATGTGTAGAATATTGTATGACAATCAGGTCCACACCACAAGTAGTGTATGTGCCAGTTGAATAGGTACATGCAACCTAGAATTAGATGTGTGCACCTTGGATACCCAATTTACAATTTACACATTTCTTTCCAAGGTTGACTTTTTATTGTGACACACCATAGGGTTGGTTGGGTTACCATGAGATCAGAAAGGGTTATCACCACTCAGCGTAGGCTTTCTCGATGACCTAACTTGGGCCATTCCTTAATCATGATTATTTTTTCCCTAGGCCTTGCATTTTAGGATAATCTATGCTCGTGGTGTTGGAACTTTTCCCGAATAATAAGACTTTTTGCAGTTCCCACAGTTCGATGACTTTATGCAATCTGCACCAGTGAACTTACCTTAAGAGAATTCACCTAGATCTCTTGTTGATGATGCAAAACACGATGATACATGTAGAAAGGTTGCAATGAAATTTATGGAGGAGAAAGAGATAGAGAACATATGCACACACACACACACACTAAAAGTGGACACAATAAATGTTGAAAAAAGTTGGTGATATTCCATGTGATATTTTTTTTTCTCAAGCACATTGAAAATAGAGTTAGTGGCGTCTAGGACTACATTGATTCTTGAGGAATTTGAAGTTGCCATGGTATAAAATTAAACATGGGAGACAGGTAGGCTTTAGCCTGTCTTTAGAGTTTCCTTAAATTTTATATGTCAAAGTGACCTTGTTTCTTGGTAATGAAATTCTTTGGCTGCATTTTGTTGTATATGCAAACTAAGAAAACTTGATCATTCCTCAAATTCAGTGCAAGATCTATTTGCAAATTATTTAAGAGATCAAAAGAGGAAACAGGGCCATTGTGTTGAAATTATGAACATATTGGTATAAAGTCAAACATAATTTAATTCATTTTTGTAATGTAGAGAAATTGATAGTAGAAATAGTAATAAACTAATATCAAATGATGCTCATTGAGATGTACAAGAAGAGTTTATGAAGGGAAGATGAGTTTATTAATGTCCACAAATCACCAAAGGATAGATTAATAGGACCAGTAAATATATCCAGTCAACATTGGAATATGGGGGTGCCATGATGATAAACGAAGAAAATAACATAAGAATATGGTGAATAGGGAAGGTAAGCCATAGAAATAGAGGACACACTATTCAACATCATATGTCAAGAATTGAGATAGAGGTAGAGATAAGTAAGGGAATATAGGCATCCATGTCATCAATTATCATTATGGAGCAACTAATTCAGACCCTCATAATTTTTTTTGAGGAGTGCCTAAGGGTGGCAGGGCCTAGTTGGATGAGCCTAGAAGATTGGGATGGCATATCAAAACTCTACTAAAATTTGAAGCAGAAGAGAAGAACCTAGTGATGGATGTTTCACTACAAAATATAGGTTGAGTAGTTACTGGTGGCAACAAGGAGAAATAATGATCCTGTGACCTTGTGGATGTGATAAATCTATTGGTTGAGTAGGAAGATTTACATTCTCTCATAAATATGACATGGGAGGTACTTCCCTTGTGTCTCGAAATACATGGGTAGGATGATGCAAAAACATTTGCAGAGAAAGAATATATCACATCCTGATCATAATCAGATGTAGGGAAAGGAGTAACCACATCCTACAAACACACATCATAAACACATGTAGGGAAAGGATAAACCACATCCTTCAAACACACATCACAACCATATGTAGGGAAAGGATGAACCACCTCCTACAGGGATGAAAAAATATTGATAGTAGGGAAAGGATGAACCACCTCCTATAGGCATGCAAAAACCATCAATAGTAGGAATAATCCTATATGTGGGGAAAGGATGAACCACATCCCACGGACATGTCAACCATAAATCTTAGGTAATGAGTGTCCTACATATGGGGAAAGGATAAACCACGTACCATCGACATGTCAATCATCAATCGTAGGGAATGAACATCCTACATGTGGGGAAAGGATGAAACACGTCCCAACGAAATGTAAATAGATGCCTGAATGCATCTCCCACTAGGGTATCTACAAGAGAAGGTGAACCACTCATCATGCTCATATGCCATTGGAGAAGGAGTGATCCATTCATACTTTGAATATGTCATCAACGGTAGGGAAGGTGAACCATTCACCCTACACACATGTGCAATCGTAGGGGAAGGTGACCCACTCACCTTGTACACAACACACCACTAGGGGAGGGTGAACCACTCATCTTATGGTCACTTAGCTCAACAAGTACCCCAAGCACCCAGGAGCTCCCAGAGCTCAATATTTAACCAAGAGTCCCTTCATATAAGGAATAGGGCCAAGATACTTTCTGAAAATTAATGCTAGATCAAATGGGAGCTTTACAACTCCATTCAGCAGCATGCAGACATATTGATTTACAGCAAAGATCCAGTCAACACTTAGCAATATTCTGCTTCTTGTACATCTAGATGGAGAAGATATTTGACTGATATTACTTCCTCTTAGGGAGATCATAGCCTATACTTTTCTTTCTAGGGTTCATAGTGTCCATCAATCACTCAATCATGCCATAAAATAGGAGTGTCCTCTACTACACCATATCCAATGCTATGTGAAATACTTCCTCTCCAATGGTAGTGAGCGCAAATGACTCAGTGAAGAGATTATTCAATACAAGTGGCTTCATAATAAGCCATGCTTTCTCAGAGTAACTGAATTCAGTCAGTGATTCATCCATGGTGGATACTAGAAGATATAGCACCTAGATGTGCTCTTACATACTGACAACCCTGCAACTTATTGTGATAAAATATGGATCATTTTAGTTTAATGAGAAGATGACCACTGGAATCTAGGCATGTAATGAAAGACAACATCAATATATGTATAATTATTTTGAGAGTGTAACCATATGATATTAATTCATGGATTTTATAACTCCCTCTTAAGGTGATCATCTGAACTTCAATCATGATATTCCCATGTGAGAGAATAGACTTAGCATGAGGCTCTGTCGTCAAGAGAGCTAATCCTCTTATCAAAGGAGCTACAATTTCTTTTCCAGGGAGATCATTGTAGCTACTTCTCAATAGAAAACCTTCCAAAAGATAAGATTTGCTGAAGTGACCACTGAATTATGAAGACAACTTCGATTGTGAACAAGACTATCAAGTTACAGGAATTAAAACATATCACCATAGTTTTTGATGCCATACATATGATACATGGTGACTAATAGAAGGCATTCATATTTCTGGAAGACTATTCTTCCTTAAGAGTTTCAAGTTTATTATAGAAATATTTACTAAGTGTCAACTATGCTTCATGTTGCAAGATTGATGACAAGAAGACCACTAGATCAAACATAGGTCACTGTTTACAAAGTTACTTACTTTATCACTAATATTCTTGTTCGCAAGATACTTGATCATATAAGGTATGTAGGCATACTGTCTCACCATCCATAAACATCACGCGAATATTTTTCATAGAAATTATTAATTTCCATTAAGTAATCTTGACATGAATATAATTGATGGCCTTAACTATCATTGGTGCTAAACAGATGATTCCTTTTGAAAAAGGACAATGAGAAATTTCACTGACTTTGATAAATCATCTTCTCAATCTATGCACTTCCCAACTTCTTGATATAAGATCTATGCTTAAAATAAAACTAGAAGAGGTGCCATATGGACAAATACAAGGAAGTAGATAATAAATGAGTTTTAAGGATAGATAACCAAAGCATATGTTATATCCATTACTTAATGATTCCAGAGCATCTTATTCCCTGTACCCAAACAATGAGCTTCATCAGCAGAATTACAAGATTGTACATGATCAACCATATACAAATATATATCCTTCTAATGTAACTTTTTTCAAAAGCCTCATGTCTCTGAAGAATCTTCCTTACTTACTGATGACAATGTTGAAACGTCTTCAAGGCTGATATGACTTACCAGAGATTTATGCTATGAAGTGACCACTGAATTCATATGATATTTTAATTAAGACATCAAAGAGAATCGTGGAACTAAATATCAATTATTTAGGTTATCTGGTATTGTAAATACAATGATGAATTGATAGAGACAAGATCAATCATGTATAAATGATGTCAAAGCAATAAAGTGTCATATGAATCCTGACCTATTTCTGTATCTATAGTCGCTGCTGAGTAGATATTTGAATTTGTACTTATATATATACATCAAAACCAATATTGTAATCTAATGATATCCTAACACATTAAGCCAATAGTATAGTGCATCTGAGAAACTTGATGCTGAAGTAGAAATTTCCCATGCTGCTAGTTGGTAAACATATGATAGTAATGACTTAACATTCCCTGATTGATGTCAACCCCAAAAGAGAGAAATTTGAATTGCGTATTATTGTGATTGAAATACGTAGAAAACCTACTTGATTCACCCTCCCTTAGATACAAACTACTTTAGATAATGAGCCGAGAGCAGGGACTTCTTTCAATGCTGAAAATATATATGGGTCATTGAGAAAGGAAAGGAAGAATTAACCAAAGGATACTTGCATTTTTAAAATTCATTGGAATTACAATGGCTAGTTTTGAACTCTTGAGCTTGGATCAATGTATGATATTTCTAAAACTAGTGCATGCATTGATATCTCCTTGGATTGCTGATGCAGAGCTGAAAGAACCTAATGAAGCAGCAACAATCCACTGATTCTGAAGATAAATTATAAGGACAAGATCTTCCTATGTATTTTCATGCCACAACTGAGAAAGGCATGTAGACAGACTTGAAATAGTGGGACTTAATCCAAATCCTCAGATCACAGAAGCCATCCAAATCATGAAATGTAGAACTAATTCATTATACCTTGGGCTGAGACTAAATCTTGTATTAGGGCTTATATAGGTGAAAGGGTTTTATCCCTCTTTCTCATTTGAATATTTTGATATCCATTTCTTCTGCAACATACCACAGACCATAGGGTCTTAGTCAACAAGGTTTTAGACTCTAGCTTGGGCTTGTCCTCTCCTTTCTCTAATACCATGTTAAAATTACATCATCTTTGCATAGGAAAGTTACATCAGAATTCCATAGAAGCCCATTTATTTAAACCATATTATTTTCATTAGCAGTCATATGAATCATAACTGAAAGTAAATGAAGAAATATCATAAAAAATAGATCAAAAATACAATCCAAGACAATGGAAGACGATGATATGGCTCAAGCCAGGGAAAACCCCCAAGTTGGGGAAAACCCTTTATAATCATCAAATTGTTCATCATAGAGAGAGAGAGAGAGAAATAATCCAAGTCATGATTGACTTTCTAATTAGAAGATCTAGAATCACAATCCTTAGATAAATAGATGACCCGATCATAATACAATTCTGAATCAGTCAAATTGTTCCTTCATAAACTGGTCTCATATAGCTGAAGGAGCTTGGGTTGGATAGGGTTACATTTATTTCATCAAGGAGCTTCTATAAGCTGACCAACCTAAAAAATCATCCATCTAAATGCTGGAGATTACTTTGGTGATGGCTGCTTCTAGTTAGGGTATGAGACTTTAATGCTACAGTCCTCAAACACTTCCAAAACATCCTTCAACTGATGCGATCTTTTTCCAAGACAATCTATCCTCCCTCTGTCACAAGTCTCCTCCTTAAACATGCCTCCACGTCTACCAGCCTTCACCAAATGAAGGTTGCGGCCCACCTGGGAAGATACATGCCTTCACGACCCACTATACAACAGAGTAAGGCTCGTTGCCTACTAGAGAAAGGCTCCTGTAGGTGAAACCAACCTAGGTGAGGGATTTATCACAATAAATAATACTCCCACATACTTCAACTTTTCCTCATGCCTATAGTCAACATCAGAGATAATCCATCCCTGCAATAGAAGGTAAATAAGCCCAAAACGTTCTGAAAATAGGCCCAGATTTACCGTCAACTATTCTGCATTCAACCTTTGAAACTTTGACCATCAATCAACATGCCCATTTGACCCTTCCTCCTCCGTTGAGATCATCTCCTGGCTGCGGCTATTTTAGAGAGAAGAAATCATGTGAAGCAATGTCTCAAATGAGGATGAGGAAATACGCTTATATACAATCTGGCATGATGATTTTGGAGGCAAATTCAAAATTCAAATTTTCACTTTTTCCCCCCTAAACAAGAATATAACTTATAACATTTTCTTTTCAATAAAAAAAATATTTCCTTGACCAAATTTGACAATTTTTAGATTGATTTTAGTCCTCTTGAAAAGAGGAATTCAATGGGATTATTATCTTCATCAACTGAATAGATCTAATTGGAATTTGGCCCTAGTTGCCAATTTTAACATATATACACATGTACATTGCAATAAAACCTTGAAGGACCACCTCAAGCACATAAATTAGGTATTGTCTATGTTAAAATAAAATCATATTTATGAAAAAATTACCAAATGAATTTTTGGCGAAAAGAAAATGACTTCGTACATCAACCATATAATATAAAAAGGTTGTGTAAAGGTTGCCCCAAACCAAAAAAAATCTCTAATTGAGAGGATTCCAAGAGTTAATGAGATATTACCAAAATTTTATAAAAATGTATGCTCATATTACAATGCCCTTATCTGAGATACCTCAGAAGGATTCTCTTCGATGGAATTAGAAAGCATAACAAAATTTTCATCCTATGGAAAAAAGTAACATCCTCCACTCTAGTACTTCCTATTCCATACTTCTTTAAACAAATCATAATTGCATAGGATGCATTCTGATTTAGAATAAACACAATAATAATGCAAGATGAATGTGGAGGCAGATGCCTTGTCAAAGGAACATGTACAACTGACAAAAGGTTGTACAATTTTGGAAGAGTTTAGAGGAGGCATAGCTGCCACCTTTACAGTCACTGTAGCCTTCAATTTCTTTTCTTTTTCATTATGGTTAAGGTCACTATGCATGAATTTTTTATTCCATTGTGAGTCAGATGTAGGGCTTGATAAAATGCTTTTTCTTGAGTTTTTTTTGCTTATAACTTTTTCCCTCATTTGGGCTTCTTGCCCTCTAGGATTTGGATTGGGTATATGTTTCCACTGCTAAAATGAACTTCCTCCTCTAACCATGAAATATGCACACTAATTTTTTCCTTTATTTGCATTGTCTGGGGTGTGGAGTGGGTGCCAAGAAAATTATGACCACACATTTCAATTCAGGATGCATTGATGCAGTAGTCATGGATACCTGATACCACTTCGAGAATTTTTAGGTATCCCATATGAAACAGGAGGAATTTTGTAATATTAAAAAAATTTAGCCTTCAAGCTAAATGAAATATTACAGTTGTTTCATCACTAGGTAGGTGAATAATTGGGTAGAAAGACCCATTAACCTCTTTAGAAGGATCAATAACACTCCTAATGTGAAAGGAGTAAGAATAAGCAGTTTATTTGAGCACCCTTGGATGTGAACAAAGATGGGGACATGTTGATTCAGTCAAATTTGACCAAGTCAACAAAGTTGTCTAGATACATTGAACCACCTTGATGGACAACACAATTTTGGTGGAGGACAACTTGCATGAGCTTGATGGCACATGTGGATGGGACCCAGTGAGGACAAGTTCACTTGCTATATATGAAGAGGATGGAGGCCTTTTTTATTCATGATTTTTTATTTTCGATCTTTTGATCTTGTTTGTTTAGACTTGGCTTCCCCTTGCTATTTAGCAGGGTAGCACTGGGTGTTCCCGAGCGGGAATCCCACCTCTTCCCTTGAGAGGCCTCTTGGAAGAGCTTGTCCTGTATTGCTCCACATATAGGCTTAAGGCAAAGCATCATTCTTCAATCCCAGCGTTATTTCTACAGCAGGATATTGCTGAGTTGCAAGGTGTTGCAGTGGAGGATTCTTACACCACTTCCGAGTCTATTTCTCAGTAGAAGGTGCCTTCCTTCTCTTCAGAAACCAGCTAGGGATATTTCTAAGAATATTTCATATATTGGTAGTAGGAAAAAGTGGTTCTCATCTCCTACAGTGTAGTCCCTTGCAGGAACTGCGTCATTTTATGCAGAGTTACTGCAACAGGGTTAAGACCCTTGTTTCTGAGCTAGTTTCCTAGGGAAAGGGCCAACGCTTCTCCCAGAAATCTAGAGGAAGGGATCCTCATCCCTCTTTTGTATTATTCGGATATATTTATATAATTTTCTAGTAATACTACATTTTCTAAGCTGAATATTCAGATATGCTCTTTCTTGTACATGTATTTCATGAAGCCCTTGCCGGGTTAGCTTTATAATGTAATAAGGAGGCCAAATCTCTATTTTATTGGCATATTGTTCCATAAAGTTCTAGATCCATGTCATTTTATCATTTTACTATAGAAAACCTCATACAATAACACTGCACATGCTTCAGTCTTTTCTGCATAACTCAAGTCATGGGATTTGGCTATTTTTAAGCTGTTAGGTAGCCGGGAGGTCTGTTTAACATATCAAAATGGATTTATTTTTTATCCCCTTTTTTATGTGAAGGCCTGAAATCATATTATAAGGGAAAATAATGTTATTTTACCCATTAAAAATGCATATCTTCAGAAATAATGTTTCCAGGGTATAATTCCTGCATTTTCCCCACTTGGGAATGTGTCGGCATTCTTCCTTTGCTATTGTTTCACTCAATTGAAGGCTATATGTTTATGAACACATAATATGAGTCTATTTTCTAGATCTCCACATCTAGAATATCTCAAGATATTCCCAATAGTGTATAATTTCCCTATTTTGGGATATTACAGTGGTATCTAAGCTTCAATCTTGGCTCAGCCTGTGGAAATCAGCCATGCAGCTATCAAGAGAAGGAGATATGAACAAAAATAAGACTCCATTATGTGGAGGAAAAATGGAGGATAGGCTTACAAAGCTTCTTCCAAAATCTGTGCAGTGCATCAAAGAAAATCTTAAGAAGATGAGAGGAGAGATGGAATCTCCTGAGGAGTTTGGATCTAGGGCTAGATATAGATTGGTACATGATAGGTGTGAGCATGCAGATACACCCTATTATTCACAACATAGTAAAATTCCCATATTTTCTATGAGGGAGATGAAAGAAGAAGAAATGCCGAAGAAGGGAACTCTTAGTAACTTTCTGCAAGAGTATAAGTCTCAAACTGAGAAGTTTAGAGATCATATTACTTTCAAAATTTTTTGCAAGATTAAGGTGGAGAGGAGCTAGCTACATGACGTGGATAGATTTCCTCTATCTACCTTTGATGGATCCCCAACTTGCTCAGCCAAAGCTTGGGTGGAGGAATTGTGTACTTATTTTCTTGGGTGGAGGAATTATGTACTTATTTGCACCAGTACCCAGTTTTTGAAGAAGAAGCCATCAGAGTTGTAGCGCTGCACTTTGAAGGTAAGGCCTATGCTTGGTGGATGTCTGAGTCATTTTCATTAAAAAATTTTAATACTTCTTCTTTTGCAAAGTTCACTAAAAGAGTGGTTGAAATATTTGATACAAAACATAAGACAATCAAACCAATGAAACTGTTGCATAAGTTGGGAGGACCTGCAAACTCAAACCCACTTCAGAAACCTATTGGAGGAGATCATATCTTACATGATACCTTGCTGGAGGCACGATATTTATTTCATAACCTTGGACAAGAGGGCATGAAGGGTGTTTTTTCAAAGAAGGAACCTCTTATTGAGCAGTTACCTCCTATTCATAGTAAAGATGAAGAAATGGATGGGGGTTACAGTGCTGTCACATCTAAAGCACATCTAGTGCCTCATGCAGAGGAAGGAGGAGCACATTTTCCAACAGGAGGATTTCTTGTTTCATTGAAAGAAGTTCCCCAGGATCTCACATATGGGAGGCAAAGTAAAATCGATGAGCAGCATGATTGTGAGATGATATTGATGGAAGGATAAGATAGGGAGGAAGGACATCATCACTTGGTGAGGAGCACACACCCCTATCTATTTTAGAGAGCTGGTGCAAGGAGGAGGGAGACAGGTTTGCGCTATGAGAGCAAGGGCAAGGTTTCCCAACCATATGAACAATATTCTCTTGCCATGGATGTCTCACTACATGGAGGTATTCCACCGGGGAGGCCACCAGACTTGGAGTTGTTAAGAGAAATATTTCCATTTGGTTCACCACTCTTGGAATTTGGAGAGGTGAATAGTTTTAGAGGAGACTTTGGCATGGGGGATTTCAAAGTAGCAGGCATAAGCATGAAGAGAGCTTCACATACCAGATCAGCAGCGCTGACTCTTGGGAGGATTGATCCATACTGGAGGTCTCAAATTTTGGAAGAGTACTCCAAGGATATTCGTGCATGCATGATTCTTGATGATCCAGATGGAGATGATAGATATATGGTGGATGATATGGTCATCTATTCTTATGGAAAAGTCTTCTTGACTAGAGCTTCTGAGCTCAAGGATAATCAGCTACATGCAGCACATGAGGACTTCTTCTCCATACATTTTGATTCATATCTTTCCTTGACAGAGGAGTTCATTTGGGAGGGCATTCAGCATGACATATTTCAACATATGGAGAGATGCATAGCCTGGATAGTGATAGAGAGAATGTCACAGCCACCTTCCTACTCATTGGGAGTAAGGGAGCATTTCCAGTTGAGCCATTTCAGCTCAAAACCTCAAGTGCACGACGGAGAATCTACAATTTGACCTTATGTTTTGTACTTCTTGTCTTTTTATGAGAAACATATTGTACCAAGGAGGATTATTCCTTCTTTCATATTGTATAATGATGTACTTGAAGCCATTTGTAGCATTGAGATTGGCTATCTCATTGGTGGTTTGTGGGGGAAGCCACATGATTTTTGGTGTGCACCATTGACACCCTTTTGTACTTTCATGTTTCTATCTTGTAAAATGATTGTGGCAGCAAAAAAGTGGCTAGAAAAGCACTAGTTTTTGTTTGATTTTATTCAGGCAAGGAATGCACTACGTTGGTTCCTTATATGGGACCTTGATCCACTTTCCGGTTGTCATATGACAACTTGTTTCTATTGGTTTTTGCTTCCATGTATTGTTGATTCCATGGGAAGCTTTGTTTGGAGAGTGGGATATGATTTGAAGATGCCCATTGGGGGTATGATTCTCCCTACTTTGCTTGATGCATGTTTTTGGAGGAGCAATGGGCAGCCCATGATTGCCAAATTACATCTCTCTTCTTCATGTGGGAGAAGCCATTTGGAGAACTTGAGTTTTTGGAGGAGGCACTTCATGTTTTATTTGTTTAATGGGGTAGCTTGGGCCACTCTTGGAGGTCATGACATTTCAGCCCAAGATCAGTAGCAGCCCCATGCTTATCATAAATGGGGAGAGAAACCACTTGGTTGGGAGGATCCAATCTCTCCATGCAGCCCCAACGCATTGCATGAACCAGGGGTTGAGGATATTTTTGAGCTAACTAGATTGGCTCATTTATTTTGGATGATAGAATGGGTGTGGGAGTCACTCATTGGGAATAATATTTCCCATGTTAATCATCACTCCTACCTTAAGGAGGCCATTGGAAAACAGGAAGGTTTCCACTTACATCTTCCACCTTTCTATGATGTGAGCCATATGGTTTTGCATGCTCGGGAGGAGACATTGGAGGACATATTTGTAGCAGATCATGTTGAGAAGTGGTAGAGACTTTTTGATGAGGAGGCCACAAGAAGAGGAGGGGAGGATTTTTCTCTCCTTATACAGTTGATTTAGGACAAGCAACATTTTGGAGGGGAGGACTGTAATATTCCAAATTTTTAGCCTTCAAGCTAGATGGAATATTAGAGTTGTTTCATCACTAGGTAGGTGAATAATTGGGTAGGGAGGCCCATTAACCTCTTTAGAAGGATCAATAACACTCCTAATGTGAAATGAGTAAGAATAAGTAGTTTATTTGAGCACCCTTGGGTGTGAACAGAGATGGGGACATGTTGATTCAGTCAACTTTGACCAATTCAACAAAGCTATCTAGATACATTGAACCACCTTGATGGACATTGTAGTTTTGGTGGAGGAAAACTTGCATGAGCTTGATGGCACATGTGGATGGGAACCAATGAGAATAGGTTCACTTGCTATATATGAAGAGGATGGAGGCCTTTTTTATTCATGCTTTTGTTTTTTCAATCTTTTGATCTTGTCTGTTTAGACTTGGCTTCCCCTTGCTGTTTAGCAAGGTAGCACTGGGTCTTCCCGAGCGGGAATCCCACCTCTTCCCTTGAGAGGCCTCTTGGGAGAGATTTTCCTATATTCCTACACATCTAGGCTTAAGGCCAAGCATCTCTTCAGTCCCAACGTTATTTCTACAGCAGGATATTGCTGAGTTGCAAGGTGTTGCAGTGGAGGATTCTTACACCACTTCCGGGTTTGTTTCTCAGTAGAAGGTGCCTTCCTTCTCTTGAGAAATCAGCTAGGGAGATTTCTGAGCATATTTCATATCTTGGCAGTAGGAAAAATTGGTTCTCATCTCCTACAGCACAGTCACTTGCAGGAACTGTGTCATTTTATGCAGAGTTGTTGCAGCAAGGTTAAGACCCTTGTTTCTGAGCTAGTTTCCTAGGGAAAGGGCCAACCCTTCTCCTGGAAAGCTAGAGGAAGGGATCCTCATACCTATTTTTTATTATTCAGCTATATTTATGTAATTTTTTAGTAAGACTACATTTTTTGAGCTGAATATTCAGATCTGCTCTTTCTTGTACATGTATTTCATGAAGCCCTTGCCAGGTTAGCTTTATAATGTAATAAGGAGGCAAGATCTCTGTTTTCTTTGCATATTGTTCCATAAAGTTCCAGATCCATGTTATTTTATCATTTTACTATAGAAACTCTCATAAAATAACGTTGTACATGCTTCAGTCTTTTTCTGCATAACTCAAGTCATGGGATTTGGCTATTTTTAAGATGTTAGGTAGACGGGAGATCTGTTTCACATATCAAAAGGGATTTCTTCTGATCCCCTTTTGTATGTGAAGGCCTGACATCATATGCTAAGGGAATCCAACATTATTTCACCCAGTAGAAATGCAAATCTTCAGAAATAACGTTTCCAGGGTCTAATTCCTACATTTTGCCCCACTTGGGAATGTGTCGGCATTCTTCCTTTCCTGCTGTTTCACTCAATTTAAGGCTATGTGTTTATGAACACATCATATCAGTCTATTTTCTATATCTACACATCTAGAATATCATAAGATATTCCCGATAGTGCAGAATTTCCCTATTTTGGGATATTACAAATTTGCATATCATTTCTTTCAGAATTTGTTAAAGAAAAATGAGGAAACAATGTTGGAACTCCGTTGAAGTCACGTGCATTTAGAAATTTTTTTAAACAATTTCCTCCCATGGAAGTTGGGCTATTGTTAAAATTGACACATGGTTCCTTCACCCAACCACTAAACATATTTCATGTAACTGAAATACTCATCATATTCATAATCCATATCAAATTAAAATTTCTCGGGAAAATGTTCCTCTTCTGGAGGAGGTTCTTAATGATTATCGTCTTCCTCATATTAAATGACATAATGACACATTTATTAATCAACCTCCAACTTTACTTGACTAACAACAGTCATGTAAATATCTTCATGCTCACTAGATTCCTTCTCTACTGTATGAAACTCATGAGTCTTCATTGCACTGATCTCTACAAGATAAATACTGGCTTCACCAGCCTTTTCTAGGAAAATAGTGCACATCATCAAAACCCTTAATCCTCTCATCACATGGATTGTTGTCCTTTAGTTGACAGGCAATTTTATAATGTCAATAGTGTAACAGATAACTCAAGATGGATAAAACTAGAAAGACACTCTTCCAACACGATACTGAGTCCTGGCCAATTAAAAAGAAATTCCCCTCTGATCATAATATTATGAGTCCTATATAATTAAAAATAAATTCCCCTCAGGTATACGATAGTGTAATTTTAGAGGAAAAGGAGTTGGTTAAAATTTGGGGAAAAAGCAAATGGGAAAAAGGACAAGCAACCATATTAACACAATAGCTTATGCACAAATACTCCCATATCACAAATGAAACAAGAATCCCATGTAAAAAATATGGCCATGCTATGAAGAATGGAAGATAGATAAAAAAAATACTTTGAGAGTACAACATTTCCCTTCACCATTATGAAGGGAATCTATCAAATCGGCGTAGTTCCATTTCTATATTGCACATCATGATTGTAAGTGTATCCTCTTATTAATCAGAAAAATAATAGTACTATGCACTTGTCAAAGAATCGTGGAAACATCCTGGGTTGTGACCTGCATTTGGAGATAAAACTGGGATGTGAACTGCATAAGGAAGACTACACTTAGAGATAAAACTGGTTAATTTCTGGACAAAAATTATAATTCCAAGGAATTAAATATTTCAAAATCTCATACAAGCCTATCGTACTATCTGTAACTCCCATCTCAACATTTCTGCATCCTTGATGGCATCAAGGATATAAATATTTTGCAATTCATTCTCTGAGAAGGGCATAGAAGCCCGAGGCCAATGTTGCCAGTCGAAAGTAAGGATCCTCTAGATTTTCTGGGAGGAAAAGACCATGATATATGTGTATTACCAATGGATTCTCCTCCAACTCAGGGATATCATCCTATTCTTCATAAGAATATTCTACATGTATGTTGGTATTAAGTATCCTATTATCTCATATTTCAATACCTATGTACAACAACCACTCAGAAACTATTCCAATCCTATGTACAACAACGACTGGGAAACTAGATGTTCCGTGGTCATTGGCATCATAATCATGTGGGACAAATTGTTGAAAATACACAATCTTACTTATATTTTTTCTCTTAATTCCTTTCTTACTTGTATTCACTTTAGATTAAAAATTGAATGTGTTATTTTGACAAGCACACTGGGGGTAACATTAGCAAAATGATCATGAAATTGAAGATATGTTGCAACTTCTCTGATACCTGTTTCTCCAACTCTAACCCATCTTTTAAACCAGGTTTCCCCAAAACTTTTCCCACAAAATCTTTTGTATTTTTGGGAGCAAAGGAATCCTCATCTATTGCTTTTATGATAGCAACACTTCCACCTCTGTAAATTCTGAAATAGTAACCCCCACACAACCCACCTCAAATAGGGATTGGAACTTCACTATGGTACTCAAATCATTCTTCAACAGTGTCTCGAAATGTGAGAAATTTCTTTAGTGGGTACATTCAAGC
The DNA here is from genome assembly GCA_034641835.2 of Pinus albicaulis. Lineage (NCBI taxonomy): Eukaryota > Viridiplantae > Streptophyta > Pinopsida > Pinales > Pinaceae > Pinus > Pinus albicaulis. Next base: position 351,559,732 of record CM076580.1, read on the forward strand.
TTCAAGGCCATCTGCATCTTCTCTTTAAGGGTGTGCACATTGTCTTCTTTTTCCAGTGCATTGTTGAATACACTTCTCATGCTTGTTAACACACCATGTAATATTCCAAAATTTGCACATAAGCAAATTGGAATATTAGATTTTGCTACTTTCACCTAGGAGAGGAATAAATTACTAAGGAGGCCCATGAACAATAAAATATGAATAAATTCCACCTTATTAAGGGAAGATATCACCTTAGGAGCTGGTTTTACACTTCCAAGTGTGAACAAAGACATTTTAGATGGAGGCATAGTCAAGTTTGACTAAGTCAACATGCAATCTTGAGGAGGAAGAGATCACCTAAGAAAACTGGTTCAATGTGAACAAGGATCATCCTAATACACATATGAAAACTAGATTGAAGATCCCTAGTGTGAAAAGAGGCATTAGAGGTGGATTAGTTGAAAAAGTTAACAGTGCAGCCATAAGAGGAAGGGAGCAAGCTAGGGTAGCACAATTTTGAAAGAGGAAGCTTCATGAAGAAGTCACCTCAACATTGTGTGGGGTCCAGGGTGAGGGAGCTCACCAAAGATAAAAGGAAGGCATAGAATCAAACGGTAATTCATTCATGTATTCATCTTTCTTGGTCTAGAGACCAATTGCATACTTCAGTTGTTTAGCCGAAGTTGCCGCACTGCTTAGTGCAAGGGATTCCTGTGCAGGAATTTCATCCTCTCTTTGGATCAGCTTGCTTACGGGATCAATAAAGAAGGATTTGAGCTTCATTTCAGTATTTGGCTTGGGTCCATTCATCCACTTTCAGCCACAGTGCAGTCTCCTTCAAAAAACTGCATCCTTTATGCAGCAGCAACAGTAGCACAACTGCACCCTTTGATTTGATGCAAATCCTTGAGGAGGAGGTGCACATTTCCCTCTGAGTGACCTAATAAGTGGAATAGGGCCACCTCTTTATATTATTTTGATATTTCGTGTCATGTACAACCATGTTTAATACAAAGATGTAGTAACTGCATTATTTTCTGCAATATTGTTTGTTATTCATGCATTTTGCCGGAAACCTTTGCCAGGTGTCTTTTTCTTTGTATAAATGATGTTAAACCTCCATTTCTATGCCATTTGATTAATATAAAATTCATATCAGACTTATTTTATCATTTTCTATATAAACCCTCATGGGAATTACACTGTCACTATATTAAGAAATTTCTGTTTAGTAAAGTCATGGGAAATCAGTGTTTTCTAGACTAGTAGGGAAAGGAGGAGTTGTTTAATATAGCTAGACGCATTATTTTGAGCTGAAATTAGGAGCATATGTCCCTCATGACCTAATATATCATATCCAGCTATTTTTCCTGCTTATTTTCATGCTCATTTCTGAAGACACCCTTTTTAGCACATAAAACACCCTTTTTCCCCACTTTCTGGATCATGAAACAAAGTACCAGTTTCTGCTATATTTAAAAATGATTTCTATGTATTTATTATGCATATTTTAAGCTTATTCATCATAAAAGGACCGTTATACAACTTATTCATTGCAGAGTTCCAGATTTGGAACATTACAGTGGTATCAAAGCTTCGAACTTGGCTCAGCCTGTGGATTTTAGATCCAATCAGAAAAAAAAAAAAAAGAGGAGAAAAAAATTATGGAGAGGATGATCTTAATCTCATCCATTTTTAGATCGAAGAAGAAAGAAGAAGAGAAATGCATTGAAACTCCAAGAGGGTTTCAAGGAGGAAAGAGTTGCAGAGAGACCTCTAGAAGGTTTAAAGAAGCAGAAGAAGATGCATGCACTTCATATTATCATAGAGGAATAGAAGAGAAAGGAAACCACTTATAGAATGAAATCTTGAGTGGGTATTTGGCAGAATACGAGTGCCAACCTAAGGCTTCCAAAGAGACCCTAGTTTTTCCTCAGTTTGTTCAACTAAGAGAAGAAAGAAGATCTTGCAGCAAAGTAGAGATCAGAGGCAATAGATTTCTATTGTCTAAATTTTATGGGTCAAATAAAACAAGAGCTTGGGCAAGAAATCTTGAGGCATTCTTCCTACTTCATCCAGTGGAAGAGAGGGAGGTAGCAAAAATTGCAGCGCTGCACCTAGAGGGTGAAGCCAATTCTTGGTGGTGCAATCACTTAAGCCACATAAGAGTGACTTCCTTTTCTGATTTCACTCAAGATCTGATCAGAATTTTTGATGAAGAGAGATAAGAGGAGAGAGGGTCCACACCACCATGGGAAGAGACAAGTACCAGCGTTGTCACATCCTTGGAAGAGCATCTTTCTACATCAGCAGTTGGGGCAGCCATTACATTAGAGGGAGGAGCCTTTGCAGCTCTACAAGAGGTTCCCACATCTCACCAAGGTATGGGAAGATTTACACTTTTACTTATTACAGAAAATCTTTATAAAAGTTGTGGAAATATGTTTTCATATGGCCCAGGATCAAACATTGCTGCTGGGGTAGAGCAACACTATTGCACTGTGCTGTGCAGACTTGAATGGTTCAAGAAACAAATGAACCATCATCCTCTTGGACCCTTGTTGAGTTGCACTCAACCCTTGAGGTTGAAGTGTGATATTTTGGGGGGAGTCATGATCATTCTTGAGTCAGGATATGAGATAGCTTGTACACCATGGAGGAGTTATACAACGCTGTTAAGAGATAGCAGTAAGAGGGTTTTTCCTTCTTCACATTTGGATCCTTATGGATTCAAGATGATTTTAGACATGAGATCTTCTCTAAGAGATATCCAAGGAGATGCCTTCCAGCATCATGAGAGGCAAAGAAAAGAAACTGTTTGTGGAGGATGGTAGATCTCATTGGAGAAATACCAAGATGTAGAATGATGAGAAGCATCCACAAGGATTTGAGTGGATGTGGATGGGAGGCAATAGGCTTGTAAAAAACTTGCAAGTCTATGAAACTGGACAGTAAGAGGCAATGCTGTGTTGGTTACACTTGAGAGAGTTTGTTCAACCTATGACATGTCCTTTTCCATGGGGTGAGAAGAGGAAGGAGGATTGGCAGGATACTTTCATCACGAGGGCAGCAAGGAGTGTGGATGCATCATGATGATATGGTCATTTTTTTTTCACTGCATCAGTTGTATGATGGAGGTATGATGAGGCAACAAAGTCATTTGTTGCTTTGGAGGATTGGGAGAGAGCAAGGGCAGAATTTCTCTCACACTTGGCATGATGCTGCAAGAGTAAGGAATGGCACTAGCATAGTGCAAAGAGCAGCCCCTCCATCTTGGGAGGATCTCTACATGTACAAAAAAAATTTGGGAAGAGTCTTTGACACAATCTATGTCAAAGAATTGAGCTTTGAGATGACAGTAGCATTACTCCAAGGGCTAGCAGTGTTGTCACTTAGGAGCTTGGATTACTTGCTGAAGTGTTCCCAAGACCACTTCACAAGTGATGCACCATGGGAGCATGTAGAAGATGGGCATGAGAATGTAGTGGATGAGTGTATCCCTTACTATGTTTTGACCTTCCTGGCTTGGGTTCACAGCACAAGGAGAAAGATCTACATGCAGCATTTGTGGACTTTCCCTCCATGCATTTTTATGCATACCATCCTTCAAGGGAGAAATTCACTTGGGAGGGCATTCAATTGAATTTATATCAGCATATGGAGAGATGCACAACCCAGAAGATGAAGAAAAGGGTGGCACAACCACTTCCCTACTCACTTGCAGCAAGGGAAAATTTTCACTTGAGCCATTTAAGCTCAATGATCGAAGTACATGATGGAGGAGGTAAAATTTTGCTTTGTTTTTTACACTTCCTTATCTATATGAGTAGCATATCATACCAATAAGGGTCTTTCCTTCTTGCATATTATATTTTTATGTACTTGAGGCCACTTGCAGTGTTTATGATGGCCATTCTATTTGTGTATTGTGGGGGAAAGCCACATGGTTTTCGGTGTGCATCATTGGCACCAAATAATGCTTACATGATTTCATTTTGTAAAATGGATGTGGCAGCAAACAAGTGGCTGAAAGAACACTTTTTGAACTATGTATTAAGGCCTGCAAAGAATGCCTTGTGTTGGTTCCATGTTTGGGACTATGTTCTACCTCCTTGTTTTCATATGTTTATGCTTCCATATTATGCTGCTAAAACATTGATTGTAGGAAGCACCTTTGGAGGAGGGGCACAAGAGTTGAAGAGGCCCAATGAAAATATAATTCTTCACACTACAAAGGCTTCATATTTTAGAAAGAAAAATTGGAAAAACTTGATTTTCATGCTTTATAACTTGCCTTCAAGTGAGAGGACTCATTTGGGAGGTTTGAGTTCTTTGAGGAGACACCTCATGGGTGTTGGATTTGATGGGGTGGCTTGGGTCTTTCTTGAAGACCATTATATCTCAGCCATATATCAACAGCAGCCCCATATATATCATAATTGGAGAGAGAAGCAACAAGAGATGCACATTTCAACTCCATGCAATCAGCTATGCAACCCACCTTCTTTGCAGGAGCTTAAGGTGGAAGAGATTCTTCATGAGTTGCCATCCTGGAGGGTGACTCATTTTGTTTGTTTGATAGCTTGGGGAGGAGAGATTCAAATGGGGATGATGAATCCAAATCTATATCAGCCCTCATGCTTCAAGAGGACCTACAAACAACCCATTTTTTCTTCCATGGATGTTTCATTGTCACACAAAGTTAGCTATTTCGGATGTTCCCCAATAGATGGCTTGCACACTTGGGAGGGGAAACTTGTAGATATATTGATGATACAGCACCTTGATCCTTGGAGGATTTCATCTTATGAGGTTGCTTTAGGGGAGAAGAGGGTTCTATTCAGTCCTATCCTTGCAATTGCTTCAGGACAAGCAACATTTGGGAGGGGAGGACTGTAATATTCCAAAATTGGAATATGAGATTTTTCTACTTTCACCTAGGAGAGGAATAAATGGGTGAGGAGGCCCATGAACAATAAAATATGAATAAATTCCACCTTATTAAGGGAAGATATCACCTTAGGAGCTGGTTTTACACTTCCAAGTGTGAACAAGGACATTTTAGATGCAGGCATAGTCAAGTTTGACTAAGTCAACATGCATTCTTGAGGAGGAAGAGATCACCTAAGCAAACCGGTTCAATGTGAAAAAGGATCAGCCTAAGACACATATGAAAACTAGATTGAAGATCCCTAGTGTGAAAAGAGGCATTATAGGTGGATTAGTTGACCAAGTCAATAACACAGCCACAAGAGGAGGGGAGCAAGCTAGGGCAGCGCAGTTTTGAAAGAGGAAGCTTCATGAAGAAGTCACATCAACATTGTGTGGGGTCCAGGGTGAGGAAGATAACCAAAGATAAAAGGAAGGCATAGCATCAAAGGGGAATTCATTCATGTATTCATCTTTCTTGTTCTGGATAGAAATTGCATACTTCAACTATTTAGCCGGATTTGCTACACTGCTTAGTGTAAGGGATTCCTGTGCAGGAATTCCATCCTCTCTTTGGATCAGCTTGCTTAAGGGATCAAGAGAGAATGATTTGGGCTTCATTTTAGTATTTGGCTTGGGTCCATTCATCCACTTTCATCCATAGCATAGTCTCCTTCAAAAAATTGCGTCCTTTATGCAGCAGCAGTAGCAACACAACTGCACCCTTTGATTTGATGCAAATCCTTGAGGGGGAGGTACTCATTTCCCTCCGGGAGTCCTAAGAAGAGGCCTAGGGACATATATTTTTATTATTCTGATATTTCATGTCATGTACAGCCATGTTTAATAAAGAGATGCAGTAACTGCGTTATTTTTTTCAGTACTGTTTGTCATTCATGCATTTTGCCGGAAACCTTTGTCGGGTGTCTTTTTATTTAAATAAATGATGTTAAACCTCCACTTCTCTATGATTTTATTAATATAAACTTCATATCATACTTATTTTATCATTTTATGTAGAAACCCTCATGGGAATTATGCTCTCACTGTATTCAGAAATTTATGTTTAGTAAATTCATGGGAAATCAGTGTTTTCTAGCCTAGTCAGGAAAGGAGGAGTTGTTTAATATAGCTATAAGCATTAGTTTGAGCTGAAATTCGGAGAATAGGTCCCTCATGACTAAGCTATCACATCCAACCATTTCCCCTACTTATTTTCATGCTCATTTATGAAAACATCATTTTTCCCCACTTTCTGAATCATGAAACGAAGTACCAATTGTTGTTGTAGTTAAAAATGATTTCTATGTGTTTCTTATGCATATTTTAATATTATTCATCATAAAACGACTGTTATACATCTTATTCATTGCAGAGTTCTATATTTGGAACATTACACACCATCTAGAACAACAACAACCATTTGTATTTGTATCAGACTATCCTTGATGGAAGGCATAAATTATAATATGCTTTCTTCTTAAAGAAAAAAAAATTCAAAAGTGTATATCAACACCAAATTCCATCCTTGAGCATAAAATAGATCAGGAAATTATGCAACAAAGAACTATGAAAATCATTCAAACTTCACAACAAACATGGTTGTAATTTTGTTGCACATGTTATCTCAAAGCCTTTATACATTTGTAAAGTACTTCAAATAGCTAGGTTCACATTAAAAAACCTATACATATGTTGTATTTGCATACAAGAAAAAATTTCAATTAATAAACATATTACAAACCAAAAAATTGTTAAAATTATCAATAAAATACTTTAGTAAATATTTGAAAGTGGTTGATGTGACACTTTATCCCCTCCACACATGTTTGGATTTCATGAATCACATGTAGATTTTGATCTGTTTCTTCAATTGTTGACTCACAAAATTCACAACACGTATTTCTGTTGCACATGTTCTCTCAAAGCCTTTACATTTGTAAAGTACTTCAAATAGCCACAGTAAGAGAACAACTTGTACATCTGTTGTAGTTGCAAATTAAAAACATTTGCATATAATAAACAGATTCAAGTATTTTAGCTAGAACTACGAAAATCAATCAAACTTCACAACAAACATGGTTGTAATTTTGTTGCACATGTTCTCTCAAAGCCTTTACATTTGTAAAGTACATCAAACAACCAGGCTCACAAAAAATAACCAATACATATGTTGTAGCTGCATACAAGAAAAAATTGCAATTAATAAACAGATTAGAAACCAAAAAATTGTTAAAATTATCAATAAAATACTTTAGTAAATCTTTGAAAGTGATTGACGTGACACTTTATCCTCTCGACACAAGTTTGGCTATCATGAATCGCATGTACCCTTTGATCTATTTCTTCAATTGTTGACTCACAAAATTTACATGTATTTATGTTGCACATGTTCTCTCAAATCCTTTGCATTTGTAAAGTACTTCAAGCCTTATATAGAATATGGTAACTGGGTGACCTTTATGGGAAGATGTAATCACTTAAAGACATGTAATTTTTGGGCTAGTTTTATTTTTGGAAGAAAAGGGAAGAAACAAAGTCCCTTTTACATGAAAGTGTAGAACGCACATAAAAAATGTAATTTCAATTCAAAGTAGGATAGAAATCACACATTTTTCTTGGGGAAATAAAGAAGTCCAATTTCTTTTAAAAGCATGAATCCCAAATGCATCATATTTATCTACTGATAGAATTGAAGAAGTTGTTGGAAGGTTAACAATTTTGTTGTCCATCTGATGCCATGGGCTATATATAAGAGTTACTATCAAATTGAAAATAAAGTGCTATCTACATATGTTGATTATTTTCTCACCAATGAAATATTCTCATTAAATGATTATGAATCTCATATACTTGCTTTGGAATATTTCCAGGTTTTAAGAGTTGAGAATTCGTCAGATGAGGAAGATGTAAGTTCATGCAACCTATCAAACCATGATTCCAGAATTACGGCCTGACTGGACAAATAATTTAACAACCGAAGAAAGAGAGAGAATGAATCAGGAATACATAAAGTGAGATGGGGCATACCTTGATAAACAACAAGGTGATCCTGAATCTTTCTACTAACTGCAAATAACTATCTTTCTTAATTCCAAATTGTCCCTAAGATATTTTAAAATGTGTTCCCTTGAATTTCATGTGGTAGTGTATTCTCCAAAGATATGGTAATCCAAGAAGAAACCATTAGCAGATATTATTAAGGAATACAGTTCGATGAAAGGTAACCCTTAAGTGCATAGTTATGTTCCCTACATTATTTATTTTCTATTTTTTATTAATGGATGTAGGAGGGATCTCTATTTGATAATTATATAGCTACTCATGTGTTCATCGAACACTGATATAAAGGCCATAAACAATTTTTTACAGCTCCTCTTCCTCTTGATGGATCAGAGTGGAAAATATTTTGGAAAAATGGGAGTTGAAGACCACACATTTGGTAAGAAAATCCCATTATCCTTTTCTAACAGGTATCCAATAAATTTGATTACAATACATCAACAAAAAGGAATAAATATCAGCCTTACTTGGTTACCTTTGGAGGCTAGAGGGAGAGGACATCTTACCATTCACTACAACCTGACAAATAACATCCTAGGAAAACATACCAATTTCTTTTTCTCACACATTTATCACAAAATCCTATCAATTTCATTTCATACTAGTTTGGACCCAATATGGGCCCATTAGGTGGTGCTTATCTCACATTTTACACCAGCATTATGTAACTTGAAAACAATTTTTGATGGGAAAGAAGCAACATTTTGGACATGCATTAGCACACTTGGAAGGTCATTGCCAACTTTCTTGAGCTGTGTTTGAAAGGTCAAGTCGCAAACTTCACCATCAAATAGTGAAGGTGGAGGGAAACTTTCGCCATGACCAAAACTTGGGTGAAATATTCTTAAAAAGTTTGTGCTTGTTATCTTTGATGATATTCACATGTACACTGTAGTAAAACCTTGAAGGGCTACCTCATGCACATAAATTAGGAATTTTCTATGTTAAAATAAAAACATTTTTATGCAAAAAGTACCAAATGCATTTTTGGTGAAAAGAAAGTGACTTAGTGTATCGACCATATAATATCAAAAGGTCATGTAAAGGTTGACCCAAACCCAAAAACATCTCTAATTGAAAGGATTCCAAGAGTTAATGGGATATTACCAAAATTTTCTAAAAATGTATGTTCATATTACAACACCCTTATTTGAGATACCTAGGAAGGACTCTTTTCGATGGAATTAGAAAGAATAACAATATTTTAATCCTATGGAAAAAAGTAACATCCTCCACTCTAATACTACCTATTCCATAATTTCTTAAACACGTTATAATTTCATAGGATGCATTTTGATTCAGAATCAACACAGTAGTAATGCAAGATGAACATGGAGGAAAATGCCTTGTCAATGGAACATGTATTGCTGGCAAAAGGTTGTATTATTTTGGAAGAGGTTAGAGGAGGCATATATGCCACCTTTATAGTCACCTCCAATTTCTTTTATTTTTTATTCGGGTTAAGGTCACTATGCACGTATTTTTTATTCCTTTGTGAATCATATGTAGGGCTTGATAAAGTGATTTTTCTGGAGTTTTTTTTTCTTATATAGAATATGGTAACAGGGCAACCTTTATGGGAAGATGTAAGGACTTAAAAGACATATAATTTTGGGGTATTTTATTTTTTGAAGAAAAGGGCAGAAACAGAGTCCCTTTTACATGCAAGTGAAAAATGCACATAAAATATGTAATTTCAATTCAAAGTAGGATAGAAGGCATAGTTTTTTCATTGGAAAATATAGAAGTCCAATTGATTTTAAAAGAAGGAATGCCAAATTCATCATCTTTATCCACAGATAGCATTGAAGAAGATGATGGAAGGTTAATAATCTTGTTTTCCATCTGATGCCATGGGCTAGATATAAGAGTTACTAACAAAATGAAAATAAATTGCTATCTACATTTGTTGATTATTTTCTCACTAATGAAACATATTGATTAAAGGATTATGAATCTCATATACTTGTTTTGGAATATTTCTAGGTTTGAAGAGTTGAGAATCCCTCGGATGAGGAATATGCAAGAGTATCAGCCTATCAAACCATGATTCCAAAATTTCAGCTTGACTGGACAAAGAATTTAACAATCGAAGAAAGAGAGAGAATGAATGTCTATGGAAAATATTGTCATCTGGAATAATTTTCAAGTTAATGTGATTTATAATGAAAATTTTACATTCATAATATCATATTAATTTACACAGTTACTATTGTAATGTGGATAAGTTTCTAAAGGAATATCCAATTGACAATTTTTTTGTTCATGTCACATCAAGCAGGGGAAAGGAGATGCCTTAATTCAGAGCTTTGGCGTGCTTCTGTCGAACCACTTGTGTCCTTACCTATTTTTGGGAGCAAGGTTGTTTATTTTCCACAGGCTTAAAATGAGCAGGTGAGGTTGTTGCTCAATAATTTTTAATTTGCAATATTATTTTGGATACAAATGACTGAAAATAATGAATTCTTATCTTATTTCATAATAAAATGTAATCTCAGTATTTTGAAATTTTACTGTTACGTAATGATACTGATCATAATCAATGTGATTTCAAGTAGCTAGTTCAACAAACAAGGAGGTTGATGCTCATATATCCAATTATCCCAATTTTCCAACTCAATTAATCTGCCAACTTCACAATGTTACAATGCATGTGGGTTCTTTGCATTTCATCCTTGTTTTGGTTGTGAACACTTGTATTCATATCGCTATATATACAAGATTCAAAATTTAATAAACACCTTATTGAATTCCAGGAAGATGTGGAAACATATGAAGTATATGCTCAATTCACATTGCAACCTCTTAATGTTGTAAGACGTTTTCAATTTCATTATGTGTGCTTTGCTATAATTGCCAATGTTGGTGAGAATTTCTTTGGTACTAGTTCCATTTGTGTAGGGAGCTAAAAATTGATGATACTATGCAACAAGAGAAAAAATATTGTTATTTTGGTTTTGACCTTGGCACACCAAGCAAGCAACCGAATAATTACTTTTGTAAAAAGTTGATTGTAATTAACACTAGAACTGATGATAGGTTTTATGTGCCACGACGCGCTGCGGAAAAAGTTTGTCTTCCACTTGTGCAGTTCTTATTTTTCCATAGCTTCTCTATTTGTGATTTAATAGATAAGTGCTTAGAATTTTAGACTTTTTTTAAGAGAATACTACATTATTTGAAGGAGAAAAAGGTAAGGGTATATCATATTTGTCTCCTATTAAGTTTTGTTTGTTTTGGGCTGGATTTCACTCAGCAACCACCTTTCTAGGAACTGACAACCAGGTATATTCATGACAATGAATGGAAATTTTAGCATATTTTTTAGGGTAAGTTATAGCAGTTATTTGAATGTTGTTTTGGAATAAAAGTGGATAGTGTATGTGTAATTATGTGCATTTTTTTTGATACTCTTATATCATTGCAATGCATTTTGAAATGTATACAGGTTGTGCATATATCAAATTTTTTTCCACATTTGAGGTCATACGTGGCAGATATATTTTAAAATTCTTGTTAATGGTGTTAGTAGCTACCCATACACTCTAAAAAGTATCTGATATAGCTAGTCCCAAGTTACTTTACCTTTGAATGTGGAGGCAACATGTTTAGTTTTTCACTGGATATAATTTGTTGGCTTCTGGGAATTGGATTCCTTTTCCCCTGGAATAGTATGTTGATGATTGAAGATTTCTATATTGAAGCTATATTTCTGGTTAGTATCAAATTTACAAAGTCTTGTCTTATTATTTTTAACTTTCTAGTTGTAATCTTGTGTCAACAATACTTTACTCCACCTATTAGATTTGTACTAGCCAGTTTTATTGTTGAAGTGTCACTGCTTCTTAAAGATAACTAGAGGAAATGATACAACTACAAAATCATAGCATGAGACATTCTTAAAAGAAATTGCTAGCTCTATTGTGTTTGATTATGTTAGATAAAATCAAAATTTCAATGTACCATAAGCATGAGAATTCAAAATAATAGGATAGAAATGTGTGCTTCTATTTGCATTTATTACTTTAGTTGAAGATAACATTTCATCATCAAATGTTGTACATTGAAAACATAGTAGGTACACAATTTATTCTATGGTGATATTATATTTTCTTTTTTTATACAGGTCATTTGGCTAGATAGTGGCCACTATTGCCCAACTGAAGAATACTTGTTCGAGTTTCTTGTTTTTATGGGGAAAAGTGACATTAACAATATTTCTTATGTTGAGGCATATATCATATAAATTATCTAGAGTCTACTTTAGTTTATATTCCAATGTTGATCGAATTTCATTTCTTATGCTCTGCATTGTATCTTTTTTTTTCCGAAAAAGGAACTCAATATTGATGGTAAGAAGCAGGAATTGAAGAAAGAGGAGAACAATAACACTAGAGCGACAAAATGAAAATTAAAGAGATAGAGAAGAAAATTGGTTTAGTGGTACCTATAGAGCCAATATCCCACATAAGACACACACATCAAGACTGATGGCCAAGCTTTCGGAGTTGGTGAATTCACCTGCAATGTCTTGGCAACAAAATGATAATGTTTTGAAGTGATGAAGAAATATTTCATGTGTAAATTGTACTCCTACTAGTATTAAGTTGGAAACTCATATTGTAATACTTGACATTTTATATAATGTAATTTATGTGTTATTTATATTTTCACTTGATATTACTTAGTATTTTAATTAATATATGTAACTTTGTGTTTTCATATTAGATGAACATGTACATTGTTTGACATTTTTTTTTTTAAAATTTAGTTGCAAAATCATACTAATTAATTTATGTTGATTAATAATGAACACATAAAATCAATATAAAATTACTAAATTAGTAGTTTATGTTTATTAATGATGAACATAAATAAAATGGATATACGACTAAATTAGTAGCTTATTACAATTGTTAATGAAATTAAATGAAATGAATATAAACTAAAAGTAGTCATTTATATAATGAATATGAAACTACCAAAAAAATATAAATGACTATTGCAAAATATAAATTTGTGATTGCAAAGAGTGACTAAATTTAGCATATATTCGACTATTAGTAGCTAATTTACAGTATCTTATAACACGAATAAAATTTAGTCATATTTCTTTGGTCATTAATTGGTTTCAAACAATGACTAAAATTTGAATATATATGACTATTAGTAGCTAATTTACAGTAGCTTATAACACGACCAACATTTTAGTCATATTTCTTTGGTCATTAATTTGTTTTCGTGGGTGATCATTTAGTAATATATTTTTTTATATTTGGTCATTAATTGTGACAATTAATGACCAAATCAATAAATAAATTAATGAAAATCAATGACTAAATCAATGACCAAATTAATGACCAAATATACTACTAGACAACAAAATTGAGACAACCAATTAATGACTAAGTTAAAAACGACTAAAATTTGGTCGCGTTATAAGATACTGTAAATTAGCTACTCTTGGTCACTGACCGAAAAATAGTCATTTATATGCAAATTTTAGTTGTTTCTTTTAGTAACTAATTAGTCATTTTGTACTAGTGTGTGTAGATTTCCGCAACCTCAATCAGGCATCATTTGATAAAGAAAAAATCCAGTTCCATCCATGGAACAAATCCCCTAGACAATATCTGAGTCTAACATTTTCTCACTATTATATGGTTTCTCTGGTTACAATCAAGTGCTAGTTGCAGAACTAGATCGATTGAATACTGTCTTCAGGACCAAATGGGGAACATTTGCTTTCAACAGGATTCCATTTGGACTTATCAACATTGGTGCTAATTTTCAAAGAGTGATTGACATTGCCTTCCATGGCCTTATCGTTCAGAGTGTTGTTGTTTATATTGATGATGTTACTATGTTTTCTAAGAAAATATCATATCACATACGTCATCTGAAACGTATATTTAAGTGTTGTCAAAAGTATGGGATTTATCTCAATCCCAATGAAAGTTTCTTCGGTGTGTTATAAGGGACTCTCTTAGGGAACATCATTTAAAAAATAAGAATAAAAATTGATCTCAAGAGGGTCAAAGATATTACACAATTCCATTTCAAGTGAATAATAAGGCTATGTAGTCTTTATTAGGAAAGATAAACTTCCTAAGAAAATTAATCTCTGATTACGCTAAGATAATTAAGCCTAAAGAGGAGATGATTAAGCAAGATGCAACATACAAATGGGATAGACAGGACAAGGACACATTTTCTCAAATCAAGTAGGCTATTGTTGATTCACCTGCATTATTTTGTCCAAATTATGGAAAATATTTCCTACTGTATACCTTCACTTAATATTCGTTAATCGTAGCCATATTGAATCAAAAGGATACTGAAGGAAATGAGAAACCTATTTATTTTATGAACATTAGCCTACAGGGGCCAGAATTAAAGTAAATTTCCATTGAAAAACAAGCATATGCTATATACAAGGTAGTTAAGTATTTCAGGGCTTATTTTTTAAAGGCTCACGCGGTCATATTTCTACCTCATCCACTGGTAAGAACATTGTTCGTGCAACAAGAAATGGGTGAGAAAAGTGCTAATAGGATGATCTAATTACAAGAATATGATCTAGAATTCAAGCCAGTTCATACCATAAAGGGTCATGGTCTCTACAAGCTAGCAGCCGAAGTTATAGATTCTTCTAAGCAAGATATTTCAGTTTTGGAGAAGAAGATAGAAATGTATAATGTTGACTAGGTTCCTCAGTCCATATATATGACGCCATGGTATGTTTACATATGGAAATTTATAGAGAATGCCACCTTGCCAAAGGTACAAAGAAGGTATTCAGAGACTTGCACAATGGACCAACAGTTGGCCACTATGCGAACGACACTACAACACATAAATTTATGAGGGATATTTATTATTGGCCCACTCTATTCAAAGATTATCACGCTTATGTCTATAAGTGCCCAACTTGTCAGATATGCATTGGCTATGATCAGAGGTTAGTTGCCCCTCTACTATGAGTAGCAGTTGAGGAATCGTTCTAACAGTGGGGCTTAGATGTCATTAGATATTTTTTTCCCCATTCATCAAAGAAACATTGATGTATTCTAACAACGATAGAATTTTTCACTCAGTGGTCCGAATTAGTTCCCTTGATACATGTAAATGACCAAGAAGTCATCCACTTTCTGTGAAAAAAAATTATAACTAGGTTTGGGGATCCTACGACACTTGTATTTGATAATGTGACTCACTTTCTATCATTGAAACTTTATGGATTTCCCTTATAAAATTGGATTTTATTAAATCATGCATCTAATTATTATCCACGGGGAAATGGTTTGGTTGAATGGAAAATAAAAAATGTTATCTGCATAATCAAGAAAACTATCTTCTCTTAACAAAGGAATTGGAATAATTCTTTGAAAAATGCATTATGGGTTGACTGTAACTCCTAATCCTTCCATGAATACGTCGTCATACTTTCTGGTTTATGGCAAAGAAGTTATCTTTCCCTCGAACCTGTATCTTCAAGCCTTGCAACTCTCCCAAGAGTCATAAGATAGACCTTAACTTTTGTTTCAGAGCAAGATAGATACTTTACTCAAACTCGAGGAAGAAAGGCTCAAAGCTAAGGAAATATTTTTTTTCACAAATACCATGTAAAGTGATGGTTTGATAAAAATCCGCAGGGGAAAAGAGTTTTGATGTGGATGACCTAGTACTGAAGTGGGATACACCCCTTGAAGAAAAGGGAAAACGAACAAATTTCTGACATTTTTGGATTGGAGTATTCATTGTTGAATCAAAGCTCAGTCATAACACATTCAAGCTGAAATATTTAGATAGGAGGATTGACCACCTTCCCATAAATGGCTGTGATTTAAAACACTATTTTCAATAGAAACAACGAGTTGTGCTGATTGTACATTTTTTTTTCTTTTATTTTCTAATGTGTTATTCATCTCTTGTCATGTCATGTTTTTTAGTTATTATGCATAAATAATACCCTTGTGTAAAAGTGCATGGCTTAAAAGGAATTTTTGGTGTAAGGAAAGAGAAGTGTGACAACCAAAACACTTGGCTTTCTATTATTCTACTTTATTTGGGAAAATGTCATAGGTTGAGCTAATTCTGGATAGAAAATATGATTCATCCAAAAGGAGAACCTTGAGGGAACCTATTATATTTGTGCCTATGATAGTATCTAGACTACCCAAATCGGTGTAAATATACTTGTGTGTTAGTGCTTGTCCAATATATTAGAGAAGGGATAAGGGGAAAATCTGAAGCGAAAAAAGAAATATCAGAGGTATTGAAATACTTCTCTAAAGGGGAAACCTCCTCTGTTGTCAATAAGTCAGGATACCTCTTCTTCCCATTGAAAATAATAAGTGATAATGCATAGTCCTATTAAATAAATAATAAAGGGTGAAAGAAGAGAAATTATTGCTACGCAGAGAGGTGAAGAAAGTGACTTCATTTGGGTATTACCCAGGCTCGTTGGAAATGAAGTAACATTTGTGCTTGTGAAGTGACTCTGTCGGGGTATTATTTAGGATTGTTGGAAGTAGAGGAAAACCAAAGATTAAAACTCATACTATGAATATCATAGACTCTTCGCACACATTATCCTTTCTTGGATTGAAAAAATTGTGATATGGTGTATCTTTTGTGTGTTCAACCAAGTATAAGAGAGTGAGATGTTATGTATATAACCAGGTTGAAAGGGGGAAATAAAGAAAATCAATATTTCCTGAAGGTGTGACCCTTTAATTGAAATTTATTCCTATATAGAGAATTTTAATCTCGCCTAGTTTGTCGCCAAGTGTTTTTGTTACTACAACACTCTTCAAAATTTAAATACATTTTAATTTTGGAGCCTACTCAACAATTGTATCTAGTGTTGCCTTGATCATTTCATGTCATACTATATGTTTCAAGTGTTATTGAGTGTTCTCAACTATCTCAAATCCTTCCCATTCATCCTTCGAAAATGTGCCATGTGCCCTTCCTTGATTGCCTCCTCCTCTTAAGTGCATGAGTGCATGCCCAATCCTTGAAGCCTCCCTCTTCAGACCTTGAAACTTTTCAAGTGTGCCCTTGTGCCCAAAAGTTATCCTTCTCCTTCTAAGAGAACTATTAAGGAAAAAATAGAAAATATGCATAAAGCATGTTAGAATATGAAATTTACAGGCTCATGGTTTCTTATCATGAGTGATTGCAACAAAAGTATCTCAAGAATAACATGGTAAGCAATCAGGAAAAGAAGAGAAATAAAGGAATCATTGAAGAACAAAGAACACATTGAAATATTGATTATAGAAGCACCCTAAAGACTACAAGTTTAAATAACCTTGGGAGGTGAAGGAATCAACGATCATAAGATACATGAAGAACAAAGACACAAGTAGCAACCATGTCACACCTGAAGAAATTAGATTTCATCAGTCACTATTAGTCCCTATCATTAGAGATACTGACATGGCATATCTTCATCATATGATGATGTGGAAGTCAAGATGTAATTTTGTAATCATTATAAAGAAAAATAAGTGGAAATCCAAGAGTCAAGTATGAAAAAAGAGTCATGGAAGTCTAAAAGACATGTAGTACCAAAAGTCATATGGAATTTCAAAAGTCATTTGGAAGTCCAAAGCTTGTAGAATTCCAAACGTCATTAGGACTTTAAAAGTTAAGAGTCATAGGGATGTGAAAGGCCATGCCTCATGTTATAAAAGGATCCTCATTTCTCATCTAAAGAACTTTTAACCTTGTCTTCTCCCACAAGTCATTAGAGAGACAAAGAGTTAGAACTTTTGGGGAGAAAGTAGTGGCTCTAACACTCCACTATTGGAGCTAGTAATGTTAATTTTATTTATGTATCTTGGAAATTTTGATTAATATCGAAGCCTTTCAGGTCAACACATTTTCACGTGTGGATTGTGAATGTTTCTAAGACTATTCTTTGAATTTTTATGGTTCATGTTTTCTTTCACCTATATTGGAGTAATTAAACTATCTCGGTGAATTTCCCATCTCATTTTATGATGGAGTTTGTATTTTAGGCTTAGAGGTTTTCTTATGGAAGCACAATTTGTGTCTCTTGGCTGGAATACAACATATGAGGGTTTTGGGGAGCTGACATGAGTTTTGGAGGCAATGTTTCCTCCCGACTACTATGGAAGGGAGGGCTTGATAGTCATGTAAATTTTGGTTCTAATAATAGAAGAGAATATGAACTCTAGTCCCCTTTTATTTGGATTAGTGTGTTTTGTGGTTCATATATTGTTCTTTGTCATCTTTTTGAAGTTTTCTTGCTTGCACCTGCAAAAATTTGTGTAATGCAATTTTATTTTATTTTCGTTTGTTGTTAATTTATTGTTCTATGTAATAATTTTTCATTTCTTTTTATTTTTTTGGCCCTCTTGGCCAGAGGATTTTCCAACAATTTGCACCACTTTGGAAGTGCCTAGTTCCCCTAAAAAGTTGGGTGACAACAATGATGGATAGAATACCAAGTGGATGAAATTGTGGTTAGAAATATTCTATGGGCATGTCTATCTTGTAGCCTCAAGAAGAAAAAAAAATCATTAACTTCTTAGCTAGAAATTTCCTAGGTTTTTGGTGGTGGCCATAGGCATTTTGATAAAAGACATGGTGAGCTTGATAATTTTACTACTTTCCTTGATCAAGATCATAAAGAATAAGGATTTTTAGTGAGGGTATGGCTTGGTCCTACTCAACTCCTTATATTTTTTAACAACCTAGAGCTAATATAGTAGATATTAGCGTAATTGGAGGAGTTAATGCAGCTTACTGGAAGGGATCTTCAATTTGCATTTGGGAACCAAAAATTCAAGCCAAGCATGTCAATGAAATCAGAAAAGAAGAAGAAGCAAGAGAATAAGGAGAAGATGAAGGAAGAAACAGATACGGTGGTGGGAAAGTTGAGCGAGAGGGAAGATCAAGTGGTGAGACAGTATCTGATAAAACTATAGAGCATTACACATGCACTCAATACATCTTACTGGTCGATCCTTCTGAAGAATTATGATAAGATCAATGTTATAATAGACCACTACACACCTATTCCAACAAGTGGCTCCTTGCTCAAAAGGCCTATTTATGACTATATCTGTTACAATGCTATTAATATTTAAAAACCTGCAAATCCCTCCTCTCATGAAGTGGTTACATGGATGCAAAGTATTCTCACAGTGAAGAAAACTAGTCATAGTGGGACTCTAGACCTGAACGTGACTGGTGGTATCATTTTCTATGTTGATAGGGTTAATAGGCTCACTTAGGCACAATAGGGTGTTGGGAAAGAGTATTTTTTTGGCCCACCTTCACTCGGTTGTTTCCTGTTGGACCACTTCTACAATGACATTCATTAAAGCATGACGGGAAATTGAAGCAAGGAAATATCATGCTAGCTCGAGCTTGTATTTGTTCCAATATGGTTGATGTGAATGGATGCTTGTAACTAGGGGTCACAAGCATGAAAAATGTAGATATTGAGACCATGCACTGCAAGAATGTGGTGATAAGGCATGGAAGAGGAATGACATGCAAGTTGATAACATTGGATACCTACTACATGAGAGTGCACAATGGGGAGAGGTTGCGACAAGGGTGACAAGGAGCATGACAAGAGTGTTATGGGTTGTGATGCATCAAGTAGTTACACGATATATTTTTTTTATGTGCATCCATTTAATGACCTATCCATTGTTTTTATTACAAAATTTAGAGGCAATTCACATTGAAGAGGAGAAGAAAAATAAAAACTAGAAGCATAGGAATTGGTAGATAAATTTGTGGGGAAAATCCACAGAAGGGTTTTATGTCCATGTCTCTCGTACTAGAAGAGTATAGAGGAGAAAGAAATGCTATGTGACATATCGAGGAAGCTCATTGGGTTTTGATGATGGAAATTTCAAAGTATGCTAACCGTCTACCTATAGGACTGGACGCACCCACCATTCTAGTTTTCCTTGTACCCTCGCATGAGGAAACTTGTTTTTTGTATTTTTCAGAAGCTAATGCAGGGGGATTCGGTAGTGACGGTGAGTTTTAATATTCCATTTTTTGACATTAAATAAATAAGGATTATCGAGAGTCAATTTGCAGAAATCATGTTCCACAGTGCTCTTAATCAATTTTTTTTAAAAAATTCTCACCAAGTAGGTCAACATTTCTTCTCTTTCTCTTTAGATGGATATGTTTTAGTTCAAACTATCAAGGATTACATCATGTAAATAAGTTACAAGGAAAATCTGACGATTGAAGCTCTTGAGTTTGTTCTCATTAAGGTAGCAAGGGTATATGTGTTTATGGGTGTTTAGAACATGAAATCTCAATAGTGTGTGTTTCTTGATGGAAGATATTAGATCTATATAGCATGATCAGATACAAAGCTTGTAAAATATGGCTATTGTGGTTCAATATTATTCTATTATATAACTTTTTTAGTGAATTGTGCCAGGGGAGATAGGGTCCAGAACACAAGGAACCCATAATTGTTAACTTTAGTTGCGAGGGCCTGTTTTAAATTTTGTATTATTTTTATTCATTTAACTCCAAAGAACACCTCTAGATATGAGAGCGTAAAAAAAAATCTATGGCAGAGAACATGGAAAGTATTTCTTAAGAACCCCCTAGGTTTTTTTAGTTAGTTATGAGAAAACCTGTTAGCCCTCTACATTTCAAATGTCCAAAAATAACAGAAGGTGAGAGACAAAGTTTTGTAGACAAATAATTTAATCCAACAGAAATAAAGAAATTGAGCAACACCAACAAGTGATAGAAGGTTGAGAATTTGAGAAAGTATGACATATATGGGTAATGGATGAAGATGTAGGGATTCCCATGGGAGAAGAGAAGATATGGGTTATTGCAAGAAAAAGGCTACGATGTCTGTAGGTAAAGAACATAGTGTGCTAGGAGGGAATGTAGAGTAGAATAGATATTAATAGGAAGCCTCTAGTTCAACATTCATAAGTGGATTGGGATCATATTCAACATCAAAAGTGAGTGTGGATGTCTGAATTTACTTGGATCGAGGACGAGCCAACGATTTATATAGGGGGATTGTTGGGACCCAAGTGTGACCTAGTGTGCATGTTGGTGAATTGTGTTTAATAGAGAAGATTAAATGTAAATGTAATGAAATGTGAATGACTTGAAATGCGAATTTCTCACGGAGGGAAAATTAGTTAGAATATTTATATTAAAATATTCCCCTCTCATTTTATGATGGAATTTAAATTTTAGGCTTAGGGATTTTTGTATGGTGTCAAAGTTTTTGTCTCTTAGCTGGAATACTACATATGAGGGTTTTTTGGGGTTGACAAGAGTTTTTGGAGGTAGTGTTGCCTTCTTGCTACTATGGAAAGGAGGTCCTAGTAGTCATTTAAATTTTGGTTCCGATAATAGAAGAGAAACCAATTTATAGTCCATTTTTATTTCTAGAAGTGTGTTTTTTGGTTCATATACTATTCTTTGTCATATTTTTGCAGTTGTCTTGCTTGTATTCGTAGCAGTTTTTGTAATGTAATTTGTTGTTTTGTTTAGTTTGTTGTTCATTTATTGTTATATCTAATAATTTTGTATTTCCTTTTATTTTGTTTTCCATCCTAGATTAGAGAATATTTTTCAATAGTCGTGAGCCAAAATCAAATCACTAGAGATCATACAATCATGCCTAGAGTCACAAACCAAAAATTTAGCCACTGAAAATCCATTTTACATGTCATAATTGGTCATTTTCTGAGTAGGGGATTATGGCAGGGACCCTTTCACTATAACGTAGAGGATCCATCAAGTCTCAATTATTTGATTCATAAGAAATATGGACTTCTACATGTGTAAAACAAGGATAAAATTTGTCTAGGAAAAATATTTGATCCCTAAGTATCCTTTTAATTCCTTGCAAAGAAGTGAAGACATTATATTTTTCTGGTTTCTATTCCTTAAATATTTGACCCAAGAGGGTATTCATTTATCAATGCAAAGCCAACAAGTTCAATTATTTCTTATCCTACCCATGGTATGGATAGGGTCAAGAACCCATGTCGACATATCCTCCATGATCTATGAATCTGAGTGAGATTTAAGTTCAATCCCTTATTGAGTGTCCAAATTTCAAATTTCTTTCCTCATCTATGACAAAACCACATTAAAATTGGTGGTAGATGAGTCATGAGGAAATATTTTTCCTCCTCACTAACCCTGACGAGTGTTTATACATCCCCTTTGTCTATGTCACATTCTCTTCCTTGATGACATGACTATAACCCCAAGTGCACAACTCAGGAAACTTCTGTGAATTCTCCTACCTACAAAGCAACAAGAAAAATTACTAGAACCACCAACAACAAGACCAATACTCCACCCTCCATAGTCATCCACATAACTTAAGACAAAAAAAACAGATTCAGCATAGACTTCATCAAGATAAAATGAAGAAAATGAAATGTTTAAAAGAGAATAAAACCCAAAAATCATTAAACACACAGAGAGACCCACGTATACCACGAACCTCAAAACCATATAATGGACCTTTGTCCAAAATTGAGAAAAAATCAAAATCTCAATGCCAAAAACCACATTCACCGAATTAAAACACCCTCTCTTTGCAACATAACCTGCAACCAACCTATCTAGCCCAAAGACAAAGACACAAATACCAAAAACATGAATTCAAGCCACAAATTCAAGGCCTGAAACCACATTAAAAAAAATAAAAACACATTTTCCATGCAACACAATCTATCACATGTACTTTAGACACAAAGACATAAAATTCAATACCCTAGAACTAGATTCAAAGCAACTTAAAAGTGGAAATATTAAAATAACTAAGCAATGATATAACTCGACCTGGTATGCCATGACAGGGGACTCCAACCCACCAGCATTAAAATATTTTTTCCATGAAAGACAAAGCTAGTCTCCTAGAGAAAATGAACGAATCTTCCACCACCTTCGCAGACCTTCAACTCTACCTCCTACGGTCACAATTCTATACTTTAACCTCACTACCAGGAAACTCTCTAGCCCAAGAATGAAATAGTGCATACAACAGGATGCTTAGGGTTTACCCTTGCCTCCATACTATCCCTCAAAAATGAAACTAGAGACCTCCATACTAACCCACTTAAAACTAAAAACCAACTGTAAACCATGCATGTCTATGCATGTACTATAATGTTGCATTTACAGAGACTTAATTGTCCATCATGTTTGATGGGGTGGTAGGCGATATCACCAAGGCCCACAAAGCCTCCACACTAACACCCCCATCGGGGGTTTTATAATAACTTTTTAAAATTATATATATATATATATATATATATATATATATATATATATATATATATAACAAAACCATTTTTTTATAAACAATTTTTTATAAAAGGTTAATTTTTATATTTGGGCTTAGAGCATGGCCTTTCAAGGGCTCTCAAGTTAAATCATCATCAACAAGTTGTTGAAGGTGACTCACCTCTACTCATCTCTATTATGAAAAAGGTCCAGAATGGTACACCTCTATCTAAGGCTTCCTTGCATTGGAGGTTGAAATATCATCTTCAAAGGGTAATAGAAACCATCAAGAGGATCAAAGCTCTCATATTCTCCCATGTGCCTTGTAGTGGCAACAAACCTTCTCACCGTATGGATAATTATGCACTAAATAATAATTCCACTATTTGGAACTGAATTATACCCATTCAATTCCTATGCCTCTGAAATATGCCTATGAATATATTTCAAGGCAGGATTTTATCCCCGCAGAGGGTTAAAATTCTAGGACAATGTATTGGTATGACTATCCAAGGAAGCACAAGGAAACAACTGGGATGACATGTGACATCTACAACATTGGCATATCGTGCCATTAATATGACCATACCTCACACTCTCCTCATCTCAGGCGACGAGTGTTACACCAATTTTTGGTCATCTAACCTGTTACTATTAGATGGACCAAAGTACACGATGTAAGACCAATTTTACCCTAGGTAAAATTGCTTTCATTATGAAAATTAACTTAGTAATCCATAATTTATTAAGTTGTTTATCGTCTGAATAGGAAACCCCATGAGGAAATATTGAATAAATCCACATTTGTTTTATTTTCCTCAAGGAATAATTAGTTAAACATCAGTTTAATTAATATTCCTGGTCATATTTAACCCAAAACAGGAAAATTAATTAGATAAATCATTATTTATCTTATTATTTTCTAGGAATAATTATTTAAACCTTATTTAAATAATATTCCTTGTTAAATTTGACTAAATAATTTATAAATAATTGAATAAATCATTATTTATTTAACTATTACTCAACCACATCCTTAAAATAATAAATAAATCACTTATTTATTTATCATTTACAAAGAAATGGATTTGACCAAATTTAAATTCTTTTTCCCTCCAACAAATACAATAAAATATTCCATAAAAATTGGATCTAGATTTGGTTAATTATATTCTAATTATGCACCAATATCCAGACTAAATATTTTTTTATAAATAGAAGCGATTTTCCATTCACTCAGTACATTTTGTTGCCTAAAGATCACTCTGGATCTATACTTTTGGTCTGACTTTGATCCTCCATCAATGTCATACTTTGCTACAATTTTTCTTGTGAGCTCCCTTTGAGTTCCATTTTTTTGTCTGGGTTTTCTACACCATCAAGAGAGATAGATCTTAGACTTGAAGTGTTGAGGACATACAAGAACCCATCCAATTGAGGGGGACTCATAACATCTTTCTATGTTCCCTTCCCAGGTGTCAAAACTACAAAAAATCTTTAAAAATATTCTTGTCTTGTCTATTGGATGCATGGAGAATATCTTACTTTTATTTACAGCTTAATGTATTTTACTGCATAGATTTGGAATTTGTATCATTTATCTTGGTCAAATAACTGCAAATCTAAATAAATTGGCAGCCATCTTTGATGTTAGGGGTTTTTTTTATGCACAACTAAAGTGAGATTTTTTTGTACACTTGCGATTAGAATTCATGCTAACAATTGGAGACTCCACAAGGTTTTACGATCATGACCTCTGTCATTTTTCAGATCCTTGCATGAATAGCTGCTTCAAACCCTAGGATTTTTCTTCATCTTTTTTTTTTCTTTTCTTGATGTTGTTTTTAACCTATAAAACCCTAAAATAGTAAAAATTTTAACTTTCGTGTGTTTCTGGAACTATTGCGCAGGTGACAGGCATTAGCCACAACTAAGACGACATTTTTTTCTAAAACTTGCTCCCGAGAGTACCGGAAGTGCAGGTCACACATTTTGGGCCAAAACCTGCTACCTGAACCTCTAGGACGTAGAAAAAAACCCCAAACCTATGACCTCTATAGAAATCAGGTCAGAAAATGCAACTTGTACTTTTTGCGAGAATTTTTCTGAGATTTGTTTGGGTTTTTCTGCACTACTGTTCAGGGTTTTTTGACCTCCGTCTCCACCTGTTTTGGACCTGTAATTGCTCTATTTTACTCGTCTAAGTGGGAACCTATCCCCCTAGGGGTTCAGCACACTTCCACCTTTCTAGGAGGATTTTAGCTGAAGAAGTTCGTCTAAAATTTTAGTGTGTTTAGCCATATTTAAGATCTGATCATATACCTTTAGATACTTTTTATATTGGTTATTCATCCATCCAAAACACCTATTTTCAGTTTTTTTTGGTCCTCCTCTAGCGTCCCCTCCATTTCCCTTCAGATTGTATCCTTTCGCCACCTCATTTGCAGCTATTTTTCCCTCTAGTTTTTTGTTTTTTTCTACACCTATTTCCAGCATATCTATCCTTTAGATCATTTTTCCTCTCGAATTTAGATCCATTGGCTATTTTGGTGTGTTTTGACTAGATTTTTTCCCACCCACAGACTAGTTGTTGAGAAGCCCGCCTCCTTGGGTTTAGATTGATCTGCATATTTAGCTGTTTATTTCCTATTATATTCAGTTTCATTTACTGTTATCTACAGATTTATTTACAATTATACAACACACTTTTTCTTTTTTCTCTACAAACTTCTGGGTTTAAAGATTAAAATTAACACACTTAACACACACACCCTAAGTGAAGAAGCGCCTGGCTAACATTGCCAGGCAAAGACTATAACATTGTAATCAATTGATCATGCACCTCTTTGCCCTTGTTTCGACATTGTAATCATTTAATCTTGCACCCCCTTGCCCTTGTTGGTCTCTCTTCCTTTTGTGATCCATGTTTGTTCTATCATCATTGCACCCCCAAGGCATTTGTCCTTCATCCTTAGTTTTGGTTAGGAAGACTTACTCCTCCATGTAGGATTTGAGTTAGTCCTCCACCGAGTCCTCGTTCTGACTCATCTTATAGTTCATCGGGTTCCCCTTCTAGCTCCATTCTTGGTTCTCCCCCCATCACCTTTACCATTTCTGGTTTAGTACCTAACGATGGTGGTATCCTTGGCCCTAATGCCGAGAATAATACTAGTGGGACCACAACAGGAACTACCCGGGCTGCTCCCTTGCTCCCTTATATGGCAGACCTCAGTATTCTCAATTTTAATGAGTTGATCAATGAACCCATACTCCATGACGCTGGTTGGCATGCTATGCCAACCAAGCTCCCTCCTGACATCCCCAAGTTTGAAGGTCTTGCTAGAGAAGATCCTACTAATCATGTTCGATCTTTCCACATGTGGTGTTCATCTAACTCCATCACCGATGACTATGTCCATCTTCGGTTGTTCCAATGTATGCTTACTAGCGAAGCTTTTGAGTGGTATGTCGATCAGGCCTCCTCCTCTCACACCACTTTTACAACTCTTGCCTAGGCTTTTCTATCTTATTTCCAGCTTCCCCTTCGTTATGACACTGGTACCAAACTTTTGACCTCTTTCTATCAATCATCTACAACTCGCCTATCCGATCATGTCTAGGAATGGCAGAGAAGAAAGAGCCTATGTTGAGCCCCTACCTTCGAAGACTGTGTCTACATGGATTGGCTCCTTAGATCCCTTTCTCCTGCTATCGGCAAAGATGGCACATCATATTTCCCTCAAACTGAAGAAGTTTCTCTCTAGATTGAGTTAAAATATGACATGATCTATGCTTAGTCTAGTTATGTTTATACCATATTACTTGATCTCCCTAGACCTAGTGGTGTAATGCAACGGGGGCATCCCATGCCGCTGACGATATCGTTGGAGCCCTTTCTCATCCATACACTCATCCTCCCATGGGTTATGGTTTCCCTCAGGGAGGGGCCAGCTCCTCCAACACTTTTCCACCTCTCGGTAGCATGTATCTAGGATACGGCATGCATCCTCCTTTTTCCCAACCTGTTTACCACAATTTTTCCCAACCTCATTATTATCTGTATCCGCATCTTGGTGCTCCAGATCCTCTAGCATTAGCACCCCCATCTCCCTTGCCTTCTCAACCCCCGCAACAGTAGCCACCGCCCCCCCCAGGGACAGGTATATGCACAACAGGGTGCGACTAATCCTCCTACTTCCAAAAATAAGAGGAATGGCACCCAAAATAAATATGCCATCAGTAATCAAGGAGCTAATCCCCAAGGAAATGCACCTAACACTGCTAACCAGCAACAGGGCACTCAGCCCAAGCAGGACACGCCTGTTCGCATGAATAAGCCTTATTCTTGTTGCATTTTTTATGGTCATTACACCCTAGATTGTCCTCTTTTATTGCACATGCGTCAGATGTGGGAGACTCAAGAAAAATCGTGATTACAACAAGCCTCCCCTTCAGTTCCTTGCAATGCTGCACCTATCCAACCTGTTGTGTTTACCAATAATTTCCCACAGTAAGGATTCGTGGCTACCCAACCACCTAAAGGTCAGGTAGCCAATCAAACTCCTCCATCTGGTACCTCTGATTACCAGATTCTCATGATGAACTCTGACCAACCCATTACCGTTGACCTCAACCTTTAGACTCAGTCCCATCAGTACAACAAACCTCTCACTATGTCTGCCCCTGAGCACCCTTCTTCAGGTTCTATAGAGCATCTTTCAAAAACCAACGGTTCTTTACAGATCCCTCAACCTACAGTGGAGGTTCATACCAAGATCCCCAAAGGACCATTACGCTGAAACGTTGCCAATGGAAAGGCTGCCCATTTGTATAGTATAGTAGATGATTTGGCGCAATCTCCTATTTCCATCTCAATGCTGGAACTCCTCTAGTCTCGCCCTTCACAACTAAAAGCTCTACTAACTGCCATGGGTGTTGTGGATCCTTCAGATGATCATTTTATCATCTTCGATGTTAACTTGTCAGAACATCCTCTCCTTCCTAGTCCCGTCACCTTCCAAATCCCCGTTAAGATCAAGAATGCCAATGTCTCCCGTTGTATCATTGATGAGGGGGAATCCACCTGTGTGATGTCCACTTCGGTTTGGAAGCAACTCGGATCACTTGAGTTGGCCCCTTCCACTATCACCCTCCAAGTGTGGGATGGCCACTCTTCCCAACCTATTGGCCTGTTCTGCAATTGTCCCATTACTCTTGCGAGCAAGACTGTCTACGTTGACGTAAAATTCATTGATCCCCCCTTAGATTACAACATTCTATTGGGTCATAGCTACACCTATGCAATGTCTGTTATCCCATCTGTGGTTCACCACAAGATTTCCTTTCCTCATAACGGAAATATAGTCACCATTGACCAGTTGATATATTACAAACCGAAGTCTCAGACCTCCCCTCAGTCCATCATCTCTTCAGTGGCCAATAAGCAAACCGTAGAAATTTTGACCAGTGTCTCACCCGAAGTCTACAAAGAATCCTCTTTTCTTGCTTAATTCCCTAGTATTCCTCCTCATTTCCTTTTTCCCAGTTCATCGAATGTTTACATGATGTGATCGTCTCGAGCTTCCCTCAAGCGTCCCATTTCGAATAGTCAGCAGCCCTACCCTTTGCAACCTTCTCCTAGCACTTCGACCTAGCCTTCAGGACCCACTCCTCAAGGCCCCTCATTTGCAGCTGGTATCCATGAGCCTCTCTACCCTCCCGACACAGTTCCTCCTAGCCTTAACCATCTCAGAGATATCCTGCCTGGCCATTACCACTCCGGTCAGATACTATTCTAAGCTCCCCCTCCTAGAGTGTTTTTGGTACCCGTTATGGCTACCTTATCCCTCCCTAACCTGACCCTGGGATCCCAGTCTGGTACATTGATCCCCCAGCCACTACCTCGCCTGGTCAACCCAAACCTTATCTTTCTTTGACCCCAGTTCAGCCGATCCCCATGACCCCTCCCGCTGCTACTGTGCCTCAGCCACCTCAATAGGAACCCCCTTCTTACTATAAAAGCTTTGGGTGAAGGGGGAAAAGCTCGCAAGAATGCACCTAAAGACAAGGAT
Organism: Pinus albicaulis; assembly: GCA_034641835.2. Taxonomy (NCBI): domain Eukaryota; kingdom Viridiplantae; phylum Streptophyta; class Pinopsida; order Pinales; family Pinaceae; genus Pinus; species Pinus albicaulis. Next base: position 351,589,074 of record CM076580.1, read on the forward strand.
GCCCCGAAAAACCCTTATCCTCCTCAGCCTCCAAAGCATACCATCCATTGTGCTTTGTGTGATGTTATCGGTCAGGCTACCCATACCTATCCAGAGTTTCCTTACCTCTAGCCCATGGTCAATGAGACATTTCCAGAGTCTGATATCCCTGATTTCTATGTCACTATACCCAATTCAGTCACAAAACTCAAATCCTTGTGCAGAAATCACCCTTTTACTTTGTGTGATTTCCATGGCCACTAAAATCGCCTCTGTCCCCACCTTGAAGAATATCGCTCCTTTTTAGAAGCGGTCCACCAATTCGAGGCCAAGCACAACGAGTTAACCTCTCCCTTGTTTGCGAGTTCTACTTCAGTAGAAACAGAGGACCAGCCTACTCCCATTGACATTCCCCTTCCCGATGTCGAAATGACGGAGTCGTCGACCACCATTTTATACCTATCATCATCCATGAGACCCTCTGTGGAAGCCCCCCTTGCGACTTCCCCTCTTGTTGTGCCTGACCTCCCTTCAGTGATCACCCTGGGCTCAACATCGATAGATAATTTATGTGATTACTCTTCTTTCACCCCCCATGATGATGTGCATGTGAACCTCACTTCTCATGATGATGAGTCAGGTAGCTTCATCGCGTCAGGTGGTTTTTCTTCCACCAGTCACCCCATCTTCTATTACGATGATGACATTATGGAAGAAGTCACCACCCCTAACTTTATCTATTCCCCCTACATCGAACCCATGCATTCAAACCACATACACCCTGTGGCCATTACATTGACACCCAATGTTTGGGTAAAGGGGCACCCATATTAGAGAGGCCAGGAGAAGCAACTCTCCACAACTCTCCTAGTGTATCTGGTTGTGTGGACTCTAGTACCCTTATTCTTCCCCATTTAGAAGAACCTTTAGAGTCCCATATCACTTGAGATCACTGTAGGGATGATACCCCTCATCATTCCTTCATCTTACATCAGCAACCCAGTCCCCTAGACATTGTTTTTGACCAATGTAAGGGTTTTCTAGGAGAGCACTAGTTCATTATCTCCAAATCCACTCTTTGGGATAGTGACACCATGTATGCCAACCCAGAAAATTATTCCATTTGCTTCATATATGTAGTACCAAAATATATTATTAATCCTCCATTCCCTTTCTTGAACTGCATAACCATAATGAAAACAAATGGTGCACCACATCATAAAAATGTGTTTTGATTCCCCTTTTTCTAAATACATTTTGCCATGACCATAACATGCTTGGGGGTACCTATTCCCCTCAACCATAAAAATCCCAGATCTCAGCCAAAACAACACTGAAACCCCCTTTCTCTGACAGGTCTCACTTTTGAGGTCATTTCCTGGGACAGGTCGTAGTTTTCTACCCGATACCTTCTACCCAGGTCGCAGAACAGACCCCAAAAAGTGCGACCTGGCCTGTTCTTGAGCTCTAGGTACCTAAAACTGAAATTTTGATCCCCTTAATTGAAAGATTATGGTTTAATGGCAGAAGTGTCCTTAGAAACGTAATTTTATTAATAATGGAAAATAAATTACATAAAAAGTTGCAGGAGTTTACAAACGTAAACTTCTACTAAATTTGCAATTAGGAGACTAACCTATTTATAAGCTATATGTCCTAACTTAATTTGGTTATGGATCACTTGAAAAAATAACAGGTGTCCATTTACAATAAATGATCTTCTATCCAATCTACTAAATTTATTCCTATTTAGAGCCTAAGATACGACTCAATTATAGAGTCCTATCTTTTCTAACAATATTCTATTTCTAAGTGTCTCTTAATATTTATTAAATATTATAATTTAATAAATATTTTTATTCTCTAATATTTATTAAATATTATAATTTAAGAGATATTTTATCCTAACTTTACATTAATATATTTGGATCATCTAACATTCCCCCCTATGATCCAAAGATACATTACAACGTATACCAAGTTCATCTCTGAACTTAGTAAATTTTATTCTGCCAAGAGGTTTGGTGAAGATATTGGAGATCTGATCTTCTGAAGGACAATAAATCGGCTTGATGACATCCTTTGCAATGAGTGATCTGACACGATGATACTTGGTGTCCACATGCTTTGTCTTTGAATGAAAAATTGGATTCTTGGAAAGCTTTATTGCTGACTGATTGTCGATGAATAACGAAGTAGCTTCTGCTGGAGGAATTCCCAAGTCCTGTAAAACTCTACGAAACCAAGCAATCTCACATGCTACTTCCCATGCTGAAATGTACTCTACTTCTGCTGAAGAAGTGGCCACTGTAGCTTGCTTCTTGCAACTCAAGGAAACTATAGTTGAGCCCATGTTCATTAAATAACCTGAGGTTGATGCCCTATCATCAATACTTCCAACAAATTCGGCATCTGAAAAACCAACAAGTACAAATTTTTTATTCTTTTTGTAAAGAAGACCAAAATCTTTTGTTCCTTGGATATAACAAAGAACTCTTTTAGCTGCATTCCAGTGGTTGTCTCATGGTTACTACATAAAGCGGGAAAGAATACTGACGGCATAAGAAAGATCTAATTGAGTATTTGTCAGATAAATCAAGTTACCAATCAACTCTCTATAAGTAGTGCTATCCACCATTTCTCCCCCTTCAAATTTTGAAAGTTTCAAGTTTTGTTACATAGGGGTGAGAACAGGCTTGCAATCCTGCATTCCAAATCACAGAAGAATTTCTACTGCATACTTACTCTGAGAAATGAAAATATGATGTAGACGTTGGAATACTTCAACTCCAAGATAGTAATGAATTAGTCCCAAATCTATCATCTTAAAACCTGCATGTAACTCCTTTTTCACCTGTGCAATGTGATAATCATTTTTTCCTGTGATAATCAAATCATCTACATACATAACCAAAATCACCATATTTTTACCTTGTTGACGTACATACAAGGTATCATCAGATTCACTTCATTGAAAACCAACTTTCCGAAGGTATTCATCCATTTTAGCATACCAAGCTTGGCGAGCTTGTTTTAACACATATAAAGCCTTTATCGGTTTGCAGACTTTATGTTCCTTTCCTTCAATTTCAAAACCTGGTGGTTGTGTCATGTACACTTCTTCCTATAAATCACCCTTGAGGAAAGCACTTTTTACATCCATTTGATGAAATTTCCATCCTTGTTGAGCTGCTAAGGCAAGTGTGAGTCGGATTGTGTTCCATTTAGCTGTAGGAGCAAACATTTCGTCATAATCTCTTCCTCCCTATTGCACAAAAAATTTAGCAACAAATCGTGCTTTATACTTGTCAATTTCACTATTTTGCTTGTAATTAATGCGGTAAACCAATTTGCATCCGATGGGTTTAACATGGTGAGGACAATCAAAAAGTTTCCAACTGTTATTGTCTTTAATTGCCTGATATTCATCAACCATAGCCTGTTGCCATTATTTATGTTTTACTGCCTCCCGATATGTAGAAGGTTCAGTAAAATCATTTGCTATTAAGGAAAAATTGCCTTAATTTCTTTGTGATCCCCTTGTTCCTATTTTATTTTGTTCGTTACGCCTTACATCTTCCAAAAGTTGAATTGCCCATTTTGGCAATTGATGTCCACTGGTTTGAGATTTTGAAAAATCACCGTCATTGTAAAGAAGGTTGATATAAACTGATGTTTTTTGATCGACGACAGGTTCTCACGGCGAAGAGTCATTGTTAGAAGAACTGCTACTGCTAGGAGAGTTGGATGAACTACTAGAAGACCCATATGGCGCTGATGAAGAAGACAGACTGGATGAATCATTTTCAGATGAAGGAAACTCAAGTTCATACCAATTTTGTGAAGTTGGTTGACTTTCTTAATTTCCGTTTCTTTTATCACTTTTTGTTTCTAAATTTTGAAAAATACTTTCAACTTCTTCAGCACTCTTACTCTCATTTTCATCAAAAATCACATATATGCTTACAATAAATTTCCCATTTGACAAAATTCGGTACCCTTTCTTCTCATCAGAATACCCGATCATTATGCACTTCAAGAATTTTACATCAAGCTTAGTTGGGTTTTCCTTCGAAACTAAAGCATAACAGACTGATCCAAAAACTCTGAGATGTTTAACCTGAGGTTTGAAGCCAAACCATGCTTCATAAGGTGTGATTCTGTCTAAAGAAGCAGTGGGAGATCTGGTCCTCATGTAGACAGCGATATGAATTGCTTCGGCCCAATATAAAGGACTTAACCTTTTGAAAGTTAACATAAATCGCGCCATTCCTAACAAGGTATGATTCATTCTTTCTACTACTCCATTTTGTTTCAGAGTGTAGACATTGGTAAGATGTTGTATTATGCCACTATCCATGCAATACTTTTTGAATTCATTTGAAGTGAATTATCTGCCATTTTCAGTTCTGAGAGTGCCAATCCTCTCCTTTACTTCATTTTCAATAAGCTGACAAAAAGTTTTGAACTTTTCAAATGCTTCTTACTTTTACTTCAAGAAATAAACCCTAGTCATCCTGCTAAAATCATCAACAAAGAGTAAAAAATATCTGCAAGTTCCGAGAAAAGTTGGAAAGGATCCACAAATATCACTCTGAACCAACTGCAAATGCCTATTTGCATGCCATGGACTTGTAGGAAAAGCTCTCGATGTTGTTTTCCAAAAATGCAAGATTCACACTTTGCAATTTCCCTTTTGAAGGTTGGAAGTCCTTTAACCATTCCCTGTTTTTGTAACTAAGAGAGACTATCAAAGTTGAGATGGCCATATCGTACATGCCACAATATGATTGGTGAAATATCTGTACCTTTTGCTCCTACAAAGTCAGAATTTCTTGGAATAATTGTCCCTTTCATCCTTAATAGTTTTCCATCTTCATAACCTATCATCACTGTTTTCATGTTTTGTTTGACTGAGTTGATTTTAACTAAGCCATCTTCCATAATCACCATATGTCCTGCTTGTCGAATTGTGACTAAAGATAACAATTTTTTCTTGAATGTTGGGACATACCATACATTTGAAATCATTATTTCTCCAATGCCTAGTAAAGAAACTTTAACTACACCTTTGCCTGAAGGAGTATGTTTCATTTTATCAGCAAGATAGATTGAATTTAGGTGACATTCTTTGAAACTCCAAAATAAGTCATGTCGAAATGTCATGTGTTGAGTTGTGCCTGTATCCAGAATCCATGCATCTTCATAATCACTTCTGAGAAAGCTTGAAACCTGTAAATTTGTTGCTTCTGTGTTGCTGAAGACATATTCGGAACCATTAGGATCATCTTCATCATTTGCAAACTGTAGAGTTTGGATGAAACTTGGGAATATTCTCAATAGAAGTTCTACAATCTACCGCATAATTGCCAACTTTGTTACATCTTCTGCAAACAATTTGACTGAAATTGCTGCCTTTGCCTTGATACTGTCCTCAGCCTTTGCTTTGGCCTCTGTTTGGAGTTTTTCCTTTGCCTCGACTTTGTCCTCTGCCTTGATGATATCATCTATTTTGATTGTTGCCTCTTCCTTGAAAATTGCTCCTTCCTGAATTGTAGCCTCTGTTGAAATTGTTTCCTCTGCTTTGACTGTGACCATGACCTTGTGCTACTTGATTTTGATTGAAATTTCCTCTTCCTCAATTTCTTGAACTATCATCTAAGGAGTTACTTGAGTTGGCTTCGGTGAAGAAGACATCTTCTCCAATTTGTTTCTTCTTCCCAAAGGTTTTATCATGTTGAGCTAACATGTCACTCAATTCATCAAACTTTAGCTTCTCTAACTTTCCAGTGACTTGCAAAGTTTCCAAAAAATGTGTATATGATGATGGAAATCTAGCAATTAAAATTGTGGTCAAGAAGCTTTCATCAACAGCTTGAAAACCAACATTTATGATTTCTTGCTTGATGTTTTTAAGTCATGAAATATACTCAAGGACATCACCACCTTCAGTTAATTTCGGTTGAAGTAATTTTAATTAAAGATCAACCTTCTTTGATTTAGGTTGTGTATCAAAGAGATCTTTGAATGTACGTAAATCACTCCATGCATCTGAGGAATTTTCAATATGTATGTACATTTCATTATTAACTAAAGCTTTTATAAGAGCTAATGCTTTGCCATTTTTCACTTCCCATTTTGCAAGTGAAGCTGCATCTGTTGGTTTATTTAGCTTAATGTTTCCATCACAAATTTCATGCCACAATTCATTATATATGAGAGCGCTTTCAATTAGATGTTTCCATGTCTTATAATATTTCACTCCTTCTAGCTTATCAGATTCAGAGAACAGATTAATTAACTTCGACATTGTAGTGTTGAAGCAGTGCACCAAAATAATCAAGCACAAAAATTTAAGCAAATCGTCACATGAAACACGCCATGCAAAAAAAACACACACCATGTAAAAAAGATCTATTGGGGCTTGGCCTTGACCCTCATATATTCGTTGAAAAGGAGAAAAATGACTGAGCTTTGCACTTGGCTCTAGTCAATTTCTCGTTGAGTGTTTACAATGAAATCTTTGCAAAATTTGACAATTCTTTTACAAATCTCCTTAAAAAAAGTTTTACCCCCCCCTCAAAGTAAAAAATTACTTTGAGTTACAGTATCACTCCTTGTTTCTCCAAAAAAAATGACAAAATTTTAATTTTCTCCCTTATAACTCCAATTACAAAAAAAACTCCTTATTACAAAATTTTAAGAGTTTTATGAACTCTCTTATCCCTCCATTACAATCACTCTTTAAAAATTCCTTTACGATCATGATTTTCCATACTTCCCATTAAAATTAATATAATAAACTTAATGAAATCACTTTATAAAAAGTGTATAAAAAGCGATTAAAGGAATTTTTAAATCATTTTAATTCACCAAAAAAAAACTTAGCCAGTTCGGAGCAGTCCGTTAAGAATCGTCCAGAGTCGGTGGTAGGGGCCGAGAAAGTCAGTGTTGTTCTATTTTACATGGATGGCATTCTTTGCAACAGTGAAGAGGCATCTCGTCAGGCCATCGTGGAACTCTTTGCAGAGATCACTGTCTCCGCTGTTTCGGTCCCAGCGTTCCACAACCTCCTTGCATCCACCTGAAGCACAACTTCCACTATTTCTGAAACTTCGATTCTTTCACTATCTAACAGATCCAGTACCAGAAAACGTCAAATTCTAGGCCATAGTAAACTGTCACATTTTCACACGATTTTTGTCATCATGTCTGACATTGTCTTTTCATTCACTTTTCTCGAAACTCAGAGTAGTGGATGTTCATGGTGATCAGTTGGCCATAATGATTGATTTCAATGCTCGCCTCTATTGTCTTCCTTCAATTTTGCTACATTCTGAGATTTTTATATTCAAAACAACTAGACATAATAAAATCATTGCTTCATTAGTTTTCAGATTTATACCAAAAGAGTGGCATATGATCATTATAAAACCAATTTGGTGTGCAAAAAATGTCAAGGGATCTGAGAGTAAATTCTCACATATTATTGAACTGGGATCGTCTACTGGCGGGATTTGTAGTTTCAGAGGGCGCCGATGGCAGTATTGATGGGCTTGGGCCCTTGGTGGTTAAGGGATGGAAGCTTGTTTGGGAGATAGGGTCCTCCTTCAAGCTTAAGAAGAAGGTCGTGAAGAATCCAACTAATCAATGTTGGGCTCTCTTCACCAATTGCACACATAGGCAAATCAAAATGTGGAGTATTCAGAAGTAGAACGTGTGGGGTGTAATGGAAATTCCATCCACAGAGGCATTGAGTGTCATTAATTGTGCTATTTCACTTTTGGAACCTCATGTTCTCAGTCCCGGTGTAAACTTCCAGAAGAAAAAAAAAGTCTGAAATTAAACTAAAACTTTTTTCCCTAAAAAAAAACTGAACAATTTGCATACCAATCATTTGCTAGTCAATTCAACGAAGTTTTCCAAGAACTAGTAGAGCTGGAATCTCCTCCTCATATCTATTGCATTACTTTAGCTCCGATACCACATTAATGGCAGAAGTGTCCTCAGACACGTAATTTTATTAATCATGGAAAATAAATTACATAAAAAGTTGCAAGAGTTTACAAACGTGAAATTCTACTAAATTTTCAATTAGGAGACTAACCTATTTATAAGCTATATGTACTAACTTAATTTGGTTATGGATCACTTGAAAAAATAACAAGTGTCCATTTACAATAAATGATCTTCTATCTAATCGACTAACTTTATTCCTATTTTAGAGCCTAAGATACAACTCAATTCTAGAGTCCTATCTTTGCTAACAATATGTATTTCTAAGCGTCTCTTAATATTTATTAAATATTATAATTTAATAAATATTTTTATTCTCTAATATTTATTAAATATTCTAATTTAATAAATATTTTATCCTAACTTTACATTAATATATTTGGATCATCTAACATCATTAGGCCTCTTACCTACAACTGACGAATCTCAATTCCAATGATTGGTTTTTCTGCTACGATCTCCACAAGATTTAGGGCCTTTCCTCCTCTCTACATTCACCACAGCTACACTTGTAAATGAGTGAATTTGGAGGGAAAATTCCTTATTAAAAGAAAACCCCCATAGTTTTCTTTTTCCCACTGCGGCCAAACCATACCTCAGTTTGACAAATCATCTATACCATTGGAAAACTCTCACCGAGCTCTAAAATGGGTATCTATCATTTTTTTGTGATTTGATACTTCACCCTGGACACATTTTTCCAAGAAGGGTCACTTCACCACTTCTCAAAATCAATTTTTTTCACTTGAAACACTTGTACTTGGGGCACCACTTTGCCTCCATACTTTTCCATGCTCGTGTCAAATTTCGTCGTGGGTAACCACCTTGTACTCATGTTTTCATGGTCCACATGGGACCTTTTTTGTGTGGTAGCATCATCGAGTCGCCTTTCTTAGAGCATCCGAGTTGAGTCATCATCGCATCCATGGATTCTATCCTGAGTCCCTTTATAACCTGCTATAGTCCTCCATCCTTCATTTCTTAGTTCCTATCTCGTGTCAGACATTATGGCCTTCAGTCTTACTGTCTCCTATCCCCTTTGATATTGTTTCAATTATTTCCAGGTCATCCATGCCCTTTATGCTCTAATAAGGGAAGTCGTCAACCCGCTACTCAATATCCCCAATTTCATCATCATCCCCAGTGTCAGTCTATCAGTCACTCTACTATTATCTCTCGTGCCTTAGTTGAGGATCCCTTATTGCCTCACCTATGTCAAACCTCCTTTTGTCGACATCAACTCATTCATTCCAAAAGACATGTATAGAGGGAGGTGTACCTTGGTTCCATCTTCCACTCTTGTTTGGTGCCTTAGATCAGGAAAAGGGACTCCTTATTTCCCTTTGACTTGATTGTTTCTCAGTTCCATCTCCTTACAGCATGATCGAGATCTGTATACTTGATGGTTCAATGATGCAGTAGATTGTACCGGTGCTTCTCGGGTGTGTGTGAGATGTTTCATACCTCATGAGGGGGTGGCCCTTCAGGTAGCCCCCCACATTCTTGGATAACCTCTTCATTATAGCCTTCCATGCAACTCCATATATTTGAAGGTTTCGGCCTCGGTCGCATGCAACACCTTTTAGTTTGCATGTATCATTCATATTTTCAGAGCGCTCTTCTATTTACAAGGCCTCTTTGGTTGTACTTATATCTCATGTACTTAGATATTGTTGTATAAGTCCTAGCTATTATCCCAATAAAAATATGTATGTGGGATCCATTATCATTTTTTTATCTGGCTCATGTTTATGCCAACATGTACTATATAGTTCAGTCCCTTGTTTACTGGACATATTATTCTTTGTACTTTGTCTCGGCAGGCATAGGTATGCCTCCCCCGCCTCTTGTAGCACATGTACTCACTCATAAAAGATACTTGTTTCACCTGTAATTATTTCCTCCTCAGGGTCTTGTCCTCTAGCACTTTGGTCTACCTTATGTTTCTCTCTCTTTGACCTCCCCTTCGGTGTCTAGTGATTGAGTTCTTACAACGTACTTTGGTCATAAGATTAGCTCCTAATGCTCGCATGCTGAGGGGCAATCTGTTACACCAATTTTTGGTCATCTAACTTGTTACTATTATATGGACCAAAGTACACCATGTAAGACCAATTTTAGCCTAAGTAAAATTTCTTTCACTATGAAAAATAACTTAGTAATCCATAATTTATTAAGTTGTTTATGGTCTAAACAGGAAACCCCATGAGGAAATATTGAATAAATCCACATTTCTTTCATTTTCCTCAAGAATTAATTAGTTAAACAATAGTTTAATTAATATTCTTGGTCATATTTAACCCAAAACAAGAAAATTAATTAGATAAATCATTATTTATCTTATTATTTTCTAGGAATAATTATTTAAAGCTTCTTTAAATAATAGTCCTTGTTAAATTTGACTAAATCATTTATAAATAATTGAATAAATCGTTATTTATTTAATTATTACTCAACCACATCCTTAAAATAATAAATAAATCATTTATTTATTTAGTATTTACAAATAAAGGGATTTGACCAAATTTAAATTATTTTTTCCCTCCAACAAATATAATCAAATATTCCATAAAACTTGGATCTAGATTTGGTTAATAATATTTTAATTATGCACAAATATCTAGACTAACTCAATATTTTTTTATAAATAGAAGGGTTTTTCCATTCACTCACTACCTTTTTTTCCCTAAATATCACTCTGGATCTATACTTTTGGTCCGACTTTGATCCTACATCATTGTCATATTTTGCTACCATTTTTCTTTTGAGCTCCCTTTTAGTTCCATTTTTTTTTCTGGGTTTTATACACCATCAAGAGAGAGATATCTTAGATTTGAAGTGTTGAGGACATACAAGAACCCATCCCATTGAGGGGGACTAGTAACATCTTTCTATGTTCCCTTCCTAGGTGTCAAAAATACAAAAATTCTTTAAAAATATTCTTGTCTTGTCTATTGGATGCATGGAGCAACTCTTGCTTTTATTTACTGCTTAATGTCTTTTACTTCATAGATCTAGATTTTGTAGCATTTATATTGGTCAACTAACTATAGATCTAAATAAATTGGCAGCCATATTTGATGTTAGGGTTGTTTGTTATGCACAGCTAAAGTGAGTTTTTTTTGTACACTTACAATTAGAATTCATCGTAACAATGAGCACATCAAACCTTGTTTCATCATGGGTGGTTATCATGATCTGATTAGCTGGACTCAAGCCAATTCAAGGTGAATTAAGAATGATGTGTGTGAGTAGATTATACAAGACCTCAGCCATATGGATCTTCACTATATTTTCCAGTCTACAAATGAAATGGTGGGCATCATAAACCATGCTATAAATTGCAACAATTCTGTGGCAATCAACTACACCACCAATGTTGGGCATACTATTATTCTCTCAAATATGGTGAATTGGTCTGGTGATTCACTGGTCCTCGGGTGGTCAGAGACTGGTATAATTTATTTAGGCAGCGTGGGATACATACTACACTCATATTATGCTTTCATATTGAGATTTTGTGGCCAATTAGAGGGGTTATCATGCTCAGGAAAATTCATTAAGTCTTGGTAACAGTTCCATGGCCCTATCAACTTTGAGGCTCGTCGTGGTGACTCCTACGTGGCTCTTTGTTCTTCCAAAAGGATATATGATGATGGTGACATTATTTTCTTTGAAGGCCTAATCCTACATGTGATTTCAATAATTTGGATTCACCCACTCTCGATTCGTTTTTCCTTGCATCTATGACTCGGGATGTTTGGTTTCTCCAACCTAAAATTGTGTAGTGTCGACTTTCCTGGAACGAATTCTCTTTTCCATTAGGGAATATGGTCAAAGATTTATTACAATTTAGGTACAATTTTGGGTTATAAGAAGCTAGGTGATCCCAGTGATTGTTAGAAATTTGTGTGTAGCCTCCTGACTCTCATTAGACATTTTGGGCCATGCCATTCGAAATTAGTGCAAAGGGGATAAAGCTGTAGGGAGCATGCATGTAGAAAAACTTGAGGCTAATAGAGAATTCCTCACTTGTGGTTGCAGCACAACATTTGGTGGTGACATTGTTGGTGTTGGCATCGTGATTCTTCATCCTCACACACCTCATGGCCATGGTCCTCACTCAGCTTCTTGTGGTTGCAACATTGGTTTTTATTCTTTATGGAAAGCCTATTAGACTCTCCTTATATCTATTTTCCAATTATTTCTACAATGTTTCCCCTTGTTTGTAACAACTCTCTGTTTAAGGACCAATTTTGTGACTATTTTGTTGTCTTTCAAGAAACAAGTTTTGTTATCTTTGGTTTTGAATGACCCTTTGTTCAAGCGAAGAATTTTTAATATTAAGACTTTAAACCAGTGGTAGTGGGTTGGTTTTCCACTAGGTCAGCTATGATCACTAGGTCATGATGGTTGTATTCCTATTTCAAAGTAATAGAATGCCAAATTTCACACAAAAAAAGCTAATCTATATTTATAATCAGATATGTTCATTTTGGAATAATGCTTAGAGAATTTTAATTTAATAACTTTGGATCTATGTAATAAATCTCATTTAATGGCATGAGTCTTAGAAATTAATTTTCTTTACTACAATTTTGAATTAGAATAAATACCTAATAGAATAAATTATGGATGTGTTTTAAACATAAAATTACTTGCAAAAATTTATTTTAAAAATAAAATACATAAATAACAGGGTTCAGGTACAAGTTACAGCAAAAGGATGTAGTAAACAATTTCATAGTAATTTTTTTTTAAATGAAGTTGTGGGTTAGTGGTTAGCTTCCCAACCTCTGTTCGGGGAAAAGAAAGCCTTCACAGTCAAGAAGGAAGCCAAAAGGGTAGGAGGGACATGAGGAATTGGAGAGAGAGGAAATATTGTTGGTAAGCCTTTGACAAGACACTGTAAAGGTTAATGGTACAATACCAAATTTTTATTTCCTGAGCTGGTTGGCCAGTTGAATTCATTGAAATGATGTGAATGAAGCTGGTTAGGACCAGATGGTTTAGGGGAAAAACTTTTTAGGTTAAATTAGAAAATTATTCTTGATTATGAAATTGGCGTGGGGGAGTACCATGAGTGATTATGGTTCTCGCGGGTTGGGATGAACATCCTAATTCCAGTAATATTTTAGTTTATATCCGAAGGATATAGATAAGTATTTTCAAAATTGGTTGTCTTTCTAGCTAATGAAAATTTAAATTGAATTTGGAAATAAGTATATGTTATAAAAAAACATGTACTAGTCTGTGATGTGAATGTTAAATGTGTGTTTGTTAGAGAAGGTATAACACAAATTTTAGCAAATGAATATTACAAAACTATGGGTGCATATTGGAACACGTATCCTGCAGACTGGGCATGTCTACCCCAAAGTGTGCAGTACAAAATAGTGCATGCATATCGGAAAAATATAATACAGATGTATCTTTGTATATGTGATAATAAAATTTAATATTATTATGTGAGGTTTCATGAAATTAAAATGGATTTTATATTATCTAGGTAAGGTGAGAAACTACGAAATAGGGGGTGGGTTAGTCTTGGCGTCAAGCCCAGAATCAACAACCTATGCACACTCCCATTCCCTTTCAACTAGCAAGGGTGTGAATTGGAACAACAGAAGTAATTGTTAAGAGTATGAATACAACGTAAATTGGATGGAAGGACTTTTTAGTAGTTACAGTGTCATTAGTATAAAAAATTAAATTATACAGGACAATAATCATGACAGAGAATCTTGTATGTGCAGTTAAAATCTATGAAACCATAGCAAATCCCCAAAATGTTTGAACACATTATATATATATATATATATATATATATATATATATATATATATATATATATATATATATATATATGGAATTACTAAAATAGGAACGAGAGAATAACCAAAGTATTTATATACAATAACCTTGAACAACAACTGAAATTGGAAAAGTCTAGACATTTTCCCAAAACCTAACAAACATTTTATAAAAAAAGAACCCTTATAGAACATGTGGAAAAGAGTGGCTCAGAGGTCACAAGTTAATAAAAAGAGCTAACACTCTAGGTTGAGGCCTCAACCCAAAATTTTACAAACAAAAAATATAATTCATAAACAATGAAAATCCCCATTAACTATTGCATAACAACAAAATCCTTTGTAGGTCAACTTCATCGTAGTGTAGTTAAATTCGTAACAATATCTACCTTAAACAAGAACTCTCTCTAAGTATGGAGTTTTAAACACATATTTGGGAAATACTCTTGTCGCATCTAAATGTAATAGTAAAAGTCACACCTTGTGTCCTGAGAAAAAAGTGCATTTGTGTTTTTGTATACCAACTCACAATACATAAGCACTATCAAATGTGTGCCTTACCATGTTTAGCTTCAAAAGGAAAACAATTGAGGTTAGGATTATGAGAAGAATAAAATGCAAAGAAAAAGAAATTGAGCTGTGAAGAATTGCAAGCCATGAAACTCCAAGGAGTCTTGTTTAGTTAAAAAAAAAAACAAAACACACCTGTTCAACCCTATCGAGGAATAAAATATTTATTGTTGTTAAATATTAACCAAAGAAATAGTTGATGGGTAAATACATTCCTATGCATGAAGGGAGTTGATGGAGTTGAGGTACAGAGTGAAATTCTCTTCCCTAGACAATTAAACTAGTAACAATTAAGTAAAATCCATGGTAGTCATATAAAACAAGAAATTAAAACAAAAACGAAAACTTGAAGGGTGAAAATGGGGTTTTACTGAGAAATTTCCCACAAGAAATGGGTTCAGAATGCTCTTTGAATGACTATTCTTCATACATAATTTGAAGAACATACAGTCTAGAGGAGTGGGGTATGAATCCAATGATACTGTAGATTGAAGGAAAATTGATAAACCCTAAACGAATTGCATAGGAGGTATGCGTAACCAGTTTCGAGTCAAATGAGGGACCTGAGGCACATGGGAGGAGAGGGTAGTTACCCTCTAACTCACTCTTGTCCTCCTTAGTTGTTTATATATCACCGAACCACGACTGTCATATATTTGTCATTGATCCTGAGAGGAGATCTTCCACGTGCTAGAGGATCAGATGGGCTTCTGGATCCTTGGTAGGGGAAACGATAATATATGCTTGGGTTATGAGTAACCCCTGTTGAAACATGGTTAAACAATTATATTATAAACCTTTAAAAAAAATATCATAAACTAAATAAATTGTGACAAAAAAAATACTTTATTGATAGTTGAATTTGCATCCTAATTTACTTTGATTAAATTTGTAATCTATAAAAAAAATGATGCGGGGATATTATAGGTGGTATCAGAGCCAAGTTGCTACATTTTTGACCTCACTGGTTGGAATGATGAGTGTTAATTTGTGTTATTCATTCAAAGAGGGAGAGAAACATGAGGAGAAGATGTGGCCCAACATTTATTACACCGATAAGACCTATTGTTGAACCTGGTTCAATACCCTTGTACAGAACTAATCCAGAACTATGGATCTAGTAGGAGAATGAATCTTGCAATACTACAACAACGTTGATGGAAACTATATAACAACTTAGGGATGAAATGGAAACCCTTCGGACTAAAAATGAATTTTTGGTGCTAGAGAAAGTGAGAATCATGCAAAGTATGACAAACAGGAATAATCATCTAAATTCCAAGCCCATCTCTCACAATGGAAAATGGGTAGTCTCACAAGAGGAGGGATGATAGGATAACATAAGGGATTCAAACCCAAGAGAAAGGGAACTGAAACACACAGAAAGGGAGTCTAGAGATAGCTCTCAAAATGATGGACACAAGAAAGTGAAGAAACGAAAGGTTGAACTGCAAGGTGAGTTCAAGAAGATAAAGCCCCCAAGTTGTGATGATGAAACTGAGGAGGCAACGAAATCTTGGTTGGTAAATATGATGAAGTACTTCCAAATATATGAGTATGATGAAAATTTAGAAGCTCTATTAGCCATCTATCACCTGTAAAGAAAGGCAACCCTGTGGTGGGAGGATGTAAAGGAAATTCATGCTATTAATTATCAATTATTCACTTTGGAAATATTCCAGAATCCCTTCAAGGGTAAATATTTTACTGAGCGGTTTACGACAACAAAGCCAAAGAGTTCCATGATCTGTGATTAAGTGAGTTGACTATGGATGAGTATGTGGAAAAATTTACCTCTTTATTACGGTATGTATCATATATACACAAGAAAAAAACTAAAGCCCAAAGGATCATTAGCAACCTACCAGTGCATATGAAGGAATGACTAGAGTTTGACAACCAAAAAATTATGGATGATGTTGCAAGAAAAGCACGAATTTTTTATTAGTATATGCAAAATAAGGATAATGGTAAAATTTGGACAGACAGGAAAGGACAGGGAAATACGCAAAAAATAAGAATAACAAGGTTGAGAATTTCAAGAATACTATTAAAGGGAAGCAAGGGAGAGTTGTAGATAAGGGTCAATAGAAATTTCAACCGTGGAATGAGTCAAAAATAGTGGAGAAACCCACTAAGTTCGAAGGTAATCAATTACAAAAACCACCCCTATAATGTTGGGGTTGTGGAGGACCAAACTAAAATAAAAATTGTCCCTATTGTGGAATACTTGAACCAGTAACAAAAATCCAGGCAACTTCAACAACACGAGAAGTGAAAAAAATAATACCAAAAATTAATGCAGCAATAGAGGATTGTTAGGTAGAATATAAAATCAACATGATTTAAATTGAAGGTAGGTTATTTAAACATATTTTTCCCATTTTGAAAGACCTTGATGCCAGTTTAAGTTATGTAATTCTTAAGGTGGTAGAACTTTCTCAGTTACAAAGTCATCAATTTAAAATCCCATGGCTAGTTCAACTAGCCACAAGAGAAAAGGGACGAGTGGTGGGTAAACTAGAAAATTGTTTGGTCAAGTTAGAATATCAACCTATAAATTAAATTTTAAATTTTTACCCCTGGGGACTTATGATTTTTTAATCAGAATGGAATAGCTAGAAGCTCAATGGTTTCTTATAAATTGTAAATAAAATACATTGTAGTTACTTGAATGAAGTGAGTGTTAGGTATGAAATTCAAGGAATTAAGAGGTTAGTACAGTTGAGGCCGATTACTGCCTCCCAATTAGGTAAGTGTATATGAAAGGGCTACCAGATTTATGCTATACAAGTGGGTTTTGCTAATTCTAAGGAAAAAGCATCCAAACTAGAAAATTTGTCAATAGTTAAAGAGTTTGCAGACATATTTACTGAGAAGATACTGGGGCTGACACAAAAAATAGATATAGATTTTACTATTGAGTTGGCTCTGGGGGTTCCCCTGGTGTCTAGAGCACCCTTAGGATGAGTATACCATAGCTCACAGAACTGAATATTCAATTACAAGAATTGTTGGATAAGAACTATATATGCCCCAACGTATCATCATGGGGAGCTTCGGTATTTTTTGTTAAAAATAAGGATGGAACCCTATGAAAATTCATTAATTATTGAAAACTAAATAAACTAACTGTTAAAAATAAATATCCTCTTCCCAGAAATTTTTATTTGTTTGAAAAATTCAAGGGTGCAACAATATTCTCAAAATTATTTTAAGATCGGGTTACCATCATTTTAGAATAAAAGAGGAAGATATTTGTAAGACTGCATTCAACACCCGCTATGGAAATTATGAATTCATATTTTTTTCATTTGGGTTGAATAATTCCCTGCTACATTCATGTCTCTTATGAACGGAATATTCCATCCTTATCTTAACAAATTTGTATTGATCTTTATTGATGACATTTTAATTTATTCTAAAAATATCGAGGAACATTAGAGACATTTGCAAGTCATGTTTAAAAATAGGTGGGAACATCATTTGTATGCCCAATATAGTAAATTCAAATTATATAAGGAACATATACAATATATAAGGCATATTATCATGCAATAAGGCATAGCGGTGGACCCACAGAAGGTTAAGACAATAATGGAGTGGTATGGTCCCAAGAATGTCGTAGATATTCACTCTTTCCTGGGATTAGCTTGGTATTACTGCCACTTTATAGAGGAATTTTCAAGAGTAGCCCACCCTTGACATCTTTGCAAAAGAAAGGGAAGGTGTTTAAGTGAGCCATAGAGTGTCACTAGAGCTTTGATCAACTAAGACAATCAATGAATACTACACCAATCTTGAGGATAACCGAACCTCGTTATAGAATTTTTTGTTTGTACAGATGTATGCCATGTAGGAGTAGGGGGCATAATGATGCAGGAGGGTCGCATAGTGACTTACTAGTCACAAAAGTTAAAGGATCATGAGCATCGCTACTCTACTTATGACTTGGAACTTACAGTAGTATTCTGTTCTGAAAATTTGGCAACATTATTTATTTGGGAAGAAGTTTATTCTCACGACATATCATAGTAGCCTAACTAATTTCTTTCATAAACCAATCTTGAATGCCTATCAAGCACGGTGGACCCTGTTTCTAAGAGAATTTGACTTTGATATTAGACATTTTAAAGGCAAGGAAAACCAAGTGGCTAATGCTTTAAGCAGGAGATTGAACTATATTTATGAGGTCTCCTTTAGTAAAATAAAATGTTATATCTAAAATCACATTAGAGAGGCCACTTTAAAAGATCCCGAATGTAATTTCCTATGGTGGCAAGCGAAACATGAAAACATCCCTAGAAGTAAATGAGGTTATGATATTAATAGTGAGAGTATGCTCACATAAAGGAATCACATATATGTATCGAATCAACAAGATGTCAAGAAATTTATTTTGGATTAGTACCATAGGATTCCATATTTTGTGCATCTGGGATACCAAAAACTGATCACAACCTTAAGGAAATACTATTTTGGTTGGGTATGAAGACAAAAGAAACCCATTACTTGGCACAATATTTAGAGTTCCAACAAGTGAAAGCATAACATCATCATCCAACTGGCCTACTCCATCCTCTACCCATTCTTGAATGGAAATGGGAGACCGTGACATTATATTTAATTACGGTACTACCAAAGTCAAGAAGAAAAAATGACTCCATAATGGTGGTAGTGGACAAGTTGAGAAAATTTGCTCAATTTATACTAGTACAATCAACCTATAAGGTTGTACAAATTGCACATCTTCATGAAAGAATTATTAAAACTACACGGAATACCCAAAATAGTAATTTCAGACAAAATTGTAAAGTTTACTTTTGCCTTTTGTAAGGCCCTTTTCAATTGCCTGGGTGCTCAAGTGAAATTCAATATCGCCTACCACCCACATACAGACGGGAAAACTGAGCAAGTGAAATAGGTGTTGGAATACATACTTAGGATGTATGTGATGCAAAAATCCATGAGGTGGGAAGAGTATCTAGACTTGGTGGAATTTGTGTATAGAAACAACTATCACACATCATTAAAAATGAGCCCATTTGAGGTGTTGTAAGGGAGAAGATGTAGAACACCTGTCAATTGGAATAGCCCAAAAGATAAGCTAATATTAAGGCCTGATATGCTCAAGGAGATGGAAGCTACAGTGAAAAATATTTGACTTAACTTGAAGGCTTCTCAAGATCATAAAAAAAAATATGTTGACCAACGAATATCCTACCAAGAGTTCCAAGTAGGGGATCATGTTTATGTAAGGGTAAAACCCAAATGAAGTACCCTAAGATGGAGCGGTTGCTCTAAATAATCCCCTCATTTCAGTGGTTCATTCCAGATCATTGCTTGGATTGGTCTAGGACCTTATCAATTATCCCTACTCGGTCATATACATAGGCATAATGTGTTTTACGTCTCTTTACTAAAAAAGTACATACATGACCCTAGACATATTATTCATTGGTAAGATATACAGGTAGCATAATTAAAAATTTTTGTGAGTTTTTTTAAGTAATTCTTTAGAGAAATATTAACCAATGGTGTATTATTGTAGGTTGAACCCCTGTGTATTCTCGATCTGAGAGAAACAGTGTTGCGGAAATGTGTTATCTCCCAAGTTAAAGTGCAATGGCAACACTTTAGCCCAGAGGAGGCTACCTAGGAGTATAAACAATTTATGCAAGGAGAATATCTATGCCTATTCTGGAGGCAAGAAAACACCGAGGATGATATTTCCATCGAGGGGGCGAAGTTGTAATACCCCTTAGTTATTGGGGTAGCTCTCACAATTTACTTTTCTTTACTACAATTAAAAACTAGAATAAATACCTAACTAAATAATCATAAAATTAATTTCAAATATTTCTTTTAATATATATATATATATACATAGGGTCAGCTACAAGTTATGGTGAAAGGATGTAGGATAAAATTTCAAACTAAAAATGGTTGAAGCCAGTTGTGGGTTAGTGGTTAACTTCCCAAACTCTCTTTGGGGAAAATAAATCCTTCTCTACGGAGAAGGAAGCCAAAAGGGTATGAGGGACCTGATCCATTAGAGAGAGAGAGGAAATATTGTTTGTAATCCTTTGACACGATGCTACAAAGGTTAATGGTACAATACAAAATTGTGATTTATTGAGCTGGTTTGCTAGTGGAACTCATTGAAATCCCGTGACAGAAGCTGGTTGGGATCAGGTGGTCTAGGGTAAAACATTTTTAGGTTAAATCAGAAAAAATTTATGACTATGAAATTAGCTCAGGGAGAGTACCAGGAGTGATTCTAGTTCTCGCGGGTTGGGAGGAACGTCCTAATTCCCATAATCTTGAAGTTGATAGTCGAAGAATACCAATAATTATTTGCAAATTTTGTTACCTTAATGGTTAATGAAAATTCAAATTGAATTTGGAAATAAGTATATGTTATACAAAAAAAAAATGTACTAGTTTATGATGTGAATTTTCATTAGATGTGTACTGTGTAGTTCAATGTATGTTTTTTATAGAATGTATAATAAAAATTTTAGAAAATAAATATTACATAACTATGAGTGCATATTGGAAAACGTCTCCTGTCGAACTGGGCATGTCTACCCCAAAGTGTGAAGTATAGAATTGTGCATGCATATCAAAAAAATATAATAAAGATGTATCTATGTATCTGTATATTATTACATGAAGGTGAATGACATTAAAATGGATTTTATATTATTTGGTTAAGATGAGAAAGAAACTAAAAAATAGGGGATGGGCTAGTCTTGGGGTTAAGATGCGAATCAGTAACCCGTGCGCAGCCCCATTCTCTTTAAACTATAAATGGTATAAACTGGAACACCAAAATCTATTGTTAAGATTATGAATACAACATAAATTGGAGGGAAGGAGTATGTAGTAGTTACAATGTCATTAGTATAAAAAATTGAACTTATACATTACAAAAATCATGATAAAGAAACCTTTCTATGCATTTTCTATGAATTTAGAATCTATGCAACCAGAACAAATCCCAAAAATGTTTGAACGAATTATATATATATATATATATATATATATATATATATATATATATATATATATATATATTAGTACTGAAAAATGAACGAGAGAATAACCAGAGTCTTTATATACAAGAATCTCCAGAATTGGCATAGTATGGACATTTTCCCAAAACCTAACAAAATTTTTATGAAAAAAGAACCATGATAGCACATGCATAAATGAATGGCTTTAAGGCCACAAATTAAGCAAAAGAGCTAACACTCTAGGTTGATACTATTAGTCATCAGTATTTTTAACTATCTTTTGATGACTATAGGATGGTTGTAGCTTTCTGAAAACAATATTTCTTAAATATCTTGAGTTTTAGAAATCTCACTCCCTTCATTATCCTTATAAACTTATTTTCATTATTCCTCAGTTGGTCCTCTCAAAGCCACCCAGTTTCTCTTAAAAGACTCATTATGGGCTCATGCCTCTCATCTTCATCCTTCTTTCCTACCTATAACCTCATTGCCCTATTTTCCCATGTCCATAAAATCCACCTTCCCCCTAGGGTTTCATATAGATAACTCATTTCCATGTACTTTTGGGCATAATAACCTATAAAAATACTTTGTTTTCACTTCAAAATGTCCAAGTCAAAATCAGGTCAAAGGACCCTCCCATTACATCATTAAAGTTTTACATTGTTTAAGGTCATCCTTGGATGTTTCAGGCACTGATTTTCCTTTGTTAGAATATGTCTCATAGGTAATATAATTTCAAGACATGGTTATTCAATAAGGACCTAAAATCTCCCAAGAGGATTATCTTCTCAGTTCAGAACCTGCAAGTGATAAAAATGGAAAAATTTCAGCACTTCTGCATGAGTGTGGAAAGATTTATCAGCAGAAAGTACTGATGAGGTAGACTATCTACTCCTAAATGAAAGAAATGTGCAAAAAATTAAAGGGGAACAACTTTGTCTTGTGGATGATTAGGTTTATGAGCTGGTTAGTCCATTTGACTGCCGAAGTAGTGATCACTTGCAGAAAATGACATGGAGGAAGCGCACAAGGCGAAACATGAAGAAATTATATCAGAAAATATTGATGGAATATGGAGAAAGATGAGGTGAAATGGACAAAAATTAATGAACTTGAAAGGGCTATAGAGAACTTAGAAGACAACAATGATGATTGCTGTAAATATTGCAAAAACTTAGGGTTTTGGAAAAGATGGCCAAAGAAGGTAGAAAAGTTGAGTTTTATAGTGAAAACAAGAGAATATTTTGAAGATGTTGATGTGTGTAATCATGCTAAAGTTGTCAAAATGAACTTGCCATGCCTCAAGGAGCAAAAGAAAAGCCAATTCAATGATTTCAGCCACTTGCAAGCAAAAGTGTCAAAGAATATCACTGAGAAAGTGAAAAAGACTTTTAAACTTTAGAAAGTGCATTTTCAAAGTTAAAATAAAATTGCACTTGTCTATAAAATCTCATAAAACATTTCAAATGAATCATTGTTTCCTTCCAAAATATCAAGAGCATTCAAAGGAGAAGGATTTGTGGGTTTTCTAAGCAAATTTGGGCAAATTTGCTTGGCGCTATGTGTTTGGCTTAGCGTTGCATGCCTGGGAATTGGCGTTGCGTGCTTGACCATTTCCCTCCATACAAATTCTGAAGGCGTTGCATGCCTGGGAGTTGGCGTTGTGCCCTTGACAGAGCGCTGCGCTCTTGCCTGACAAGACCCTGCTAAAATCCTCTTGACGTTGTGCCCTTAACCCTTGGCATTGTGCGCTTGGAAAAAAAGGGTTTCTAAGCCTTCCAACCTCCCAAATCACTCCAAATCACCTTCAAACTCTTGCCACAACCATCCAAGAAATATTAAAGTGGTAAGTACATAACATGACCCATATTTTTAAAGCTATTTGATGATTCTTAATTTAATGGAATGAAACCGTAATCAAACCCTAAGTTTTAAAATTGAAATCACTGTTTTATCCCTACTTCATCCTCCTTAAAGAAAATTAATCATGAGAAGGGGTCATTACATTGCTTGAGGGCTTTCATTCATCTTGCTTCTCATAACATCCATTCCCTTCATTCAATCATTCCCTTCATTTGCAAAGCTGCCATTTCATTACCCTCCCTTCATCTCATTTCAAATCAGCCCCAGGGTTTCCAAAACAGAGTTTACAATGCAGAAATTTATATAACTGATATGTTATACGTCCGAGATTCTCCTGATCACACACTATTTGACTTCATGCACAATACAGATTCTCTTCTACCATTGATCATTAATTGCGGAACTAAAATCAATTGCATGCACACATTAAAACCATAAAAATTTGCACATATGAACACAGTAATTTATGGGAAAGCTTAAATCTGAAAACCCCCAACTATCTATATATTATATGTCATAGAGATCATGTAAAAATCTTCATACAAAGCTTCTCACAAGCTCTTAGTACAATCAAATTCCTACACACTAATCATCCCTTGATCTTGCAAATCCATGCATCGATCTTTGCTAGCCTTTAGCTTGCCTCTACTCCTCAATCCCTGCTGAAGAATAGCTCATAATGAGCTCAAATCCATCCTATATTAATTGTGCAATCCTCATTGGTATCTCCATCAATGTGTGGTGAAAACTCATGCACCAGTATAGTCACAACTGATAGTCACACTGCTCTTTCACCTATCTCTCCACTGGTCTCCACTAAAACTGTCCATGCACTGTATTTAACTAATGTATTCTTCAGTTGATTAATGAGTTAGTAATTAGTGAATTAATTGATATTTAATTCACACCACTCTCACTAGTGTATCAATCAGTTAGAATAGATACAACTAGCTCAACTGTGTCTAACTGAGTTAAACTAAAGACAACTCCACCAACTACCTCAATCAACTCCAGCAAACTCTGTCACATGAGTTCTAACTGAAGTCTCCATGCAATAGCTCCACTTAACCCTCAGGAATAGTATAATTCCTTCTATTAGCTCCTATGCCACATTTGTGCACTCAACTGAAGTGCTCCAAGAGAATAAGATAATGTTTAGAGTCCAAATATTATTAAGAGCTAATAATATTCAACATATCTATTTTTAGACTGGAAATCTAAAAATAGATTCTACCCAATATTTCTAAAAATAGAAGTCCATCTATTTTTCCAACTTGACCAACCATCCACAAATAGCATCCCGCAACTCATAGAATATGATCGACATGTCTAAAAATAGACATAGTCTAAAAATAGACTTTGCGAAAAATCACTGTGGGCCTCCACCTAGTTTAGGTGATCACTTTCCAACTAGGATCAGGAATGATGTTTCAGGATGCCTCCTTCACTATTTCTTGTTGCAATCTTCAACACTCCCTCTCAACAAGAAATGACTGTCTTTGCATGTGACATGCAACTCCATGCATTCGCCCTACAACCTTCACAAGCGCCATGCAACTCCATGAATTTGCTCTGCAACTCTTCCGAAACTGAATAGGCTCCAAAAAAATCAATCAATCTAATGCATATATCATCAAAGTCTTCGACTTCTATTGGTACCAACTGCACATGTCTTCAAGAACCACTGTGTTGTTGAACTCTGCACCCATGCACTCTGCACTTGTTGTCAACTCTTATCCGCGCTCCAGTATCCGACACTGTCACTTTGATCTTCCTGCATCAATTCAACTGATCACGCTACTGCTTCTCTATGGGAACCTCGTAGCCAGGTTCCATTCATGAGATCCACACCATCTCCATGAATCCTGCCCATAAATCTCCTCGTGGGATTAATCATGCATGTTTCCGCATCTCTCACATGCTGGTATAGCTACTTGCACTCCCTCTGCCCATCTGGCACGAAATTTCTCTACATGAGTGGTTTCTCCCACTCCATGATCCTCATCTTGTGGCTTCTCCACATCCCGAGGTTCACTCATACCCGCATGCAAAACTTGCTCCCTCTCAAGCATCAATTGCATGGCTTTCTCACACTTCCCAACAGTAGGAAGCTCAGTAGAAATCCCATCTACTTCAAGTCTGTAGAGATTCTTAGCTCGAATCCCAACCTTCTTGACTTGTCCTGTTGCTTTGTACCAAAGGAAAAATTTTCCTTCACTAAAGACAACATCATACCCTTTATCCTCTAACATTGATTCTGAGATTAAATTCTTCTTTAAACTTGGAACATGCACTACATCTTCTAAAAGAATGAGCTTACCTGACTCCCTCTAAAATGTAATGGTGCCAATGACGGTCGCATTTTATCGTCCATTTTCACCCAACTCAACATGCAACTGGAGATCTTTCTCCACCCAGTCAATAAAAAGATTCACATCTCCCGTCATGTGAAAGGAAGCACCAGTATCAAAATACCACCCCGATCCCAATGCACTAGACACCATGCATGCGATCAATGAGAAGTCCAGCTCAAATTGCGAGGCAAGAGCCTCACTAGCTGCAGCTCCAGCAGCCTACTTGTTCTTCTTCTTCTATGGAAAATGCGTGGCCAAATGCCCATGTTCGTGACAGTGAAAACACTTCACTTTGGACATGTCACGCTCTTTGCCATCTGCACTGGATTGAGAAGGATTTTTCTTCCCCTTCCCTTTCCTTGCTTTGGAAACCAAAGCACAATCCTCTTCATCATCATTCTTTGATGAAGATCCATCCCTAGTATCTCGCCTTATCTCCTCCTGCACAAGATCCGACCAAAGTCGCTCCCATCCTAGCAGTTTCTCACGACCATTGACAGAGTCCTAATAGGAATGCCAACTCTTCGAAAGCCCAAGGAGAGCCAAGCTCACCAAGTCCTTTTCATCCACACTAAATCCTACACTTCCAAGCTCATCCTTGCAGTGGAAAAACTTGGTCAAGTATACCAGAATAGTGTCATTCTTCTCCATTTTTATTTTCTTGAGTTTATCTTTGAGCGCCAACTTCCTCTGGTCGTTGTTCCTTTGGAACAAGTCTGTCAATGCTTTCCACATCAAGAATGGAGAAGCTTTACCATGAAGGCTAGATACTATGTGATCCTTCACACCTTCCAATAGAATCCTTTGACACCTTGCTACCTTCTTTTGCCATGTGTCAAGTGCGAATGCATCGCTAGAACCTAGTTTAGGAATATCAACATCTATGAACTCCTTCAACCCATTATCCTCCAGTACCGCCTCCATCTTGTCCTTCCATGAAATATAATTCGAGCTTCCCTCAAGGGAATACTCCAATTGCAATTCACTGAAATACAAATTTCAATGAATTCTCAACTTCGACACCAAGAAAAAACTGCAGCAATTTCGAATTCCACCAGCACAAAACTCAACCGCTTCAATGTTTTGCAATTGCTGCAATGATCAATATCACTCTGATACCATATAGAAATTTATATAACTGATATGTTAGACCTCCGAGATTCTCCTGATCACACACTATTTGACTTCATGCACAATACAGAATCTCTTCTACCATTGATCATTAATTGCGGAAATAAAATCAATTGCATGCACACATTAAAACCATAAAAGTTCACACATATGAACACAGTAATTTATGGGAAATCTTAAAGCTAAAAACCCCAAACTATATGTATATTATATGTCATAGAGATCATGTAACAATCCTCATACAAAGCTTCTCACAAGCTCTCAGTACAATCCAATTGCTACACACTAATCAGCCCCTGATCTTGCAAATCCATGCACCGATATTTTCCAGCCTTTAGCCTGCCTCTACTGCACAATCCCCGCTGAAGAATAGCTCATAATGAACTCGAATCCATCCTATATTGACTGTGCAATCCTCATTGGAATCTCCATCAATGTGTGGTGGAAACTCATGCACCAGTATAGTCACAACTGATAGTCACACTGCTCTTTCACCTATCTCTCCACTGGTCTCCACTGAAACTGTCCATGCACTGTAGCTAACTGGTGTATTCTTCAGTTGATTAATGAGTTAATAATTAGTAAATTAATTAATAATTAATTCACACTCTCACTAGTGTATCAATCACTTAGACTAGATACAACTAGCTCAACTGTGTCTAACTGAGTTAAACTGAACACAACTCCACCAACTACCTCAATCAACTCCACCAAACTCTGTCACATGAGTTCTAACTAAAGTCTCCATGCAATAGCTCCACTTAACCCTCAGGAATAGCGTAATTCCTTCTGTCAGCTCTTGTGCCACATCTGTGCACTTAGCTGAAGTGCTCCAAGAGAATAAGATAATGTTTAGAGTCCAAATATTATTAAGAGCTAATAATATTTGACATATCTATTTTTAGACTGGCAATCTAAAAATATATTCCGCCCAATATGTATAAAAATAGAAGTCCATCTATTTTTCCAACTTGACCAGCCATCCACAAATAGCATCCCGCAACTCATAGAATATGATCGACATGTCTAAAAATAGACATAGTCTAAAAATAGACTTTGCAACAAAAATCACCTATGTGGGCCCCACCTAGTTTAGGTGATCACTTTCCAACTAGGATCAGGAATGATGTTTCAGGATGCCTCCTTCACTGTTTCTTGTTGAAATCTTCAACAGAGGGTGAAGGCAGTGGTGGTGAGGCACAAATGCCAAGGACGCATGATCACAAGGGAGGAACGATAAACAGATTTGAACCCCTCAATACAAGGGAACTCATGGCATCTCCTCTTACTATTTCATGCTTCAAACATGTAGGTTGACTTGAGTTCTCTGAGAAGGTGCAGCAAGTCCAAAATCACCTAGAGCTAACAAGACTATTCATCATTAACCTACATGACAAGTAGGTCAATCTTATTGGGGTTACATTTGAGATGTCCACTGTTGCCAATATTGCTGCTACTAGGATACCAAGTGTGGGAGAGAAGTGATTCAAGCAAGCAAACCTGGACATGAGTTATTTTCAACCATACCTAAAACCTAGGTATAAAGATCACCACAAGTCCATCTTCCCTTTTTCTCATCTTCTTGATAGATATGCACCCATGATGAGGATAATAATGAAGTATTTTACTTGTAAGGGAAGGTTTTCTCACCTCTACTCATACCACATCTGTCTTCTGATGCATTTCACTAGAGTTAGGATGCTGCATATACCATATTACCTTTTTCTGTAGCATTGAAAAAATGGCCTACATTGTGAAAAAGAGAGATTATCCTTAGAAAATGAAAAGCCTCTCCCCTCATTCACTCATCAAGATGGTGGTTATGCATCAGCTCCAACAAAAAACATTCCATGGGATACCTTCATTTCCAATGAGGTTTTTATCACTCCACGTATCCATCATTAATAGGATATTCCTTCATCTTCTCATCCTCCCATATCCACTCCTCCATCAACTCCCACTGTTCATGCATCACCATCCACTCACATCCCCTTACCTCATGATGATCCTTCCTCATCACCCTTCCACAATCCTTCACCCTCATCTCATGATACCAAAGCATCAAACAGTGAAGAGAGCAGTGAGACAACTGACACTAAAATGAGTGACATAGAACCTTTTCCTTTAGCATACCGGAGGGGCTACATGAATGTGTTTGCTACACTTGAGGTGCAAGGGGCCATGCCTTCTTCACCAGTGAAAAATCTTGATAAGAGTAAGGAAAAGGTTGCAGAGCAGGGCATTTTTGAAAAGGAAGATGAACATGAAACTGAACAAGAGTTTCAACTTATTAACCTTGAGGATGAGGATGAAGAGAGAATTACCAATATGTTGCTCAAGAGCAAGGATGCCAAGATTAGTGAACTCCAGACTAATCTTGGTATGGCAAAGAATGTGATTAGCTATCTTGAGCTAGAGAATCAGCAGTTGGAGACAAAGCAAGCCATCAGTGAGGTCAAGGTAATTAGAGCTTCGAAAGAGGCCGAAAAGGCCAAGTATTTGCTAGATGAGACCTTGGGAACATTTTATGACAGTGAGGATGAAGAAGAACAACTTCCTAGGAAGAGGCCAAGGAAAATTGGGTTGAATAAGGCTTTAGCCCAAGAAAGGAAAAGAGAGATAGAATTGGCAAAGCAGCTCACTCCAAGTGAGCTGCTTGCCATGGAAATCAATTATGATAGTGAACCTTGGATTGAGAGAGCGAATTTGCACCTAGAGGGTCAGCTAGAGAAGGCTAAGAGAGACACTGACATGCAGAGAAATATGGAAATACATTATGCCATGAGAAACAGGATTGCAAGGGCCAAGCTCAAACGAGCCCATGCAAAGATTCAGAGTATGATCAAGGCAAAGGAGAAATAAAAACTTGATCTCCTTACTGATGTTCCCTTGCAGGCATCCCAAC
This sequence comes from Pinus albicaulis, assembly GCA_034641835.2. Taxonomy (NCBI): domain Eukaryota; kingdom Viridiplantae; phylum Streptophyta; class Pinopsida; order Pinales; family Pinaceae; genus Pinus; species Pinus albicaulis. Next base: position 351,618,727 of record CM076580.1, read on the forward strand.
CTTGATCAAAAAGTTAAATTCCATTTTTGGCAATTTGGTGCAAATTTTAAATTTTGACAGTTTGGCTTGCAGAAAATTGGGCCAAACATGTAGCGCCACTGGCGTTGTGCTCTTTTTTGGGGCACTCAAATGGAAAAAATTCAACATATTCATGTTCCTCATGTGAAGTACATCATCCTCAGAAATTTTCAAACCATTTGGAGCAAAGCTAGTCCCTCAAAAGGGCCAAAAACTATCTAAAAATCACCTTTCTGCCCTCTTTTTTGCACTGGCGCTATGCGTTGAGAAGTATTGGGAGAAGTGATTTTTGACCAGGAAAATGGGCACCATTCTGGAAAGTAAAGGCAGTTCTAGAAACTAGACAGGACAAGCTTTCCAATGAGCTATCATGGAGCTCATTTGGACACCGGGAAGGCCTCCAAAAGTCAGCTGCAAAACAGGAAATTTTCCTAGTACGCACTTGGCTTGGCGCTGTGCCCTTGTACCTTGGAGCTACGCTCTTACTAGGAGTTATTGCAAAAGATATTTTGGAGCCTTAAAGTAAAATTTTTTCCAAAACTAGCTCAAATAGTTATGTTAGAATTTATTTTTGCCATAAATGAGTTTTGGATATTTTGCCTTAGGCCTTGCATGGTATCAAAGGTCAAAGTGCCTTAAATGTGTAATGAATGACATTTTGAAACCCTAGCTAGGGTTTACCTCCTGACTTGGCAGATAAATACTGCATGGAAGCTTCATAATTTTGTTGGTTGATTGTTGAGCTCAATATGACATAGATTTTGAGTTGTGTAGAAGTTGGCTTTGGAGTTTTGTGATTGTTTTGGACTGAGAATCAATGGAGCAAGAATATTCATAAGATTCATGAACTTGTTTAATTGGTGATGTTGTTCTGATCTTGTATTTGTTTCCTTATATTTTCCATATTTTTCATATTTTCTCTTGCAATGGAGTAGAAAATTTAGGTTAAGATATGTTGTTAGAGGAACCTTAAGTCTGTTTTCCTCCTATTGTTCAAATGTTTTCCTCTGCAAGGTTCGATTGAAGAATTCTTAATTTCTCTTTGATTTCACTTAGCTTGTTGTCTTGAAAATGATTTAATGCAGCCAAGCCAAAGAATTTTATGGTATGCCCTGTCCTTTGGTGTAGCTTAAAACATTGTTTTTTAAGGCCTTTTCTTTGAATTTTGCTAATTAGGGTTTGGTTGAAGAATTTTATGGTTTTCCCTATCCTTTAGTCCATCTTGAATAGTCACTTTGAAGGTATTTTATAGTTTTATTAAGGAATTTAGGAGTTCCCTGCTCTTTAATCATTACTAATGTGTTATCTTGAATGTTTTCTTTCTCTGAAAGTGAATAACTAGAGAATTTAGGAGTTCCCTGCTCTCTACGGTTCGCTGGATTATTGTCTCAAAGTTTACTTGATAAAGCTAGATCGAAGAAGTTTTTGGTGTGCCGTGTCCTTTGGTTTTTTCTTAATGTATAGTGATCTTAAAGACTCTTCTTGTTATATTATATGTTAAAGGATTCTTAACGTCCCTTTAAACCTACTAAATTCACAAATTAATGTTCATCTCACACCCACCCAAGCTATTAAGATCCATTTTCTTTGTTAACTTGCCCTATGAAACACCCTTTATTTGTTGTTGTACTCTTTAGACCTTTCATAGACCCCATAGCCCAATGGTTTGAATTTCTCTTACTCTATATGTTCTTGTTAACAAGTAACCCAACCAAACAAAACAAAGCAAAAAAACCCTATCATTTTAACTAGCCTAAAATCAATACCCTAAAATCAATCAAGTTACATCCTTTATACAAATATAGAGAGAGCCCTGTCTGAGTTCAGGAAGGTTAGGTCCTAGGGCTCCAAATTTGGTTTGATGTTACCCTTATTCATTTGGTCTTGCCAATCTCACAAATTACAGGGACCTAACAGATACCTCAGTAGAAAATTTTACAAACAAAAAATATAATTCATAAAAGATGCAAACCCTTAAAGACTACATAACAACAAAATCCTTTACAGGTTGAATTCGTCGTAGTGTATTTAAAGTTGTAACTATATATACCCTAAACAAGAACTATGTCTGGGTATGGAACTGTAAACACATATTTGGGAAATACTCTTACTGTGTCTAATGATAATAATAAAAGTCACACCTCGTGGCCTGAGTAAAAAGTGCAGTTGGATTTTTGTATACAGGTTCGCAATATAGAATCACTAGAAAATGTGTGCCTCAGCCTTTTCAACTTCAAGAAGTAAATGATTGAGGTTAGAAGTTTGAGGAGAATACACCGAAAAACAATTCGCAATACGAAAGCACTAGCAAATGTGTGCCTCACCCTTTTCAACTTCAAGAGGTCAACGATTGAGGTCAGAAGTCTGAGGAGAATACACCGAAAAAAAAAGGTTTAGACATATCTGAATTATATCCTTATTGTTTTTTTATTTAATTAAAAAATGTTATAAAATTAAATTGAGATAAAATATTTATAAAATATTTCGATTGTGAAATGAGTTATCTTTTTTGGGCATCTAGTATCGATAAGCCATGGTACTCACCAAATCTTATTTACAAGTTGATAAGGTCCATGATAAAATGAGTGTGAATATCCATGGTTAAAAATCTTGTTATATTGAAAGTAATAAGTTTTTATGTGCTTATTAATTAAATTTAAATATGCTTACACAATGTTATGTATATTACGTTTTTATCTAATAAATTGTTCATAATTTTATGAACAAAAACAAAATTTCCATATAACAAATTGAATTTTGTTAAATCTAAGACTTTTGTGATCTATAATGTAGAAGTGAGTCTTTCGGATTAATCACATAGTAAGGATTTGGTTCGACATTTGGAACCAGCTAATGTGGTTAATCCCCAGGACAAGGACAATGTGGTTCATCCCCAGGACAAGGTGGTTGTCGTGAGGATGAACCACATTAGCTGGTTGGAAGCGTCGACCAAATCCTTACTATGTGATTAATCCAAAAGACTCGCTTCTAAATTAAATTTTATTATTTTTATCACTTTTAACTTTTAATTATTCATTAGTCAACATTTTTTTACACCCACATTTCAAAAATGTTGACTTACTCTAACAAAAAGTTCACATTTCAAAAAGTTCGCAAAATGATGTAGGAAAGGGATAATTTGGACAAAAAAAAGTCTCACTTAGATTTGAATGGCTTATTGGAGTATTCTATCGACCTAGAGGTTGTTTCTTTGGACTTAGAAGTTGTTTTCTTGGCTCCAGCAAATTTACAAATCAAATGTAGATAATGATTGATTAATTTAAAAAAATGTCACAAGAGTTATATCAAATGACATGTTGTATTAATAAACCATGATATTGTAACAAAGCAACTTAAAAATCTGTTTTGATTACATATTTTTTAAATGTATATATGTTTAACGCTTTTTTTATAATTATTATTAATAATAATTTTAAAATAAAATTATAGTTTAATTAATTTTTATAATCGGAATTCATATAAAATATATCATAATACTATTTTAGTAATTTATTTTATTGAAAATTAAAATATATTAAAAAATTAATAGTCTTTTCATCGAAATCTAAAAGATATCATAATTCTATTTTAGTATTGTTTTAGTTTTCATTGAAATTTAAGTAATATTGATAAAAGTAAAATATTTTTATAAAAAATTGAGACTGTTTTTTTAAACACCAATAATATTATAAATTACTTTTTATTCTTAATTGTGTTTTATAATTATTTTTGTGTTTGGTTATTTAAAAATACATATTTCAAATCCATTAGAACATCTTAATGTCACGGAAATTGTGAAGGGTCATTTTCACCGGTGTAAAATCTGTTAATTAAGGAGGTGTCTGGTAAGATCGATACCGACAGCTTTCTATGTGAGGTTATGGCCCAGCTGATAGATGGATATGTTCAAGGATCCTAATTTCATGCGTTTATGCACAGTGCACGTGTCGTTTTGTGCGCGAGTTATGTGGTATCAAACTGAAAGTAGTGGCAATACTACTTTTGTGCGCGAGTTATGTGGTATCAAGCAAGCTGAAAGTAGTGGCAATAATAGTGGTTATATATATATATATATATATATATATATATATATATATATATATTTTGAAATTTTGTATAATATATTAATATACATCAGACAAAAACAGAAAAAACATATTTTGGTGACTACTATTTAAATTTTATTTTTGAATATATAAATAAATGATTATAAAAGCAGAAAAAGATAACATAAATGACACTACAAAGTCTTCTCACAAACACATCCACATCCAATCCATTCGACAGGTTGTTCGTGGTTTTTACCTAAGTTGTTACTCTTGGCTCTTACATCTTACAAAACCACCAGGGTTAAACACACGGTACGCCGTGGATAGCCATGTCGAAAATGTGCCGTGTCAAAGCCGTCTCTCGTATGTTGGATCATTTAGTGGAAGAAGAATAAAGTAGAATATAGCACCATTCATCGTTTAGTCGAGGAAGAATAAAGTAGAATATAGCACCATGCATCGTCGGTACGTCATCTACCATCAGGATTTTCGTCCATTCAACGTTTAGTCGAAGAAGAATAAAGTAGAATATAACACCATGCATCGTAGTCAATTTTTTTTTTTTTGAAATTATGAAAACAGATTGGGAGATGTGAGAACTGTGAAATTTAACTGAAATTATGAAGATAGATTGGGAGAGGTGAAAACTGTGAAATTTAAAGTATCTGTATTAAATTTCAACTTTGCTTGTCATTTTTTTTTATCAAGGATTTAGTCTAATAAGACTAATTTTTTTTTCTTTAGATTGTTTCTTTTTGTTTTGAAAATTATGGAAATTCTTATAAGATTTTAAGAAAATTTGGCAGTGATTTTTGTAAATCCAGATTATAGCTATCAAATTTCAATATTTTGGGTGCCTTACAGATTTTTGATGATGCTGAATCTGTTTCCACATCAAAAACATGATTCAGACACTGCACTGCTATTGAAAGATTCCTCAGCCTCTGTAGACAACTCCTTTATCAACCTTATGTTCTTCATCAGTGGTTGGCAGCTCAGCCCTAGGTCTGAAATCATGTATCTCTATTTATTCATGTTGTTATTTATCAATTTTCAATTGTTCAATTTTTGTTGCCTAAATATTTTATCTTCAGGAGTTTTTTATTAGAATCTGGTTAAATTTTTTTGGCCCAATCTTAATTTTTGTTATTTAAAATATGTTTTTTTTTATTGTATGTATAGATCCAACACCCTTAAAATCTCCTAAAACACTTTGATAGTGAAAGATTTATAACTCAAATTTGAAATTTCAAAAACCTCTGATAAATTCCCAACAAATAAAAAAAAAAAAATTATCCCAGACAATCTTCAAAAAGTAATAATACTGCTCTTCTTAAACGCTCTTTATATCAACCAAAAAGAAGTGTTTTATGTTTAATATTTGCAGATACGAGGCAGAGCTGTTTAAAGAGGGGGAAAATTAGTCGGACTGCTCACCTTTGATTTGATACTAGTGCTACACCACGGCATATAGTGAAGTCAGATAATCTTCGTAATAGTTAAATAGCCATGGCCTTTCGGAGAATTTTGCAGCATGTTTGGCACGTTTTGGTGACTTGTAGCATGTTTTGTTTCACTAGGTTATGGTAAGCATTCCACTCGTTCGTAAATATTTGTCCAATTATAATTGGTTTATGAACTCTTTATTTGTTCGTAACAGATTCTCTTTGCGCAGGGAGTTGACTATATTTGCAGGAGGAGGAGGAGGAGGTGCAGATGATAGAGGTTATGAAGTGTTTCTAAGCTTCAGAGGGCTCAATGTGAGAAGAGGATTTCTCGGTCATGTATAGGAGGCATTCAACAGCGCAGACTTTAATGTCTTTCTCGACATCAAAGAAATAAAGATCGGAGACGATATGTCAGCTACAATAAATCACTCAATTGAGCACAGTCGCATATTCATTATCGTATTTGCTCGCAATTTCGCAGAATCCGCATGGTGCCTGCGAGAAGCCGCTCTTATTGCTCGTCGACTTCAGAGGAATGGGAGTGACAACGAGCGGGAAATCGCCATTCCTGTATTTTATGACGTCACTCCATCGCAAGTTCGTCATCCCCATCATCATTCTCATGGCAGTCCATTTGGTGAAGCATTCGAAGAACATGAAAAGCGTGGAAAATACAGCCAACAAGAAATGGATGAATGGAAGGCAGCTCTCCATACAATCTCTCATCGCCGTGGTCTCTCTCTCCAGGAAGACGCCAATGGGTCCGTTTTCATCAACCCTTATTTATTTCTCTACTTATATTTCGGATTAAACCCCTATTTATACATAATATAAGCTTATGTTTCTGTTTAAAACTTAATTTTTGCATATGTGAGGAAGAGCTAGTAAAACCCTTATTTATTCAGATTATAATCTAGTTAAATTTTTGCAGATTAGAATCTGGTTAAATTTTTTTGGCCCAATCTTAATTTTTGTTATTTAAAATATGTTTTTTTTATTATATATAGATCCAACACCCTTAAAATCTCCTAAAACACTTACTTTGATGGTGAAAGATTTATAATTCAAATTTGAAATTTCAAAAACCTCTGATAAATTCCCAACAAATTAATTTTTTTTTTTATCCCAGACAATCTTCAAAAAGTAATAATACTGCTCTTTTTAAACGCTCTTTATATCAACCAAAAAGAAGTGTTGTCACAATATATTGCTCTTGATTCTTGTTTCTTCTGCTTGAGTCCATCCAATACTCTTCTTAACCATATTGCTTCACATGCTGCTGAAGTTGCTGCTACATATTTTTCTTCTGTAGATGATAGTGTCATAATGGGTTGCTTCTTAGATGCCCATGCTATCACACATGAACCAAGATGAAACACATAACTAGATGTGCCCTTCCAATCATCCAAACTACCTGGAAAATCACTATCTATAAATCCAATCAAATCTTTCTTTTATGTACCTACATACATTATGCCATAATCTCTAGCTCCTTCTATGTATCTCAAAATTATTTTTTCAACACTCTAATGTGTGTATTTTTTGAGTCTCCATAAATATGGAAATAAAACTCACTCCTTGCATAATATCTGGTCTTGTAGCTGTGAGATACATGAGGTTGCCAACCAATATTTTGAATAGAGTTGGATTGACATCTGTTCCTTCATCATCCCGAATCTTTTCAACGAATCTCTGACATATTTATTTTGGAAAATAAAAATTCCTTTTTCAGATTGCTCAACTTCAATTCCAAGAAAATATTTCATGAGACCAAGATCTTTCATTTCAAATTCATTCATCACGAATGTTTTAAATTCATATAGACAAGATCACGTGTAAAAATCATGTCATCAACATATAATAAAACAATCAAAAACTGCCATGCTCATTTGCCTGTTGTGTATAAGGTAGGCTCAATGTTTCTTTCCAAAACTAATTTCGATCATGTAACCGTCAATTCTCAAGTATACCCATGCTTCAGGTGCTTGCTTCACCGATAGAGCGCTTTCAATTTAAATCCTTTATCTTCTTTACCTTTCAACTTCATAACCAACACTCACCGATGAAATAGGTAACTCCACATCAAAACTGTGAACTCTAACCCAAAAAGTCTCAAAAAACATGAAAAAACGCCCCAAAACAAAAGTGTGTATTCCGTAACGCACTTTGCTTCTTTTTGTTGTCAAATTTCAACATTTTATAAAATTATGCTAAAAAAAAATTGTTTGTTGAAAAAAAAATGATGAAAAAACACCTCAAAACAAAACCAACATGCCGGAATAACAAAAAAAATTTTGTGTCATAATTTTGACACTTGTAACAATGGAATTAAAGACAACATATTAGGACATTTTTTAAAATCGTAAATTTTCAACATTTTTTATAGATGATGTTGAAGATAAACAAATACATGTCTGAAGGGCTTATCATTTCTAACAATTTTCATCCATGTTGTTAAACATAAAATATCTTGACTTTAAGCAACCCCACAATTGTAATTATTTTCAACCATAACCTTAAAGATAAAATTTGGTAGCGCATAAAAACCTTAATGAAAAAGTTTTAAATATAAAGTTTTTTCAATCTTAAGTGTTCAACATACTTGAACAATGAAATTATGGAGAAATTATAAGACTTAGCAATTTAAAAAAAATGAACAAGTAAATGAAAAAAAATTATCATTGAACAGAAACAAGTAAGAGTAATATTAATTTTAAAGGATAAAAAACTTATCTTTTTTTCAAATCTTAGCATAAGACAAATTTAAATATAATTTCAACCAAAAAACTAAAAATCAAGCATCAAAACAAAGTGTTCTGTTTCAATAACGCATATAATTATTAAAAATTTTAAAAGTATCTTATACCAAATGGTAACAATACATAATATCATGGTAATATCACTGCATAATCTAAAAGTTCAATATTAGTTTCTATTTTCTATTTTACTTATAATTAAAATATCAACATTGGTACATTGAATATAACATAAATTATTTTTGAAATTCATTGTTACATTGTCGATATTCTAAAGAAATGAATTCTTCATAATTAAAACATATAATCCAACAAACATAGAAATGTCTCATAACTTCGTGAAAAATGAGATGGAAGTCAAAAAATTTTATTTCAAGTTACCATGCAAACATCAATTACATAAAAGTGTCTTAGATAGTTATTCAAAATCAGCCATAGGTTTTGGCACACCATCATAATCTACATCTTCAAATGAATGGCTCGATGCGAGATGAAGATGATCCATATTTTTCTCTTTCATCAACTAGTGCTCCATCCGAGTCAACATGCATGCCCACCATTTCGGAGTTCAAAAGTCTTGTAGATCTACGTCTACATTCTCAGAGTCCCATTTCAATAGTAATTGTTCGAGTATCAATTTCTTCAAAATATTTATGCTCTGCGAACCGAAGAGTTATTCTCTTTGTCAAATTGAAGTCATACACAAATATGTCAACATCCTCCAATTTTAAGACATACATGCGTGCGACGATTTATATTTGTGCCCTTTATTTTTCTCTTTCTTCCAATTCTTTTTTCCACTACCATCTCTGGCTTGTACACACCATTGAAAGGGTGGGTACTTGTGGCATACCAATGTACATCAACGATTTGTAATCTCTTCATTTTCATTAATGACCTTTATAACTTTGGCAATACTGAGAATGGATAGCCAAGTGGATCTTCATCTGCTAACACTGCTATCATGCAACCCTCCTTAAGATCCTACACGAATCCCTCGTAAAGGTCTTCCATGGCTTCATGTTGTGCACGTGATATTCTAGAACCAATATAGATTTCTCTTTCCTCTATCTGTGGTGAATTAATAATAGCTTGAGGTTGTTGTTGTTCAACATTGTGTGTTTCACGATGTTCATGTTCATTTGGCATAATTTGTGGCAAAAAAAAGTCTTCAAAAGCGTATCCCCATTTATTGATCTTGAAATCATATCACTTTGATTAGTGAAAAAAATACTCCCACCAAACCGAATCAGCAACATCGAAGTATTCATATGTATCTCTAATACATTTTTTAATTTCCTTTAGACATTCAGAATAATTTATGTCTCTCTTTTGCCTTCGTGCATCATGGAGTTTAGAAATTGACTGTAATAACAATATCTTTGATGAAAACATTGGACGCTCCGGAATGAACTTCAAAAATGATAAACTCGATGATGGTCTCCATTCTTCAATAGTTGAATACTTCTTGCCCCATATAAGTGTTATCCCATCAATTTTTTTTGATACGAAATTGATGCTAGAAGCTAATGTCGTTAAGTTGTTCAATGCATTTCTCCTCACCATTCGATCCAAAAAAAAACCTTCACATGTCAATAGTTTCTTCCAATACATGAAAAAAAGACTATGGAATGCACGATTTCTTAATACATTCAATTAATGATGGCAGGCTCCCAACACCTTTCCTCCTCAATGTTAGTGAAAAATGATCGAACAATTGATCAATATGATCATGAGTATGCCCAAAAAGAAGGAAACGAACCTTTATATTTTTTAAAAATACCCAATTCAACGAGCATGTTTAGATACCCAACAAGAACTTGATTTTTGTTGTCACGACTTGTGTTGTCTAATTTTAAATACAAAACTTTAGGAAGATGTCACGTCCCCCCAAACCCTCCTAATACTATGGGATTCGGTTATTAAGTGGAATTGTCATAGTTTTCATACTGAATCACCTACAATGCAGACTGTTATCCGGGGTTTAGATTCTTCTCAGTACTTACAGACAACCCTGGAATACAAGAATTTCCATGAGGATTTTTGGGGCTTAACTTCCCCTCTTCTCAGTTCATATAGTAGACTTGCATAACTACATATTTTACCTTGTATTTCTCAGGTTTTTCTGTGCAGGATGATCACTAGGTCCTTCATCAAACTTCCCAGTTTGCTGGCCTACAAATTTTTCCCATATGTTAAAGCTCCAGCATCGAAGTATAGATGTATGCCTCCTCACATACATCTATCTCTACGCAGTTCACCACCATTGCTCCACTACTTTCCCAGTAGTTCTATGGATGGTAATCAGATGCTCGGCTCATGGTATTTACCCCATGCTTACAATCGTACTTCACCCAACTGTTATCACACACTAGATTGTTCAATAGGATTTCCCACTCAGTTTATTGTGACAACCATCCAACATGTGTGACATTCTGGTACAAATTCAGCTGTTCCATGTGAAAACTAGGAAACAGCTCCTCGTGCTTCAATCAATTGGTGGTAGAGAATACTGCACTGGATAGTTTAGAATTTCTAGTCTTAGATCATCGTCCTTAATTAGGGTTCAACTTCTACTTTCAGATGATTACACTTACCTTTAATAGAATAGTTTAAATTCTAACTGTTACCATTCTATTCCTTGGACCATACATACTGAACCCCGATCGATTATCACAGGGTTATTGTTTCTTACTTTCTGTTAGTGGTTACAGGGGGTTCTGTGCCATCCGTATTGTATGATAGGTTTAGTTGTTTGGAACTTACTGTTCATGGTTACTGGTTTGTTACCATTTTCTATTTCTACACACAGAACTTAAATACTCCTTTCAAAGATATCAAGCTATACATATACATAGTTATTAGATTGGCTGTTTAACAAATCTATCATCTCAAATCTCATTATTACCAGGTAATCATACCTACACCCAACCATTTGTCTCTACTGTCAATAGTTGTATTTGCAATTACATAATGTATTGAACCATTAATCCATCTAACAGTGGCATACTGCAACTTAACATACAATTCATACATTCCCTAATGCACTATAACATTGCAATTTCATAAACTGCCTAAAGGATTATAACATCACAACTTCATAATTTCATAAAAGCCTATAACATCCCAATTTCATAAATTTCATAAAGGAATATCATATCACAATTTCATAAATTGCATAAAGGAATATAACATCACCATTTCATAAAAACAGAGATGATTAACACAGACTTACAGATATCTCCAAATTTATGCATGCACACCTCTACCATGACCAGTCCTCCCAACCTTAGAATCCTCTTTATCTCCCAGGATTCACCCCCGAGCAGAGATCCTCCCCAGAACATACTAACCTCAATCTGTTCTGGAGCAGCTTATTTAAGCTGTGCTTTTCCCAAGCCTGTTTCCAATTCTGCGTCCAGAATTTCAGGATGCTTTATTCCTGTTTAGCCTAGGCTTCCCATTTTGGGACTCTTTAAAGCTGCTTTAAGCTTTTCCTCAGCTTTTCCAGCTTTTTCTCACCTTTTCCCAACTACTCCTCTTCATTGGGGAAATTTAGATTTTTCCTCAAAAATCTAAATTAGAAATAATTTCTTTCAAGGATTTTTGAAAGATTTGGGGAAAGTCTTTTCCTTTTCCATTACCTCATGGATTAGGCATGTGATCTCACTTTCTCATCTGGTCATAGTGCATGCACAATATTTTATTTATTTTTCATAATTAAGTATTTAACCATATCCACATAACAATTATCCATTGGGGTCCACTACCTTATGGATGTATGTTCAAATGTCAAATTTGAAAAGCATAGAACTTGGGGGTGTTACATATTCCCCCTCTGAAAATAAACACCGTCCTCGGTGTTGACAACTATCGACTTAGTTCATTTTGAACTTAATTATGAATGCTTTTCCATCATCTTAGCTTCTCTGTTCCATGTAGCTTTTCAGTAGTAAAGTGCTCCACTGCACCTTTACTCTAGCTACTGGTCATTTTCGCAATTCAATTCCTTCTCGCTTTCATCTTTGAGGCGACTCTGGAAGGAAATTCCTCTTCTGGTTCCACCTGGACCACAATTCAAATCAATCATGTGAGAAGCACCATGTACAAAAATTATAACGTTTCCTTTCCAACAAGGAGACATGAAATATATCAGGAAATTTAATAAGCAGGGCCAGGGCTAATGTATAAGCCATTAGTTTTCAGCAGAGTATTCTCCTGCCTCCACTCTATTTACTGATGCCTTATGCAGGTTGGTTTTCTTCCTACTTCTTTGCAAGAAGTCTGTATGGAAGATCTTTTATCCTGGTTTCTCTGTCCACAATTCATACCAATGTAAGTAAGATCAGGTACATATAATTGATAATTCACAACAGCATTCTGCATTTCAATAACTTAAGACATTCGGTTATTAATCAAACCGTTCAGATTCATAATAGTTTAGTGTACTTTTAGTACACTACTTATCCTTCCTTATTTTGCAGTGAGATTCTTTCCTCGCACCACTTGGTTCAGTTCAGCTTTTCTGGATTTTCTAGGTGATTTATCTTCACCTTTTTCCTCTTTGTTTCCAGAGTGCCCAATTTCCTGTTACACACTTGGCTAAACAATTTCTCAAATTTTTCATTAGTACACATAAATGAGAGAAAACAATTGGATCACATGCATGGTTATGCTTACCCTTGCTCATTTTATAGTTGTACTTCTAGTATCTTTTCATTGTTTCTTTTGTTAGTTACTTAATTTAATTAGTAACAACTAGTTTCATTAATAATCTCTACAATTCCATGCCTACCTCTCACATGAAATTGTACCCACTAGTTCAAAACTTAAGTGAACAAATTTGGAGCTGAGGGGTTTACCCCACACCCAAGTCCAAATTACAGCTCATCCTCTTTTCTCTCGGTTTGTAGCTGGATGATTCTCATAATTTCTCTGTCTTTGAATTTAAGACTCAAGAAATTTAAATTTTAATAAAATTTTCACCACAAAATTTTATAGTGTGACTCCATGTTTCCTTTTCTAGTGATAAATGAAATTTCTAAAATTCATCATATTCACAATTATTAATTCTTGAAAATGTCAAAAATAAATTTGACACAGTTTCCCCTTTTTCAAAGACTCATTAGCTTATATAGAATTAATTAAAATGAAAAAGATTTCATAAATCATAAAAGTATTCCAACTTTTTCTTGAGTCATAAAAGAATTCCTTCCTTTCTAATGCATAAAAGCATTCTATTTTTTTTTTCTAACAAAAGCAACTCATAAAATATATCAACTTGAAAACATAATTTATTTCCATGAATGAATATAAATTATTATAATTAAAATAACTAAGGAATCATTCTTCCACTATTTCAAGAATATTCCTCCTTAAGTAAATCATCAGGAAATTTTCAATTTATCCCTTTATTCATTCATGCCTAACTCAATGTAATGGTTCAACAATTACTAAATCAACCATTTAAACTGTAATTCAAACTTGTACTTCACTCTTATTTTCTTTTTTCAGTTTAATTACCTATACCCCTTTCTTAACCTTATCCTGAAGGTAAATGTTTCTATAGATATATATATCTTTGCACACATAACCATCTAAATCAATTACCAATAGGCTATGCCCATATTCCTCCACTTTGTATATATATATTCAAATAAAGTGAAACTTATAAAGTTTTCTTTATAAACTCTTTGGTATATGAGCCATGATATTTCATATCATTAAATCTTCCACTCTTTTTCATATATATAGCACCACTCTATCTATATATATAATCCTCAACATAACATAACCTCCACCATATATATATAAAATCTACCATATATATAGATTTCACCATATATATATATATATATATCCACCATACATATATATATAAAATCCACTTCTTCTAGAATTATTTTGCTATCTTAACTTTAATTTAAACTCCACCCTTTTTAAATTAAACTTTAAAGTCTACTTTAATTAAAAGCCACCTAACACAAAAGGAATACCTTACCCCTTTTCAACTTCTATGATGAAAAAAAAAATCATTTACCCATCCTTTAATTACCACCAAGGAACTAAAGGGATATATAATGTTCACCTCAACTATGATGATAATATAGTCTAATGATATATTATGGACATATGAAATCTTTTTGTGAATCTACGTCAAATCCTCAGCTCAGTTCAAAGGTGTATTTATTTCCCTTCATATCACTTCAGTCATATAATCTATATATATATATTGTTACATATATACATATATTATATTAGTATTCAATATCCTACCCATCGAATATTCAATATTAATATTCAGTATTATATTAATACTTTTTTTTTCTTCTTCAGGTATCTTTGAATTCCATTATCAAATCCATGACTCTCTTAAAACTATTTCCATTAACTCCATATATCTCACCTAAATATGACATAGGATAGTTGTATAATTTATATAAGATTTGTATGCATCTTACCTCTAGATATATACCACATCTAGGTATATGTCAAATTCATATGTCACAGATATATATATTATAGGAAAATTGGACATCCTACATACCATGGGTATACATCTTGTATCTATCTATATAACATACTTATATATATATATTAAATTCATATCTCACATATATATATATACAAGATAAATGGGATATACCATACGCAATAGGTATAATTAGTATATCTATAATACTTCCACACAGATATGTATATCATATGCGTCTATTTCACCTACCTAGGGCAATTGGTATACTCCATGTAGGTTATTCATAACAAATAAATCCATATACAATTATGCCTATGTGTAAATTGAAGATACGTCGATTCATAAAGTCACCTCAACCTTGGAGTACTACCGTAGGAATTTAAACTCATCTCTTATGCAGAATTATACATATAACCCCTGTGTGTCATATCATATTGTAATACAAATTGGCATATCACGTCTCCAATTTTTTTTTTTTTTCTTTTGTGATTTACTTGTTGACCGAATACAACATTTCCCTCTAACTTTGTATGTTTCCTTTCATAGTGTGGAAAGGTACCTTATACTATAGCATTGCATCATTATTATGGCATGATATTATTGTGAGCTCGTTATGGTGTCACATATATTACCCAATGTCATTATAGTAATATACCAATTTCCGTACATCTAATTACATAACCCATCTTTGTATACATTACACAATTATGATTATATATTACCCTTGCCATCATAATTATACATTATATGAATTTATAGTCCATCCTTATATAATCATTTGGGCTCTTATCGGTTTACCTTTATCATTATAATTGTATATGGTATAATTGTATGATTCATCCTCATATAATTCAAATGGAACTCTTATCGGTTATTACTTCATACACATTATACAACGTGATGTATGTGCCCATTCTCTTTTATTCATCATCGATTACAATAGATGTCTTATTTTTCATACCTATTGCATATACTTCTGGAATCACTGAGTACGGATTGCACATTTTATAGTTTTGTTTCTTTTAACCTACGTATGTATATATTCAGATGTCAAGATGCATTATTTAAAGACGTCGTTGTATACATATGTATACATGGGGCAGGTCATATCCACTCACCACGTATCGGTCACCAATTGTGAACGCGTCGATCTGTCCACCGTGGCACGACTTAACAAATTCGAGTGGAGGTGCAGGTAACCTACGCCGCGTCTAACCCATATATACATAGCGCTGTATACCAAAATCTCACGCCCTAACAGCTAATGATTTCAGCGTCTTTATGTTTTCATTGGATATGCACAAGTATGATTATTCTTTTGTCGGAACGGATTGACACTAACTCGGAATGCAGAGCTCGTTTTCTCCTGGTCTATTCTAGATGGCTCGAACCATGCCCATTGGTAACCCATTTGCCTTGCCAGCGTATCTCACCGCCGTGTACACCGACCAAGGATCGTGGGCGAACCTTCCACGTGGGCTGTATTCACCTTCGTGATTGTTTGGCTTCGCCATTTCTCTTGTCTTTGTACATACGACGCCACACGTCCACGGCTCATACGATACCGGAGTTATCTGATCGGGATATTGGATACTGCTCTGCATTTCCCAGGTTTCAAGCTGAATAATTGCCGTGAGGAATGGGGTTCTAACTATTGATCAAAAAGGGCTTCCTTCTTGTAGACGCAACAACTCGCCGTGCGAGGAGGTTGGACATTGACGGCGTACCTCAGTTATGGTCTGGCAAGCGCTTGAACTTTGTCAGTCCAGCTGTGCTCGCACTGTGTACCCTGAGCGATGGCGTGATCTAGGTTTCGTCTCAGTACCTACGCGCCGCCTACACCAGGTTTTCTCTGCATTCCTTGAACACACTTGGTACACTTTTGTCAAAGAAGCAGATGTCTTATCAATGGCCTCGGAATTATCTAGGGTGCGGGAGTAGGGAAACTTAGGGTTCAAGCGTTGAAATTTCTTGGGCCTCTCTATTTACCCTATGTTACGCTCGGCCTTCCGGATCATTAGAGCGAGGGTATCTCGCGGCCGCTTGTGATCGCTGAAAGTGGTCCGTGTATCAGTTTATCCCTGGATGCCGAGTTGTAGGTTATGCGTCTTAGCGCATTTCAACACAGTTTAAATGTTAATTTTTCCTTCACGTTTTTGCACCTATGCTCGGCTGTGACACTAACGGTTCAGCCGGTGAGCATGCGGGTTAAGCAACCGATCATTTCTTCGGTCAGCCTGTATAGTATAAGTCTGAATCTTCTATAGTTTTTTTTTTTCTGCTGGCTATACGATAAGACTAATTCACTGTATATTTCTTTGTTGTTGTTTTTATTTGCTTTCGGTGCAGCATTATTCGTGTTGGTTTGGCTAGTTTGCGTCCTTACTGTTCTATTCGAACTTCAAGGACTGTCGT
Source organism: Pinus albicaulis (assembly GCA_034641835.2). Classification (NCBI taxonomy): domain Eukaryota; kingdom Viridiplantae; phylum Streptophyta; class Pinopsida; order Pinales; family Pinaceae; genus Pinus; species Pinus albicaulis. The sequence continues at coordinate 351,635,888 of CM076580.1, forward strand.
TCGACTCACCCGACGTCTTCGAACTTTACATGTCTTTATGAAACGTCTCGATGGGTGAATGTCGACGGCGAGATCCGTCGCCCAAGTCTGTTGTTCCATCGTTTTTCTGGTTGAATAGAATGTGCAATTAAGTACTGCGAGGCAAGGGGACCGATTTATAGTGTCGGTTGCCCACCTCCGTAGACGAGAGTTCACAGTTATTACTCCTGTTGCGTTAAATGAGGGAAGGGTATTCTCCCGAGCGTATATTCTGTTACGCTGGCCTGGGGGGGTTGAATAATCCACCTCTGCTCTATACGAGAACGTGCTTCCACGATTTTCCTATTTTTTTTTTTTTTCTGTTGGTGCTCCCACAGTTTAAAACTGGATGATGTCGTGGTATAGTTGGGATTTCTGTTGATGGTGGTTTTTCGTGTGGGGCGTCCCGGTTATGACCCTCCTCCACGCGGCGTTTGACTATTCGCTGTAATTTTTTCTTTATATGGTTTATGTAATACTTTCCACTGTATTATGTAACCCAGTAGTAACAAATATCTTTGCTTTCGCTCTCGGCGTATAATTTAACCTAATTCCTTATTCCTGATTGGTAATTAAATCGCAGGCGATAATCACTGCGTCTTTTATTTGTCGGATTAGCTATGGGCGATTTTTATTATTGGTACTACGCGTATTGTGCAACTCCAGATTTATAAGATATCTACTGAACTTAACCTGCATGTATATATATATTCAAAATCGACTTAGGGTAGACTAATGTTTGGATTATGTGCTATTTCCGGTAAATACCACGCCTCGGCCCATTTCTTTACGTTTATTAGGTTTCCATGACAGTTGTGTTTACTAATTCAAACTAGAGATATACATGATAGATGCCTCACATAGCGGTGACAGTTATACGTTGTATGCCTTTTTCGGGGTTGATTTAAATAGAAGTTTAAAGTTGTATCACATGTGTCGAATATACTACTTGATTTTAGTATTAAGATAGATTTAGAGGTTTAATCTATAATCCTATGAAGGTGGGAACAAACTTAGAAGGTAACGTTGCATTGATAAAGTCGATTTATAAGGGGAGGCTTTGCACTCATAAGTAATAAAGAATTTCATGAAATTAGAATACTCTTTTTCTAATAAAACCTTCATATGATATTTTGCAATGTATTTACTTCTTTCAAAATTTGGTATCAGGTATTTTCATGTTGGAGGAAATAATTTATTTTTTTTCATAATTTTTATAACAGTTAACCATTTCCTTGTGAGCACATATCTTGCCCAATTTTTGAACTTAAGCTTCGATACCATTTGTCACGTCCCCCAAACCCATTTTTTTTTCTTTTTCCTATACTATGGGATTCGGTTATTAAGTGGAATTGTCATAGTTTTCATACTGAATCACCTATAATGCAGACTGTTATCCGGGGTTTAGATTCTTCTCAGTACTTACAGACAACCCTGGAATACAAGAATTTCCATGAGGATTTTTGGGGCTTAACTTCCCCTCTTCTCAGTTCATATAGTAGACTTGTATAACTACATATTTTACCTTGTATTTCTCAGGTTTTTCTGTGCAGGATGATCACTAGGTCCTTCATCAAACTTCCCAGTTTGCTGGCCTACAAATTTTTCCCATATGTTAAAGCTCCAGCATCGAAGTATAGATGTATGCCTCCTCACATACATCTATCTCTACGCAGTTCACCACCATTCCTCCACTACTTTCCCAGTAGTTCTATGGATGGTAATCAGATGCTCGGCTCGTGGTATTTACCCCATGCTTACAATCGTACTTCACCCAACTGTTATCACACACTAGATTGTTCAATAGGATTTCCCACTCAGTTTATTGTTACAACCATCCAACATGTGTGACATTCTGGTACAAATTCAGCTGTTCCATGTGAAAACTAGGAAACAGCTCCTCGTGCTTCAATCAATTGGTGGTAGAGAATACTGCACTGGATAGTTTAGAATTTCTAGTCTTATATCATCGTCCTTAATTAGGGTTCAAATTCTACTTTCAGATGATTACACTTACCTTTAATAGAATAGTTTAAATTCTAACTGTTACCATTCTCTTCCTTGGACCATACATACTGAACCCCGATCGATTATCACAGGGTTATTGTTTCTTACTTTCTGTTAGTGGTTACAGGGGGTTCTGTGCCATCCGTATTGTATGATAGGTTTAGTTGTTTGGAACTTACTGTTCATGGTTACTGGTTTGTTACCATTTTCTGTTTCTACACACAGAACTTAAATACTCCTTTCAAGGATATCAAGCTATACATATACATAGTTACTAGATTGGCTGTTTAAGAAAACTATCATCTCAAATCTCATTATTACCAGGTACTCATACCTACACCCAACCATTTGTCTCTACTGTCAATAGTTGTATTTGCAATTACATAATGTACTGAACCATTAATCCATCTAACAGTGGCATACTGCAACTTAACATACAATTCATACATTCCCTAATGCACTATAACATTGCAATTTCATAAATTGCCTAAAGGATTATAACATCACAACTTCATAAATTTCATAAAAGCCTATAACATCACAATTTCATAAATTGCATTAAGGAATATCATATCACCATTTCATAAAAACAGAGATGATTAACACAGACTTACAGATATCTCCAAATTTATGCATGCACACCTCTACCATGACCAGTCCTCCCAACCATAGAATCCTCTTTATCTCCCAGGATTCACCCCTGAGAAGAGATCCTCCCCAGAACAGACTAGCCTCAATCTGTTCTGGAGCAGCTTATTTAAGCTGTGCTTTCCCCAAGCCTGTTTCCAATTCTGCGTCCAGAATTTCAGGATGCTTTATTCCTGTTTAGCCTAGGCTTCCCATTCTGGGACTCTTTAAAGCCGCTTTAAGCTTTTCCTCAGCTTTTCCAGCTTTTTCTCACCTCTTCCCAACTACTCCTCTTCATTGGGGAAATTTAGATTTTTCCTCAAAAATCTAAATTAGAAATAATTTCTTTCAATGATTTTTGAAAGATTTGGGGAAAGTCTTTTTCCTTTTCCATTACCTCATGGATTAGGCATGTGATCTCACTTTCTCATCTGGTCATAGTGCATGCACAATATTTTATTTATTTTTCATAATTAAGTATATAACCATATCCACATAACAATTATCCATTGGGGTCCACTCCCCTATGGATGTATGTTCAAATGTCAACTTTGAAAAGCATAGAACTTGGGGGTGTTACATACTGAACAATTGATCAATATGATCATGAGTATGCCCAAAAAGAAGGAAACGAATCTTTATATTTTTAAAAATACCCAATTCAACGAGCATGTTTAGATACCCAACAAGAACTTGATTTTTTTTGTCACGACTTGTGTTGTCTAATTGTAAATACAAAACTTCAGGAAGAATCCCAGACCAATGAGTAACCACATCATGGATTATAGTTATGGTCAAATTTGCATCATTGTGAATATTTGGAGTTGTGAAGAAAACTCTTGGAAACATCTTCTCATTACATACCATGATCATGAGTATGCCCAAAAAGAAGGAAACGAATCTTTATATTTTTAAAAATACCCAATTCAACGAGCATGTTTAGATACCCAACAAGAACTTGATTTTTTTTGTCACGACTTGTGTTGTCTAATTGTAAATACAAAACTTTAGGAAGAATCCCAGACCAATGAGTAACCACATCATGGATTATAGTTATGGTAAGATTTGCATCATTGTGAATATTTGGAGTTGTGAAGAAAACCCTTGAAAACATCTTCTCATTAAATACCATAGAACCAACCAAGTGAAACTGAACAAAATTTTCCTCCTGTGATTTTTTTGGCGTGCGGACAAAATGTGGAAGAAGTGTTTTCTTTTGGTCCATACCATCAATTATCAATCCCAGATATTTATTTGGATGATCATAACACTTCTTTCGATGTTTATAAAACTTTTGTCTTTCACTTGTTTGTTGATTGTGATGGTCTTGAAGTTATTTGACAACGAAATTTGTACATAAAATAAAAGAAACATATGAATAAATATATTTTCATAGTTGATAAGTATCAAATTTTAAAAAACAATTTTTTGAACACATACCTCTTTCTGCCCCTTGACATTTATCTCTTTTTTCTTTAAGAGAAGAACATGTGCTGAAAATCCCCATCCTTGTCTTCTTAGGAATATGAACATTGTTGAATTCAGTTTTCCATATGCTTGTACAATAAGAATATGTAATAAAATTACCAATTCCTTCAACAGCTTCTGCAAAATCTTTGTATGACATGAATATTTCTCATCTCGAGAAATTATCTGGAATATTTATTGTGTCTTTATTTGGCATACACTCTCCATGATTTGAAAAGAAGTCTTTCATCCATGTCTTAGCAGTATTTGCAAACGGCCCCACCTCCCGTTTATAACGTGCTTCTGAATAATATGTGGGATCCCTTTCCAATCTATCCTGGATTCTTGACAAATGACAATTACCAATTGAATACAACATTTTGAACGCCTTTCTGCAAAGAAATACATTCCCAATATGATAATCATAACCTGCTAGTGTAGATTGCATGCAACCCACTAAATATGAATTTTGCATGCTTTTATTCATTGACATATATGTTTTCTTTTTCTCCAAAGCAAAGTTGAAATCCATATTTTTCAAGAAATCCCTTCGACAACATTCACTTGAAATCAAATGAATGACGGAACTTCTTGTCGTGAGCTATTTTGTCCTCGCCCTTGTATAACTGGAATGCTTTGGATTGATATGAAAAGGTCTACTTCTACTCCTAGTTGCAATATTTGCTTGCAACGTCTTCATCATTCCATCATCCTTTGTAAAAGTAGTTTCATCACCATTAGGAGGAATATTATCCCCACTATCATTATCCTCAACATAGTTAAGAAATTCATCAACATCATTGCGTGGAAAATTTAATTTACCATCATCAGTTGAAGAAAACATTTCACAAGAATCATCGGCACTTCTGTAACCCTGAATCAAAATAAATTTTTCACCATCTTGACCCATGCTTTCAAATTCTTCCCTGGCAGGATTCAATTCTTCATCACTATTAGTGTCTTCGAAATGGTCACTTGGAGAAAATGCAATATTCAAATCTGTGCCTCTAAAATTATCATTTGCAAGAAACTCTTCATCCTCCCCTTCCTCAGTGGTGCTCTCATAATCCTTGCGATTAGGCATAAGTGGAAGCTTTGAATTTGTATTCACTATAATTTCTTCATCCTGCCCCTCCCCTTCCTCACTGAAGCTCTCATAATCCATAGGATTAGGAATAAGTGAATGCCTTGAATCTATATTTATTGGAAATTCTTCATCCCCCCTTCATCAGTGGTTAAATTATAATCGTTATGATTATGATGAAGTGAAAATTTTATCTTTGGAAATTCATCCCTATCTTCATCAGTGGTGCTGGCATAATCCTTAGGATTAGGATGAAGTGGATATTTTGACGCTGCAAATTTTTCATTCCCCTATTCCTCAGTGGTGTTGACATAATCCTTAGGATTAGGATGAAGTGCATATTTTGACTTTGCAAATTCTTCATTCCCCTCTTCATCTGTGGTGCTGACATAATCCTTAGGATTAAGACGAAGTGGAAATTTTGACTCTAGAATTTTTTTGTCCCCCTCTTCATCAGTGGTGCTTGCATAATCCTTAGGATTAGGACAAAGTGGAAATTTTGACACTGTAAATTTTTCATTTCCCTCTTCATCAGTGGTGCTGGCATAATCCTTAGGATTGGGACGAAGTGGATTTTTTGACTTTGAAACATTATCATTCCCCTCTTCATCAGTGGTGCTCGCATAATCCTTATGATTAGGACGAATTTGATATTTTGACTCTGGAATTTTACATCCCCCTTTTCATCAGTGGTGCTGGCATACTCCTCAGGATTAGGACAGAGTGGATATTTTGACTCTATAGATTCTTCATTCCCCTCTTCATTTGTTGTTCTCGCATAATCCTTAGGACTAAGCTGAAGTGGATATTCTTCATCTCCCTCTTCATCAATGGTGTCCTCATAATCCTTGGGATTAGGACGAAGTGAAACTTTTGACTCTGAAAATTCTTCATCATGCTCTTCATCACTGTTGCTTTCATAATCCTTAGGATTAAGAGTAAGTGGTATAATTGGCGCTCGATTTACAAGAATTTCATTTTGTTGCACCTCATCAATTTTTTTCTCATCATCTTTAGGATAATGACCAAGTCGATTTTTTGACTCTCTATTCATGGTGAACGAACTCCCGTTATATTCATCACTCTAAATAGAGTTGTTGCGTGACGAAGATGTTGATGTTCTAGAAAGAAAAACTTCGCTATCAGAATAAACCATAGCTTTCAACAAGAATAGGTTGAATGATACAAATTCCTCTCCCACTTACAATATATAGCTTAAAGACTAAAAATTTCCCTCCAAATTTTCCCTCCAAAAAAGTTTGCGAAAAAATTTCCCTCCAAAATTTCCCCCCAAAAAATTTCGCGAAAAACTTTCCCTCCAAAATTTTCATTTCAAATATTTGGTACAAATATTAGTCAAAAAATGTATTTAACATTTTTTTTAATAAACTGTTTATGTTGAAATATTTTACCGATATTTATATTCAAAATATCCACAAAATATTTCTATCATGGATGCCTTCCAAACTAAAATAATGTTTTTATTTGAATGATTTAACATTAATTAGATGTAAGTATTAACTATAATATTACTATAATACCTACATGCAAATATTAACTATTTTAACTATAATGACTACATGTAAATATTTTAAATTTTAAATTTTAAACTTACGTCCTATTCATCTAAAATATATTTCAAAATTTATTAATAAACTATTGGTCTTCAAATATTTCACCATACTTTCTATTCAAAATATCCACAAAATATTCCTTTCATGCATGTCTTCGAAAATAAAATAATTTTCTTATTTGAATGGTTTAAGATTGACTACATGTAAATATTTACAAAAATAACAACATGTAAATATTAACTATTCAAACTATAATATTAACTATAATTAACTACATGTACATATTTTAGATTTTAAAATTTAATCCCATGATTTTAAACATTGATTACATGTAAATATTAACTATGATAACTAAATGCAAATATTAACTATTTTATCTATAATGTTAAATATAATTAACTACATGTAAGTATTTCATATTTTAATTTTTAATCTGAGATTATATTTGAATTATTCAACATTTAGTACATGTAAATATTAAATAAAATATTAACTATGATAACTACATGCAAATAATAAGTATTTTAACTATAGTATGAACTATAATAAACTAAATGTAAATATTTTATATTTGAAATTTTAATCCCACATTCGTTAAACAGTAAACCAATCAGACAATATTCGCTATTTAAAAGGAATGATTGTTTCTATTCATCACATCACATCAAGTTTTCTGGTATTTGTTAGAGCAAATTTCTGGAGGTGTTGTGTTGGCATTGGTAACTTCGTGGAGGCATTGCATTGGCATTGGAGGCGTTGTGTCGCTATTGGTAATTTTGTGGAGGTGTTGCATTGGCATTGGTAACTTCATGAAGGCATTGCATTGGCATTGGAGGCATTGTGTTGCTATTCGTAATTTTGTGGAGGCGTTGTGTTGGCATTGGTGATAGCAGCTTTTTGCATTTCAAAGGTTAGTTTTCCTTCTATTCTGTCAATTTAAAGACGATTTTGGGGAAAATCTGTTTTTCTATAGTTTTTTGTGTCCAAAAACTATTTTTTTAAGGTTTTTAGGTTCAAAAACCTTAATTTTTTAATATTTTTTTAGTGAAGAAAATGCAAAAAAAACTAAATTTTTTAGGGTTTTAAGGACAAAAATTTAGATTTTTTTTCTTTTTTAAGACTTATAGGTTCATCTAGACAGAAAAATCCATAAAACGATCATGCACATAAAAAAAAAAAAAAATATTATAACATTTTTTATTTGTTTTTATTTTTTTTTTCATAAATATATCAGTGATTTCATTATATATATATATATATATATATATATATATATATATATATATTTTATTTGAAAAATTTTTTATTTTATTTTTTTTAATTTTAAATCTTAGTTTTATTCTTTTTAATTTTTAATTTTTTTTTTCTTTATTGTTTTGTTATATATATATATATATATATATTTTAAATTGTATTGTGATATGGTTTTTTTTTTTAAATTTATTATATTGTTATACTAAAACAAATGTTTATATATATATTTTAAATTATATAATGTTTAGAAACCAAACATAATTGTGATTTAATAAATTGTTTTTTTTTTTTAATATTTGTTATATTTTGATATTTTTAACATTTTTTTTTATTATTAAATAATGTTTTAATAATTATATTATATAAAATTTAAAAAAAATAAAAATCGAAATAAAAAAAATAAAAAAATTAAAAACAAAATAAAAATTAAAAAAATTAAAAAAAAAAAAATAAAAAATAAAAAAAATAAAAACAAATAAAAACAAAAAAAACAAACATGCCGCAGACCCCGCCCGCGGGCACCGGGGGCCAGCTGGGCGGCGCCACGGAGGCAGCCCAGCCAGCGTCACGGCCCCCGTTGGGCCAAGGGCCGATTCCGGGATGGCCTTGGCCCAGCGGGGGCCATGAGGCCGGCTGGGCCGCCCCCGTGGCGCCGCTCGGCCGGCCTCCCGCGCCCGTGGGCAGGCTATTCATTTTTTTAATTTTTTTTAATTTTTTTTTTTTTAATTTTTTTTAAAATTTTTTTTTTTTTTAAATTTGTTTTAATAAAACCTTTTTTAATTTTGGTTTTTTTTTTTTAATTCTTTTTAATTTTAATTTTTTTAATAATTTGTTTTAATATTTTTTTTTTTTTAAATTTTGGTTTTTTTTTACTTTATTTTGTTCTTTAATTTTTTTTAATTTTTTTTTTTTTTTAATAATTTGTTTTAATAAAACAATTAAAAGTTCATAGAAACATTGTTATATATAAAAATAATAAAAAATTTGTTATATAATATAATAAAAACATTGTTAAATAATAATTGTTAAAAATCTCAAAATATAACAAAAAATATATATATATATATATATATCATTAAACAACAATTATGTTTTGTTTTTAAACATTATTTAATTAAAAAAAAAATACAATATAATAAATTAATAAAAAAAAAAACTATATAACAAAACAATTAAAAAAATAAAAAAATATATAATATTATAACATTTGTTATAAATAGTTAGTAATTTTTTTTTTTTTTTAAATATTAAACAAAAATTGAAGTTTGAAAATACTAGTTTATTTTTTTTAAATTATTTTATACAATTTAAACACATTTTTAAATTTTTTATAAAATGTATTCAAAACATATTATATAGATATATATACATATGATTTATAATATTTTGTTTTTAAATGAAAATTTTTATAGTTAATTTTACTGCTTTAATTTCAAACTATTTAGTTTTAGAAATAAATTTTGTTTACTAAATTTATTTTATCCACAATATTTTTCCATTAACTAATATATATATATATATATATATATATATATATATATATATCAGGAAAATGGCATCAAAAAAGATTTCTGTGAATGTTTCTGCACCTAGGGCAGCAGCTCCCAAATCTACGGCAGCAGCTCCCAAATCTACAGCTGTAGCTCGACGCACTATGGATACAACTCCCAAATCTAAAGTTGCAGCTGGGCGCACTATGGACACTGTTGGACGCAATAAGGATATTGTTGCACACACTAATAAAAGTCAAGCAAGTGGGGCACCAGGTTCATTAAAGCTTATTTCTGATTGGAAGAACGTCGAGGAAATAGATAAAACCGATTTCTCATGGTATCTTGAAGACAGTGAAACGGAGGCTGATATACACATCTATCTGATTTGTGGTATGATTGAATTAAATGAGCCATATGATGTGATGGGCAGAGTACGAGACATATGTATGGTCCCGAATACAAACACTATTTATGTTCTTGCAAGGAAGGCTCAGAAACGTGAGAAGGTTAGATATCGTCTATCAATCGTCAAGTATGACACAGATGAAATATCTTCAAAATTTTCTGAAGAAATATCAAGCAACATTGCAAATAAGATTGTAAATATGCTTATTTTTATTTCCTCTATTCATTATTTTAAGGGTGATTCAATTTTTTATAAATTATTGATGATTGACATGTTTTATTTTGTTTCATAGTATTTTGTTCTGGGTCTTTCAAACATGTTTGATGGTATTTATATGTTGGTGCCAAATGTTATGGATGTGATCAAAACTTTCCACAAAGGCAAAGCAGAGGAAAGGAGATTGAAGCAAAGAGCAATAGCTCGTGACACTGCAACAGTACAAAGAGGGGATCAACCAAGAGTCACTAAGGTTGGTCAATCTAGTAAATTTAAACATGTTTCTTTTGAAGGTGTAGAACATGAAACATAAAATTATGATAGAATTAGTGAGGAGGAGATGGAAACTATTGTGCAAAAGGAGAAAATAGATCAGACACCAAAAATAAAAATTTCCAAAGATGTCTCTCTTTTACCTCATGAAGGAGAGCTTGTTTATAAAAAAACTGATATGTTATCCAATAAGACTAGGAAATAAAATATTGGTGAACCTGTAAAGGTCGTGAGAAGCAGTGAAGAACAAATTGAAAGCTCTCATGGAAGCAGAGAAATCATAACACCAGGTGCTGAGTTAGAGGATGGCATTATTAAAACAAAACAAAATTCTATTCAACAAGAGTTGAGGAAGAATAAATTAATTCTTGGTGGCCAAACATTTGAGCTTAATGTTAACCATGTGAGATTAAGGACAATCTCACTATCAAATTAGAAAGGCCCATCACCTACATGTACATAATCTGAAAACATTGTTTAGGTTCAATCCATATGCGCATGTGGTGGATTATGTGGTTCTTGTCGATCCATGTCAGGTTCCCAACAAAAAAGCATTTGACAAGACAAAATGTTTTGATTATAAATTTTATGTAATTGGAGGGAACCATTCAATAGAGGCTAAGAGACAATTGATTGTAGAATATCCCAATAACTATCTTTTTCAAACAGTGAAATGCATGATTTGTGTTGGCTTAATAGAAATGGAATCAAAGTTATTGGCATGGGATCATAATGGAGATAATGAGTACAGAATGAAAATGACTTTCATCCAAAGGGTCAGATTTATTCATAATGAATTCATAGAAAAATGTGGTGGGGATAAGACACAAGTTAGTGTAGCATTTCGAAAGGAATTTTTAATGGAAACAGGTTATCAAATTAATAAAAAAAAGCAAAATATGGAAAATTGAATTCAAATCTCTTCAGAGGCACAGATAACATTTTTCAGTTGGCATTTAAAACTGGGGAGGTATGGGATTTGATTGATGATATTTTTGATCAGTGGGAGAATATTTCCATAAAAATCAAAAGGTTAGAAAGAGTAAACCCATAATATGTACCAACAGTAAGGGGGGTCCTGAAATGAATAAGCTTCCAGAGGATATGACTATTACACCTTGGAGAACAATGCAAGGTGTGAAGGATGATAAATTAGTCAAATCAGTATTATCCCGTGTGAAGTCGGGTGAATTATCAATGGAAGAAATGTGTGCAGAATTTCAAAAGTAAGTTTCTTGAATTATTTCTTATTTTTCTTTCATTATAATTTTCTTTTAAATAAAACATAATGATGTTAGTAGAATTTGTTAAACATGTCAATATATTAATGCTTTTAACTTGATTTATTCAGTCAATTTTTTTTTATGAAAATACAAGAACACATGGTTAAAATGTTGAATGAAGATTGTTGGGATGATGTTGTACGCAACTACCCAAAAGCAAGTTCTACATCAACACTAAAAGAGTTTTATATTGCATTCAATAAGGTTTGTTGATTTATAAATTCATTTTATTCATATTTAAACTATTTTTATTTTATTACTTATACATATCTATATATATATTTTTATGTCATTAAAGATGTCGAAGAAGGATGGAAATGGAGTACCAGATACTTTCAAAAGTTTTATTGAAAAAATTAAGATGGAGAACATGAGAAGGAAGCATCTTATGAATGTTGAACTAGATCCTACTCTTAATCATTACATTTTGAATGGGCTCGACAATGTCCAATATCAAATAATACAAGGTGACTATGAAGACATTGCATCACTAATACCTAAAAGGGAATATGGCCTAGTTATTGCAGATATTCCTCATGGTTTCAATTTCCCAGACATTGAATATGATAGAGAACCATATACTTATCAAGATTTTAGTAAAGTGGTTACGGGTTTTCAAGAAGTGACAACATCATCACTTTGGCGATTTGTGACATTTCATTCAGACACACAGTTTCCAATGTTATTAACAAGCTTCAAGGGTAAAGAAAACTCAAGGATGCAACTTACATGGTAATATTTTGAAAATTTATGTTTGATTCCTCCTAAATTTTTTTATTCATGTAAAATTTAATTGAACTTTTACTATGTTATGTTACAGGAAAAAGTCAAATATTTTTTCTTCCTAAGATCAGCCTATTATAAATGATTGTGAGTTCTTCCACGTTTAATGTTGAACAAAAGATGATAGCTATAAGCATATTATTATGAATCGAGTAGATGGGAAGAGTCATAGTCAAGTATTGGTTTATGATGCAGTTGTAAGAAAACTAACATATGAGGATAAAGATGAAAAAGCAGATATAGTTAACATTTATCAAAAACCACAAGCATTGATTAACTATCTTATAGATCTATGTTCAAATGAAGGAGAATGGGTTTTGGATTTATTCTCAGGTTCGGGTAAGTTTTATTATACAAATTTAAATTTAAATATTGTCTTTTTTAATTTTTATGTCTCCATACTAATTTTCTTACTTATTTTTTTTGTGCTTGATGTTTAGGTACAACACTAGAATGTTGCCTACTAAAAGGAAGAAATAGCATTGCCATTGAGAAAGACCCAGTTCAATGCAAATTTATTCAACAAAGAATTAACGATCTTAAATTCCTTCCAGATGCGAAGCAAGAAGTTGGTTTGAGGAAAGGAGATTTTAATGAATCATGTGTGGCAAAAAAAGAAAAGGAACCTCAACCACCATTATATGGAATGATTGGAAAGGGACACTTTGGAAGATTTGCTGACATGAAAGATCCATTAGAAGACGGAAATGATCAAAATGAAGAAGAAAATGTTGCGGAAGAAGCCATCAATGCTGTTCTAGATGATGTTGAAGATGTATTAGTTGATATTGTTGATGATGTTTCAGTTATGCTTGCAAACAAAGCTTATTTTTTAGAACTATTAATTAGTTTTACTTGTAATGTTTAGACTTTGATATTTTATGAGAAAAACCCTTTTTTTTTTGCAAAAAACATATGATTGCTATAATTTTTTGACATAAAATTCAATAAAAATGTTGTTTTCTTAAGTTTTTTTGTTAAGATTCTCCCAAAAAATTAGTTTATTTAACATGTTTTTTCCAACAAAAACTCTGTAAAATTGTATTTTTTGCATTGTATTTATATTGAAAAAATATATTTTTTTGTCATATGGTTCGAAATATTGGTTTTTTAGTGACAATTTTTTTATGTGCATTGAAAAGTTATTTAAAAATACATAAACATGTAGAAAATATAAACTTTAGAATATTGACCCTTTTTCCATCTTTTATGTATGTGAAAAAGTGAAGATATCATTACAAGTTTTTATTTTTAAAAAACTTATTTTTTATTTTTAAAACACAAGTACATAAATGCACTTAAAAATAAACATCTCACAGAAGAAGAAGACATTAGAAAATCTATAGTGTCAAAATCAATCCTATAAAAAAATGTTGGTGATGATACACCACCACTATTCAAAATCAACATAAAAAACATCACTTAAAAAAACAAAATTAATTAAAAAAAAAAAAAATCAAAATGAAAAAAACTTAAAGTGCCAAAAACATGCTCAAATTTTGTTTTCTTGATTCTGCATCGCCACTTTTTCAAAATCAGGTGTTTTTCTTGATACTTAAAAAAGTAGGTAACAATGAGGTTACCTATTTCATCGGTAACATTGTTAACCTGGAGGTTGCTGCACATAAATTTCTTCTTCTAGAATTCCATTCAAGATGGTTGATTTCACATCCATCTGATATACTTTCTACTTGTTATGAGCTGATGTCGCTAGAACTGCTCTTATAGTATCCAATATGGCTACCGGAGAAAATGTTTCCCCAAAGTCTATTCCCAGTTGCTGTGAGAATCTTTTTGCTACAAGTCTTGATTTAAATCTGTCAATGCCACCTTTCTCATTCACCTCTGTCTTATACACCCACTTCACACCAATGAGGTTTTTATCGTTTGGTAAATTAACCAAATCCCATGTATCATTCTTTTCAATAGAATCCATCTCTTCATCCATGGCTTGCACCCAATTTTCATCTCTAATTTCTTCTTCAAATGAAGAAGGTTGGAAAGCCAACAAAGAAAAATTTGAACTAACATCCAAATCATCATAAATATCTTTTAAACTTTTCATATTTTTCTTACCATTGCCTGGTCCATTTCCTGATTGGTTTCTTGGAGAATTATGGTCTATTGATCTACTTGAAGATCCATGCTGCTCCAAAAATCTTGGAGTCCTTGTTGGTGTGACTCTGTTTGGTGTCTTCTCTATTGATTCGTGTTGCTCCTTTTCTGATACATCATCCTCTTCCATCAATGGTGCTTGTACATCGGTTGGTGTGTCTACAGTCCCATTCCATGACTCTTATTCTTTCAACACAACATCTCTGCTAATGCATGTCTTCTTGGTGACAGGGTTATACAATTTGTAAGCATTTTACTGCTCACTATAGCCAATAAATATGCATTTTTCACTTTGATCATCTAATTTTCCTCTTAATTTCTTAGGCACATGTGCATAGGCTACACACCCAAAAACTCTGAAATCAAATACACTGCATGACATACCTGACCATGCTTCTTCTGGAACTTTGTTCATCACAATATTTGTAGTATATTTGTTTATCACATAAAAAACACATGCAACTGCTTCTGCCCAATATTCATTAGACAAGTGTTTTGCTTTCAACATGATCCTTGTCATGTTCATGATTGTTCTATTCTTTCTCTCTGCTACACCATTCTGCCGTGGTGTGTACCTAGTTGTAAACTGTCTTCCGATTTCATATTTTTTGCAGTACTCATGGAATGATTTCAAATAATATTCTCCACCACGATCTGATCTCAATACCTTGATATGTCGATCACTTATGTTCTCTACTAAGGCTTCAAAATCTTTGAAATTTGAAAAAGTTTCAGACTTTTTCTTCAAAAAGTAAACCCAAGTATTTCTGTTATAGTCATCAACAAAAGTGAGGAAGTAACAACTTCCACCAATCGCCTGTGTCCTCATAGGTCCACACAAGTCTGTATGCACAAACTCAAGTGGTTTCTTTGCTCTATATGAAACTCCTTTCGAAAAACTTTCACAGTGTTTCTTTGCCAAGATGAAACACTCACAAGTGTTAGCAGTTTCTTTGATGGGAGGTAATCCTCTAACCATCTATTTCTACTGCAACAATCTTAAACCGGAAAAATGCAAGTGTTCAAACCGAAAGTGTCATAACCAGTGACCATTATAACAGGCAGTTGTAAAAGAACTAACCTGATCTTTGTAGTTCATAATTAAAGAAAGAATATGTTCCTCATCATCTACACCTTTCCAATTAGTTGCTTGCATGGGGGTTTGTCATAAATCCTTTCTGTGTCAATTGACCAACACTTACCAAATTTTGTTTGAGTCCAGGGACATAATATAGCTTTGATATTGTCTTTGGCTCCCCTTGCTTGGTCACAATGTTGACCACTCCTTTTCCATCTACATCCACAGTCTTGTAAGTCGCCAACTTACCCCTGTCTTGACATAATGATCCAAATTTGCAACCAAATTCTTGTTTCTTGTCATGTGGTTACTGCAGACACTATCTAATAGCCACACCTTATCATATGGTTCATGCATTGTGTTGCATGCTAGGAACGTGGAGATAGTATTCTCTGTACTAACATTAACTCTTTGATTTCCTTGATCAGATATCTTATTCCTGCAATCACGAGCATAACGACCAAATTTATTGAAATAATAACATTTCACCTTTGATTTTTCAAACCTTTGATTATTGTTGAAGCTTCTGTTGTTGCTGCTTCCACTTTGATATTCATGCTCTTCTCGGCCATCTCTGTGACCACCATAACTGCCACCTTTCCCTCTGCCTCTCGATCGACCTCTGCTTCGACCTCTCGAAATATAAACTTGAATTTTGAAGGCAGTTTCTAAAGTGGAATCCTTATTTATGTCTGTCCTTTCCTCATGCGATATAAGTGAGCCCATCAACTCATCAACTATCAGTTTTTCCAAATCCTTGGCTTCTTCTATGGCTACTACCACAACATCAAGCTTAGTAGACAAAGATCTAAGAACCTTCTCAATAATATTTTGATCTTTAATATATTCACCATATATTTTTAACTGATTTACTACATACATGACCCAATTCATGAAATAATCAATGTCCTCTGTCTCCTTCATCTGCATACTTTCAAAATCTCTCCTGGTATTCTGAAATTTAACAATATTGACTTTGGCTATACCTTGATAGATGATTGCAAAAGTTTCCCATGCTTCCTTTGCTAAAGACGTGATCATTATCTTCTGGAACACTACTCGATCCACTCCCTACTGGATAAGAAGCAACACTTGTGCATTCTTCTTCTTGTCTTTCTTTCATTGTTCCATGTCTGCATTACTGAGGGCTTGTTTTTCTACGTCATTCTGAGATTTTGCAAACCCAAACTTGACATGATCCCAAACATCATGCACTTTTAACATGGTCTCCATTTTAATAGCCCACACATCATAATATTTTCCAGTGAAAGAAGGAATTTGTGGTTGAAAAGTTGATGTGGCCATCTTGCTTCAAAAAAACTCTTCTTTGATAAAACCCTAATTTTCTCTTCTAGAAACCTTGCAAAGCTCCTTTGAAAAAACCCTTGTAATGTTTTTTATATATATAATAAATCCTTTTAGAAAATAAATTTATATATATATATATAAACTTTTAGAATAACCCTCTCTAAATTTATTTTCAAATCCCCCTTTTTTCAAATCCTTAAAAATGTTTGTATGTCAAATATTTTAAAAAATTTTGTACCACCCACGTGACTTTATCAAAAACCTTTCATGAAATAACTACGTGGACTTTTGTTTTCCGTATTTTTTGCTTTCGGCTCACGGCTATCTGCCTCATGGCTATCGGCCTTTAAATAAAAATCCTGATTACACCCCTGTTGATGCCAAGAAACCATGGAATAGACCCGATTTGTGAGAATCGTAAGTTCTATGAAAATTGCGCAGTTTCTCAATACGAAAAGTGCGGGCCTACGTGATTTTTGCACTAAAAACATGCAAACCTGTGTGCTTCCTTATCTGTTCAACTATTTTTGCAAAAATTAGAAAAAAAAAATTTGTCAGCCTTCTGTTCTTGGCCTTCTTCTCTAGCTCTTCTCACCCACGGATCTTGTGATCCTTCCTGTCACACCTCCCTTACACTTCCCAACAATTTTTTTTTTTTCTCTATGCCATTATAACTCTCGGGAATAATTACAGCAAGGTATATCATACAATAAGTTTTATTATGACTTGGTTAAATCATATTTCTGCCTCAATATGATTTATTTTATATAATTATACCCCTCAATTAAATAAATTTACTAAATAAAATTAATAACGAGGATCTTATATTATCCATGGAGTGGATTTTCACCTCTAATCCACTTACCATAACCTGGTATTCTTGTATGAATTTCATATCGCTTGTAATCATTGCACTCATTGGTATAAACCTAACTATCGTGCAACATGTAGGGTTTAAAGAGTATATTCACACCAATCATCTAAAACGATCTACCCTAACATTAGAATTCCTTTGTATTAAGTCGAATGGTTATGAATTTTGACTTGATTTGTTTCAATGCTCTCGCCTCTACGTACACGTTGAACGTATGGCTATTTACTGAACTTGGATTCACCAATCCTCATCAGGTGTGAGTCAACGTCCTCCTCCGTTGATTGCAAATGTCGGGCACTTCGAATTTCATGTGATGATAGATGTGTAAGTGTTAGTTTCTGAGTACAACTCCTTTGCAAGTTTGTTTAACTTGGTGTTGGAATTGATACGTGTCACCAGTCTCCATGTGATCAAGGGTAAAAATTTTCCTTGCTTGGCCACAATTGTTCGTTCCCTTCTCGTTTGTGCATTATAGATCCAGCTTGGCGTTGATCATGGCCACGCCAGACGACTCGGGAACCTAAGTATTCAATACGACACGAGCATGGATACCATGGGTTCCCTTTGATAGCTGGTAACTTAATGTCGAATGACCGGTTTAATTGCACTTCTCATCCTTTCGATCCGTGGCCTCACCCTGGTTATTTGGCCATCTGGACGACTGAGATTTCAATGGTACCATTAGGGTTTCGAACTTGAGATTTGGTATATCTTGTGCACTGAAGTTTTCCAACTGTTCTTTCAGCCTTCATTTGGGTTTTCCTCGTTCATGGTGGCGCCGAGCCTCTGTTTGTTGGAGACGCAAGTCTTCCTACACTCCAGGCTTGGATTTCTCCGTCAATCACCTCACATTTGCAGGAAATTTGTTCTGGTAAGCTTTTGAACTCTGTTATTGATTTTTGAGAATTGTAATACATGTAATTGGAAGTAATTTTCCTGAGTTTCTATTTATGCCCTTTCGCATTCTGCGTCTACTTACTAACACAGAGAATGGCATTGGATTTTCTTACCCATACACCTTTAATCATTTTTCTCCTCTTGTATATAATTTGTTTTCTTTGTCACCCTCATGATTTCATTTGATGACTGGTTACTGATTCGTAATGCCAACCCATCTGTGTTCCTAAATAGGATAAAATCCTACTTGTCTTTTGGCCTTGGAGCAACAGTGGCTTGATTGCGCATGTCTTCTGTCCAGGTAGGTAACAATAAATGGGATCTTTTTATTAGTAGAGATGTTTTTCTACTTCTTCTATTTCCTTCTGGTGTTCGATTTATTTACGTCCTACCTCAATTTCTGTGGCAGACTCCATTGGAATGAGGGAGGAGCTCCTTTTTCATGTATTAATTTATTTCTCCGTATAAGTTCCCTTTCATTTTTAAGAAGATTCTTCTATTAGTTTCCCTAACAGAATTTTCACTGCCTCATATATATGTCTGCAGGTAGGGTAGACGCCATGTGAATTTCGTTCTTGGAAACGTCTGAGATAAACATGTCAATTGGCACTAATTACCACGGCTCTTGGTTTTTCAGGTTGGTATACTTACGAACAGAGGGGAGTTATCCTCTCATGGCATTGCTCCGCCTTGCTTCTTCAGAATCGTTAATTCTCTTAGGGTTTTAAACAATATTCATTAGAGTCCTAGACTCTGTCAGAGACTGAGTATTTGTTTAATTTCCATCGCATACTAGTGTTCTTCGATTTGTTTAAAATTTTGAAATGGGAACACGGTCTTAGTTTCAAGACTCGGTTACTCTTTCCGTTTTCTTGATTGTATATAGAAGATGTTTATTTCTGCGTCCTGATATTTTTGCTTCCCATGATAACTTCGAAGACTATATATTATTAACTTATGGATATCCTCATGCTACCTCACATGGAATTATTTGTTGCATGTAATTTAATACGATTTTAACTAATGAGTCACTTCTCGTGTAAATTGCTTATCGTCATAATGACTATAATTTATATAAGTCTCTTTATAGCCAATTTTTGTCAATTTTGCAGTGACTCATGGCTACTTGTTATATATATATTTTGTATAATTATTACATGAGACTCTCAGGAATTCTGGAAAGTTATGTTTCCATTGGAAACTTTGCATGCACATTGAAATTGTTTCCTGTAGCTAGATATTTCTAAATACTTTTGCTATTTAATTGTCAGTAGAGAACAATCTCACTACACCCATGTTTAGACTGAATTTCCTTACTGATACATGCGTGTATACATATTTTTATGCATGAATTTTTTATACCCATTTTCCAATATACATATATATTTAAACATGTATGAGATACGGATACTCTTTTGTTTATAGTTTTTCATACACTTCTAGCTTTTCATATTATGTAATTCCTCTTGCTATGTAAATATACACTACCAAATTTTCCCACTCTTCTATTCAATCCTTATTAAAGGGAATATGAATTTTTTTTAAATGTTGAAATTCTCAGCTGTTGAAATTTTCTCCTTTAAATCTCTGCTCTTCACTTAGTAATTATTTAAATGAATACTTTTGTACTCTGTATCCTTACAGTGTGGACTAACTGTATTCCATTTCCCATAAAAGCAGATTAAAGTTACAAATTTGTGAATTATGAGATACTATAAATCCCCATATCTAAAATTAAATATTAATTTAGAGATTCTGAGGATTTCTCCTCATTTTTCTAATTCCTACAACTAGGCAGACTTGATAAGGTTAATTTCTTTATTGAATCTGTAAATGTATGGAACAATATTCAAAATTAAGGAAAAAAATATACTGAACTATAATTGGTTCCATCACAATTAAATATTCAACTATTCTAAATTTATGTAAGCATACCACTTCGGAAATTGATCAGGAGAAATTTAAAGTTAAATTATCTATAGAGGAATATGTATCCTCAGATTTAAACCAACCTCAGTTTAGAGTTTCTGTTGGATTCTACTCTACAGTGTTCTCTTCTACAACCATACAAACTTATGAAGGTCAATTCCTTATGATTAATTCTATTGAATGTAGCATTAATAAGTATAACAATAAAAATCAGATAATTATATGTAGCCAATTCATACCACAGGAAGTAGAAACACCAATCAATGTAGAGACATACCACTCTTGCAGTCGACCAACCTCCCAACCTTAGAGTCATTCTCTCTCCCAGAACTCACCCCCGAGCTGAGATCATCTCCTCGAACAGATCAACCTCTAATCTGTTTAGGAGCAGCTTATTTAAGCTATTGTTCCCCAAAGTCTGTTTCTAATTCTGCATCCTTAATATCAGGATGCT